>CM076577.1:475604124-476204124 GCA_034641835.2 Pinus albicaulis
CTTTGCGACAAAAATCATTTGTGTGGCCCCCACCTAGTTTTGGTGATCACTTTCCAACTAGGATCAGGAAAGATGTTTCAGGATGCCTCCTTCACTGTTTCTTGTTGCCATCTTCAACAAAATGGAATTTGCTAGATAATAAACTTAATAGATATGAATCATGTGTTGAATCATAGGAAATCTCTATTCGACTAGTCATTACTTGAGGGAAATGATACATGCTTATTACTTCTTAAAAAATTGACCGACCCTGACCACTATGGCCGTGGACATATTATAAAAAATTCTCAACAATAATGGTATTAAATCGTTATCTTTTGAGAAAAAATATATTAACAGGCACATAGCATCATCAAAAACTCATTGGAATTATCAATGATGACGGACATTTTTTGATCGTCACCAAAAGTAACAAAAATAGCATTGGTGAGGGTCATTAAAAGTTCGTCACTAGAAGTGTCACCAAAGAGAGAATTAGTGATGGGCCTTTAACGACCCTCACCAAAAGTGAAATGTCTTTAGTGACGAACCATAAAGGACCATCACTATATACACTTACAGTGACGGTTTTTAGTGATCAATGATGACGGACATTTTTTGACCGTCACCAAAAGTAACAAAAAGAACATCAGTGAGGGTCATTAAAAGTTCGTCACTAGAAGTGTCACCAAAGAGAGAATTAGTGATGGGATTTTAACGACCATCACCAAAAGTGTCACTAAAAATGTCTTTGGTGACGGACCATAAAGGACCATCACTATATACACTTACAGTGACGGTTTTTTAATGACCGCCACCATATGTGACATTGGTGACGAACCTTAAAGGTCCGTCACAAGCATGACCCTCACCAATGTGCTTTTTTCTTGTAGTGTCTTCTACTTCACCTGGTGAAAGTCTAGATTCGCGTAACCAGGTGGCTAAGAAGAAGAAGAAGAAGAAAAAGAAGAAGAAGTTCAATAAAAGAGAGGCTAATGCTGCAGCTACTGCTTCTGAAACATCTCTTCTTGACAAACCTTCCAACCCTCCACGGAAAGTCAAGTTCCCTTACATGTTGTGCACAGGAGGCCATCTTCTTTGAGACTGCCCTGGCATTCCCAAGGTGCTTGAAGCATGGTCCAATGGTCGTCCACTGTTGCCTTTGGCTTCCGGGAATCAAGTTGGGGGCACGTCTTGAACTGGTGCTGGCAAAGCTCCTAAGAAGCAAGGTAAGATCACCAATCCCTGTAAGTTGTGTGAAGGGCACCATGCCATTCACCTTTGTCCATATATGGATGAAGCCAAGCGAGTTTTGGACAACTCAGTTGTTCCTACACCATGCCTCCCGGTTGGTTATAAACAGATTTCTTTGAGTCCTCCACCAGCTGATCCTACGGTTGGTCAAGAGTCATCCTTGGTCAATCATGCTCCCCCGAAAATTCAAATTCAGGAATCCATCCCCGACCAACCATTGGTCATGGGGTCAGTTGAGCTAGCCCCATCTACAGTGCACCAGGTATATTCCGTTGAGAGTGGACCCCACACCCCTCAGGTTCTTCTTGTTTCTTCAGATTCCTCGGACTTGGAGAAAGATTCTCCTATCCCTATATCTCTAGAAGCTACTCCTCTGCCTCCCGTGATGGAGGTCTCAAAGGATACTCCTCCTGCCTTCGATATGGAGGTTGTGGAGGATGCTCCTTCTTCTTCCGTAACACTAGGGGAAGACCATCTCAATTCGATGGTAGCCCCTCCAAGTAGTTTAGTTGCTTCCTTCGATTGGAGTCGATTTTTAGGATAGCGCCTTCCATCTTATGTGCCTTTTGAGATCAAAGTACAGGCTTTTGGTCTGGTCGTACCTAGCACTGTTATAGATGAAGGAGAATCTGTTAGTATTTTATCCTCAACTACTTGGCAAGCTTTCGGTTCACCGCCTCTTGTGTCTGTTATGCAGAATTTGTTGGCATTTAACAGAAGAACCAGTCAACCATTAGGGATCCTTCCAAGGTTACCTGTTACTTTGGGAGGTAAAAATGTCCATATGGACGTGATGGTCGTTCCTGGCCCCTTGGATTTCTATCTGCTCTTGGGGCGCGATTACACCTATGCCATGGGAGCACTTGTCTCCTCCCTTTTTTGTGTGCTCTTTTTTCCACATGAAGGACGGATCGTGACCATTGATCAGCTTTCGTTCTTTGGTCCTGATGTGGCAGCTGGACCGCCATTATCCCTTCTTAGTTTTTATCCACCTATTGTATTTGCCCCACCGCAGGTCAACTATGTGGCTACCTACCCCGTGCCTGCACTCAGTGATGATACCATCATGCATAGTGTGCTGGGGGCATTGGGTCCTGACTTCCAGGATGTTTTCCTTCCATCAGGAGTGGAACTCTTGGAATCAATGACTTCTTGTTCATTATGATGAGGTCAGTCTTAGCATGGTTCTTTTCCTGTGTCAAGCTCCTTAAAAAATGAAGCAAGGTATCCAGAGAAGAGTTCATTTTCTTGTGTCAAGCTCGTTAAAAAATGAAACAAGGTCTGTTGGAGCACAGTTCATTTTCTTGTGTCAAGCTCCTTAAAAAATGAAAAAAGCTCTTTGGAGCATAGTTCGTTTCCTTGTGTCAAGCTCCCTAAAAAATGAAACAAGATGTTCTGAGGATAGTTTGTCTTATGTATCAACCTCATTAAAAAATGAAACAAAGTCATCTGAGGATAGTTATTTTAATGTGTCAACTCGTTAAAATAATGAAACATGTTCTTGTTCAATTCGAGTCTTTGATGAGATCTCATAAAATCCCAGTCGAGTCTTTCTATTGATCTCGTAACTTGAACCTTCACTCCATTTGCCTTTCATATGGATTGAAGCTTGGGAGGCATGTACCTCGAATTGAGTCACCATGCTGGGGGCATGCTTACTTTTTCAAGCATTGTTTGTTTCCGTTTCAAGCTTGTGTAAACATGAAACCGGTTTCAAGCATAGTTTATCTTTGTTTCAAGCTTGTGTAAAAATGAAACCAGCTTCAAGCAGAGTTTCCTGATTTCAAGCTTGTGTAAAAATGAAACCTTTTCCATTTTACCATTTCTGATTGCTATTTTATCAGCCTGTTTTGCCAGATGAGCCTTGGTTTTCTCACTCCATCGTCAGTATCTGCTTGGTCGATCATATGCCTTCACTTGGTTGTTTTACCCATTCTTGAGGAACCACTGCGATGAGTGGTCTTGTTAGCCAGCCTCTTAACCTTTACTTGTTCTAAGAAGCTCCACCATTACCGGAACCAGTAGCTACCCTTTATACCACTCGTTCCTCCAGGAGGATTCATCTTTCAGCTCTTTTCTGACTCTCTAAACATGAAAATATTGCCAAGTCCCTTGTCGTTTCGATCTCATTAAATTAGCCACGAAACGACATCTACCCAGTATACTTTTGCCCCTTTTTCGGGTTGGGATAGATTACTTACGAAAAAGGAATACCCTAGCCTATCATGACTAGGAGGTTTTCTCAGACATAGTTTTCTACCTTTTCGGATCTGCGGAACTATTTACGAAAAGGGACCATTGGAGTTTACTTTTCTGCTATCTTCTCAAACTCTCTAAACATGAAAATATGCCGAGTTATTCCTTTTTCAGACTCGTTAAACCTTGATGACATCGGATCCAGTCATAATGACGATATTCAAGTTTGTCCTTCCTAGGGCTCGTTAAATGTACTAGGATGGATTCGTCTGAAGGATGGACTTATATGACAAGCATATGGTACCCTCTTCAAGCTTGTGTAAAAATGAAGAGGTACTCGCCATAAATGGTGGGGAAAAATGGAGCCAGCATCATTGTCGTGACGACAGTATGTCGCTCTTGAACATGGCACTTGTCTGCATTCGTGTCAGGTTGGGGACATCTCATCTCGTTTTCCACTTGCCTCTGTGGGTTTGGGTGATCCCTTTTGACCTCTCATCTACTCTTTGCCTCATCTCCTGATCTGTTTATGTCAAATACTGCCAAATCCATTGTCGTGCCGCTGATATGTTCAAGAGAAGTTTACCTCTGCAAAAGTCTCAACCTTCCTTTGATTCTCATCTGATCCTGATTCAAAAAGACATTGCATTCCTCTGTCTCGCGTCGATGATGTGGGAAACACTATGGCCCACCTTCGATCAAGGTCACTTCCTGTCGACTTCAGCTCATTATCCGAGAAGCTGATCTAGGGACTCCCTTCCAGTACCTTGGAGCTTGCATGCCTCAATGGTAGGTTCTTCGCGTTCGACATGAGGTTTTCATCATTGGCCTCCGATCAAGTGATTTTACGGGTGTTCGACGCCATCTCACTGATTCACATGCCATAGATTGTACCTATAGTACCTTGAGGGCCATTGTCATTATTGGTGGTACCTCTCACGTCTGTTAACAAATTTCATCATTGGCTGGTAATCAGACGATGTTCTTGCATGTTTGACTTTAGTTCACTTATTCGCATGCTTGAACTTGTACTTTGTTCGGGTCGAGATGGAGCGCAAGACCCTGGATTCTGTCTGTTAGAATCCAAGTTGCGATTTTGTGGATTATTATGATTGGTTACATGACTCATTAATTGGATGGCTGCGACCATACCTGAGTCTCTTTATCGATCCTTACTGTATGGCTGCGTCCATACCTTGGATCTGGATTCTTGTATACTCTATTACGGATGGCTGCGCCCATGCCACGTATATATCATGTATTTGAAATATCAGTTGTACTTGTCTACGCAGGTTTTCCGATGGCAGTGTTTTCAGTTGGACGCATTCTCGTAAAGCATTTCACCCCTCTCTCTCTTTCGGGCCTCATGCTTTAGGGGGCATCTGTTACACAGAAATTTGTCACTGTCCCTGTAATCCCCCATCCTGCACATTGGAGGGTGTATTCCTTGACCTGTGAGCAGTGACATGACCTAAAAAAACTTTTATGGCATTCCCCTAGGCATGGGCATTCATTCCCCTGAAGACAATTCCTTGTGAAAAAACCCTAAAAATAGCCCTTTTTTCATTGGCGCGGCCAGACAGTTCAGCCCTCGCGCCAATTGGGGAAATCCTCCAAAGAGGGCGCGCCAACTGGCGCTCTGTCCTAGTGTTGCACCTATGCCAGGCTTAATAAGGAGTGTTTTTTAAAAATAAATGGTGGAAGATTGACTCCAACCAATTCATAAACTGGTCTCTAAATTGAGTTGGGAGGTTTGGCTCCAGATCTCCATGTAGAGGAAGTGGTTTTCCACCTCTCATGGAAGCTTGCTTGAGGATAGGGCCAATCCCATGATTGTAGGGATCCCAACTCCCCTTCCACCATCTATATAAGCTTGCCATTTTCCTTTGCAAGCTAGTCTCCAAGAGCCTTCATAGCCTAAAGAATGCTGCAAGAGCCTTGATAGTCCTCATAGAGCCAAATCAGTAGCAAGGAGATTGAAGATTGAAGAGAGAGGCTTGTCCTATCCTTGACGAGCTTTACCGAGACGTATTCTGCTGACGACCGGCCGAAGGAAGATTCAAGATTAGAGCCAGGTTGTATTTTCCTTTGTATGAATTAATGATAAGTGACTTTGTTTATGGTTCCACTTGTATTTTTCATTATGATCATGAGTTGTGTCTTCTCTGACTGTTACATAATTGCATATATTGGGTTTTACGCTTATGTTTGTCGTGTTTCTTGTGTGTGCAGGTGTTCGATCGCGACAAGCAGGAGGATTGTGATATGCTAGAGCAAGGAAACGGGAGCATTATCGTCTCTACGAACAACAACATTGGATTCAAGGTAAGCCTTCTTCGCCATTTGGTTTATTGCAATTAGGAACTTGGACCTTAGCATGATACGATTGTTGCTAGACCCGATCTGGGCTAGTAGGGATAGCCTCTGTCCGCAGAGGGGATTTATCTCTATAACAGAAATTATCCTTAAGGGATCTACATGTATTTCCCTCATTCCCCGAATTTCTTCCTTTAGCTTAAGCAAAGCTTGAGAAAGAGTGTTAGAAAACTATTCTCTTTTAATCCTTCTAGATAAAGGGGTTTCACCCTTCTTCTCTTTGTCTTCTATGTAATATGTCTTCTGTCTTCTTCTTTGGTACCTCTCCTCTTTTTCAGTGAGAGGTTCTTCATATTTGGAGACATATTGGCTCTACAAGAAAATCATAGGCTGTGCCAAGAAAGATGCTTTGATACCACTGTAATATCCCAAAATCGGGAATTCACAGCAAAAACTGCTGGAATAATGCTCTCTTCACAAATTGGTAAACTAAAATGAGTGTTCATCTCCTAGATCCCTTAGATCAGTGGATTTAATGCCTAAATTGAAAAGGAGAGAAAAAAAAAATCAAAATATGTGAGGTAAATAGACCTCCCACCACCTAATATGGCTGAAAAAACACCCAAAGAATGGGGCTACAATCATGCACAACAATTCTTCTTAAAAAATAATGCAGTCCCACTGATTCAAAGCAGAATAACAATATGGACGCTGAATATTTACATGTACATCAGTAAAACAGATCTATAATGTGGCCCATACAATGTACAAGAGAAAAATAGAAGATTTACAAGAAGAATCCCTCCAGATTGAGGTGCTGCAACAACAATATGAAACTGCAAAGCTTGACAACATTATTTTATGGGCTGAAGCAGTTGTATATTACATTTCATATCTAGAACAGATCTGTGCACAAAATTATAGATCTATATCAGATCTATACACTAGATAAGTTCCTCCACAAATTCCCCTTGGGGTTTTGAGCAAAACATGAGAGTACGGGAGTAGATATGAGATCTAGAATTACAGATCTGTAGCGATATTCAAGAATTCTGTAGTAAACATAAACATAAGTAAATAAGATCTGAAACAAACATAGATTGGATGGCCAATCCATGGATCACCACAGTGAGAGGAAGAATCCTAACATCGGAGATCTCTCCTCCAAAAAGCAGTCAAAACACCCTGCAACTGAATACTTGCAAATAATGCAGTTATAGAAGGAAAAATGTGTTGTAGGTTCTAGCACTAGTTTGGCCTGATGCCAAGATTTGAAATGGTAGCTCCAGGGATCCAAAATCCTCTTTTCAATGGGATAGACAGCTTCCCCACTGAAAAGAGCCTCTAGATTTGCCTAGATCTTAGTAGATATAGCCTCCACTTGCTAGAGCTTACAAAAACAATCAAACCCTCAACAGGATCTGAATTTTGGTTGGAAGCTAAAGCTTGGCCAACTACCTGATAGTGGACAAAATGCAACAAGAATCCTCCAAAAGATGCTCTAGGAAGGAGGTGGGATTCCCGACCAGGAACACCCAAGTGCTAACAACACTATTCTCAGCTAAACAGCTAGAGAATGAGGGATGTCCTAACAGACAATACCTTTAGCAATATCAAATGATCAACCCTCTCCTTGATGTCCTCCTCTTTCTTTTATAATGTGGAAATATTTCCAAACCCTAAACCATCTTGAAGAATTAGCTTCATTCACATGAGCGGCCTCCAACATGGACTGTGTTGTGCTTCTAGGAGATACATTGCATCTAGACATTGCTGTTTATTTTGTCCTATTTTCCCAGTCAATTTATCCTGCCTCTTTCCCACTTATGGGTGTTTACGAAAATAGCTCAAATTTATCTTTTTTCACATTGAGCATTGATTTATTTTTTTATTTAGGAGTTTAATTGATCCTCCTTCACAATTTTATTCATGAGACAAGAAAGTAAAAAAAAATTGTATATTCCCATTAGCTTGGGCTAATTGGGAATATTACACATTTGTTTAGGAGAAAGATATCTCTAGCCCATTTCCAACACTTTGAGGGAAAGAACACTATAGTTCTCAGTTATGGGTTGTAATTTGGGGAATTTCTAATTTAGTTTGGTGGAGAAAATGTGGTAATGGAAACTACTTATGATTGAAGAGTAAAATTGGAAAACTATCAGGTGACAAAGTTGCAATTCAGAATTCCTTTTGTTGTCTAAGTTCAGTTCCTTAGGTGGTACTCAATATTTAGGTAAAAATTTTCTTTTTCATTGGATTCCTCTTTTTTATTTTCGCTACTTCATGCACTGTCTTGAAGTTATCTTATGTATTTTTTCTCATTTCAATTGGATCTTGGTGGTGGATGGCCTTTGTATTTTTGTTTCTTAGCTTCTGTTGGTTGAAAATTGGAAAATTTGGAGGGAATTGAGGAATGTTGGTTATGGGCATGATTCTTGGTATTCTAGGCATGAAGTTCCCCAGACTTAGTCTCTTCTAACTACTAGGGCTCCCTAGTCTGTTTTGATATTTTATTGATCCTTGGAAATGAGGTTCGACGCCTCTGTGGGTCTATGTCTATTGGTGGTGTGTAATCTCTCGATGATTATTGGGATTCAAATGTCTCATTGGACACCCTTTTTTATTATAGGTTGGGCGGTGACAGTATTTTCTCTTGCAGGATCTTGTTGGATTGTATCCAACTTAGATTAAGAGGTGGTTATGTGAGACTGTGGGTGTGATGTACCTCTCATACAATTTTTTTTATTTAGATATATTTATATATCTAAGTGTAGAAGTCTCCATCTCTCAATATGTTTTACATTGAAATTTATATTCGGTTTTATAAACTTAAACTTTAATGATATTTCCTTCTATTATACATCATCCCTCATTACAAAAATTTAAAATATGGATTTTACTTGAGCTTTTAATCTCGATTCACATGTTTATGTTTAGAATATTAATGAGATGTAATATCTCTTTATTTTTTCCATAGATTTATCTATCACTTTATTTATTAATTAAAGAGGTATCATGAGGAAAACCCTAAACACTTAAAAGTTTATCACTTCATAATGACTATATTTCAAGTTCATTGCTATAAAAAATATGGTGTTTAGAACAATCCTTATTATACCTGCCCGACATATCGATATCACGGATTTAACCAAAGTTTAAAATAATATGAAATTTTAAAAAATATTTAATTTTTTATTATGCCACATTTTATTGGTTGATATGCATTGAGGTCTTATTGCTGGCTAATTCACATAAACTGATGAAACTTTATAATAAAATTACACTGGAGAGCATCGAGATCCATTAATGCTAGCTTTGTAGCTAGCATTAATCCACAACATAAAATGTTGTCTCCTCTTGGGTAAAATAACTTTCAGTTTAAAACTTTAGGTTTATTTTCCTATCAAATAGTTAATGGTGTTGTGTAACATGATGTTAGCAGTAATCCATTTGTCAAGCTTCCCAACCACTAATCCCTATTAGAAGATTGATTCATATGCTTATATTTTTCGTTGCACCATCTACACAGGTTTACTAGACTTGTGAGATTCAGACCTGGCGGAATTTACTAGACTTTTGAGATTCAGGCCCGAAAAACCTTACTGGCTCAGCCGAGTTCTTTCGAGGCTCAGCGCAGTTCTTTCGAAGTCAAAAGAAATATGGAGGTCCACTACACATTCAATTGAAAAATCCGAAACTTCAATTGAAAAGGAAAAAACTTATAGAGTGCAATTCTCTGCTATGGAACCGGCCACACCAGCCACCTGTACTTCTTCAGGTATCCAAAGATTTAATTTGTCAAATAATGGCAGGTTAGGGTTTAGAATCTGGTTAAGGCAGGCGAGTGCTGAACGAACTTGTCCAGAGAAGGGAGACTTGGTTCAATCTATTATCTTGGGACGGGAAATCCGCCACTAGTTAGGGAGCTAACTCCAACATTGTAGAATATCCTAAAGACCTTGCTCCGTTAAAGCAGACCTAGAATTCGTCTCTCTTATGCTTGAAAGTGGTATGTCTAGTTTTATATTAATACCTCTCTTAATAGTCAGTTTTCTCTAGCAATTTTCAGCTGCCTCATGTAAATCTGCCTAAGAAATCCAAAATACACATTGACTACAAGAAAAACACCGATGTTCACAGGGAGAATCTAGTGATGTAAATCGATGTGAAAAAGGGTTTTTACATAAAATTTTAAAGACAATTCAATGCAAACATAATATGTGAATCTGCAAAAATCCAAAAGGATGTCACTTGCATATTGGTTCAAGGCACCTTTTCGACCGTTTGATTTTGCCCAAATCCCCCTGACGGCTTCTCCAGGTTAATGTTCATGTTAACCTTTTAATTTTTTTATTTTTCCTTCTCAGAATACCATTTCATTTTATCATGGATAGCTTAGTGTTTTTCAAGAAATTTTAGAGAAGCACTTTCTATTCCTAAGTGTACTGTAACTCTCATTCAGGCCTAAATTTTTTTTAAAATTAAACTATGAAAATGTTGCAAAGGTAGGAAACATTTGTTGTTCATAAATGCAAATGCAAAACCTGTAAACCTATTATAGTAAGAGAATTTTAAGGAAAGATCTATGTTGACTTTAGGGCGTTTCGTTGCAAAACCATATCCAAACCCTACGCATTCGGTTTTGTATCTGCAAACTCCTCAACCAGAAGATAATTATCCCCATGTTGTTAGCAGTTTCGATCTGCGCATTCGGTTTTGTATCTGCAAACTCCTCAACTGGAAGATAATTATCCCTATGCTACGAGCGGTTTCCAGCTCCGTAGTTGATTTTGTATCTGCAAACTCCTCGATCGAAAGATAATTATCCCTATGCTGCGAGCGGTTTGCAGCTGCACATGGAGGTTAAGGGAGTGAAGCGTCAATGATGGCGTCATATGGAGCATGAAATTGTGCTTCAAGCATAATCATATGGTTTGAAACCTCCACAGAACCGTAAGCCTGGGCACAAAACACCTTCCCATGGGTAGATGATATTTAAGTGTATCTTTGTTTGCTTACTTTTGAAAAATAAACTTTCCACACAATCAGAAAGGTTTGTATGGTAATCCCAATTGTAAAGAGCTGGAATAAATGTCAAAAGATATCATAGCATGTAATATGAGCTCAACAAATATGACTCCTCCAACTGCACCAAAAGGCACTTCAAAAAGAAAAAAGGTCCATGTGTCTTGACTGGCATTTAATATGGAGGAATTACTGATATATTGCTCAAAAAAAACTCTCAAGACTGTTTATTCTCTTTTGTTGATTTGCAGATAATAAGACTTAATTGGGAGGCTGGCTCCTACTAGTTACTTTCTGTGTGCAATTTCACTAGTGTTCCTATTGCTGCAAGTATATATTCGCCACTTCAACACAAAGCAAAGATATGGCTCATCTTTCTCCTGCTTTTATCTACATTTATTTTGGTTAAATTCTAAACATGTGCACCAATATACCACCAACCAAGCTTTAGTGACTGAATAGATAAGCCAGACTAACCTTGCAGGTATTATATAGACCTATGATGTTCCTTGTGGTAATGCACCATGTATGAAATAAAACACTGCTTCTACTTTAATTTTAACATCTTTGTTGTCAATTACACTATTAATTCCAAACATTCATAAATATATCCCACTTCCAACGCTACAATTATCGATACCGATGATACCAAATATTTATGAATATATGTGACTTCCAACAACACGACCATACAACGTATGCGATCCTATTGTTATGTTTAAACAATTATTGACTTTATAAATCTTTACACCAAGAAATCATTATATAATTGCAGGATATTATAGCTATAATTTATTGAGTAGTTAACCAAGTTATTGGAGACTATCCGGGAATCTTCTCGACTCGTCTGCATTAATATGTGGCATATCAATACGTTACCACCTGTGGTAATGTTGACTTACCCATCCGACGATTAAGATTTGTTTGCATAAGATCTACGGTGGAAGAACATATTAGGGTTTGACTCTCGTTTACCAAACTCTCATTCAATTTTTTTCGTGACCATGTCCACCTCTTATGCTTCTCTGTTGTTAGTGAACTATATTTTTTTATCATAGTTTTATTTATTCATCCTTTGAGGAATGTTGACTTTGACACCAAAGTGACCTAGATGTTGGCTTCTGAATTGACATAGCTGTTCTTAGTTTCAGTTTCGACAGTGGAGGTAATGAAGGTTTATAGAACCCTTCATTATAATTTTTTTAGTTTAATCTTTTCTAAATTCAAGTTTCTATTTTGTCTTCCACATTAATTAAGTTTACTATGGCATTTTTCTCTCAAAATTGATTACGTGGTAGCAAGGTTTCTTCTCTGTCTCGGATTTCAACAATCCAACAATCTCAAGTTGTAATTTTCTTTAGAAGTACTTCATATTTTCAGAGCTAAGAGGGAACATAAATAATTTATAAACTCTACCCATCTAAAGTAGACATTTCTTGATCTCTGTTAATAATAACTCTGTAATTTGTTTTGTTTTTTTGCTGGTCTCTCTACACTCAGCAGAGAATTTCCTCGAAGAAACACTTTTCATTCCATTGAAATGGGAATTTGGCTCCAGGACTTATTTTACCCTCGAAGAAACACTTTCCATTCCATTGAAATGGGAATTTGGCTTCAGGACTTACTTTACCCTCGGTGTTGGATGCAACATCTTCTTTCATTCTAGCAATATTCTGTATTACTCTTTTCCATACAAATTATGGTTTTACTCTTTTCCATACAAATTATGGTATGGTATGGGTCGTATAAAGCTACTCCTTTGTCCAGTGTATCTTATTATAATGATTTCGAATTGGGCTGAAAAGAAAGAATTGCGAAAGGGTTTTGGGTAATTCTAGTCTTTATTATTTTTTTGTAGATACCTTTCAGACCCTAAGTGGGTTATTTCCTGGTGTATCCCTTAAAGAAGGATAATATTTTCACTTGTTATAGATTTGGGGTTTTTGCTTCAAACCCTATGTGCTAAGTAATAATGACGTTTCCTTTTTGGTATTTATTTTTATACTTCTGAGTAATTTTATCTATATATAGAAACTTCTGTTAATTTCTCTTTCTCTTGCTACTGTTGATTTCTCTCACATTTTCCTTTATACGTTATTTGGCATCATTTATATCTAGTTAGTTTAACAAGATCTGAACAATATCTTGCCAGAATTTTTACATTCTACACTTTTTCATTTTCGTAGGATTTTCTGAGTCTTAAACGGTTTGGCTTTCTATACACAAAAGTTGTATAACATTTTCCATTTTAGATAACAACTCTGTGTTTATTATTTAGAATAAATTTCCATTTATTAATAGATTGAATAGATTTTAAGTTACTAGCAATGTAGTTATAATATTTCAAATGAATTGTGTTATATCTTTCATTTTAAGCTTTTTGTTTGTTAATGTGCAGGTGTAGTAAATATCCGAATTTTAATTAACCTGCAATTGCACTAGATGCTTCAAAGGAAACGCCTCAAGATATAGATTTGAGAAGAACCATGACATATATAAATTCAAAAATGACTAATAAAATGTACAGACTAAAAGAGAACAAGAAAATGACTAATAAAAATAAAAAATCTGGAAGTACTCTAATGAGTATGGGAATGTTCCTTTTTCTATTTTTTCCTCATTGTCTTTTTGGTTCCTACCTTGTTTGCCTATCCTCTTGATATTCCTCTACCTCTAGAAAGAGAAAATTAAGCCTTGAATGCATTTTGAAGAGACCCCATCAATTCATTTACAAAATGTTGCCTGATAATTTTTTCCAACCCAAACTACCAAATGAAAATTTTCATTTACAAAGTGTTGACTCATAATTCTTTCCAACCCAACTACGAAATGAAAATTTTCAAAAACTGTCTTGAGAAACATTTTGACCACCTTATGTCGAACACATATTCATTGTACATCTTCACCCAATTCACCATTTTTTTTACTAAATTCAAGTACTAATCTATCAAATCCTATTCCTCTACTACTATACTTTCAAAATATCCTCTTAAGGCTTGTAGTATCACTATTTTTACTTTGGTGGCACCGTCAGGGAAGTTGATTTTATTCTTAATGATAGTCAAAATCAAAAAGTAATTTTAGTTTTTATTTTTTTAGATAAAGATGGATCATTTTCTTGTAGTATTTTATCATTTTTTGATTTTCTTGCTCTTCATTGCACCAAAAACTCCTTAAAAACAAATATAATAGTACTTTTAATATTACTAGTGTGTTGCAAGATGTCATCTTCACGTATTCCTTAAAGTTTTAGTCATGTCTTGGCATATTTGTCAATCTTTGCTTTTGGAACCCTCTTGCCATCTACATTTTTTTTATCTTATTTTTTACATTAAATATTTAACCATGGCCATACAAGCAATGAAAAGACTCAATTTTATGAAAATGATACTATAAAATATATTTCTTCTAATATATCTTAAAATTTTAAAATAAAAATAAATTAAATAACTAAATATTCAAAGTGAATGAATTTTATGAAAATAATACTATAAAATATATTTCTTTTAATATATCTTAAAAATTTATAATAAAAATAAGTTTAATAACTAACATTCTTATAATCTTTATATTATAATTAAATATTTAAAAAATTGTTTCTTCTATCAATATTATATTAATAATAATAATAACATTATATTAATAATAATAATAATAATAATAAAAACAATATTTTTTAATATTATGATATTAGATTTTTGAAAATACTCACAAATAATTAATTAAATATATTTTATTAAATTTTTAAAATAAATTAATATTTAAATGTATATTTTTTAAATTAATTAATGTTTAAATGTATTTTTTTATATTTGATGTTTTTATAAATAGTATTTTTTATAATAAGAAAATTATTCTCAATTTTCTTTATAATAATAATAATTATAATTTTTGAAAATTTATTCTCTTATTTAATTCTTAATAAAATGATACCAATAATTATTTTAATAATATTTATATTTAAGTGTTATATTTTTTTTTAATTAAATAAAAAACATTATTTTTTATTAATGCTTTTTAATGAATTTTTATTATAATTAGAAAACTATAAATTTTATTTTTATTTTTATTTAGAAATATAACTTTTTTGGTTACTTTATACCACCAAAATAAATTTATAAAAATATATAAATTATAAAATTGAAAATATTGCACTTTTCAAATATATAACTAAAAAAAAGTTATTTAATAGAAAACAATTTCAAAACGACGTGATGAAAAACCTGAACGCCACGTCAATTAGTATCTTTATTTAAAAAAAATTACATAATCAATTGATACGTGTATTCCACGTATAAGGAAATGACTTTAATGCAAAAAAAAAATGTCTCCATAAAATAAATTGATTCACGAAATATAGCAGTAGGAGCATGAGGCTGATAGAGTCAAATCTATCTCGTGGAAGAAGATGTTGCTCCAGCGATCTCACTGGAAGGGAAGACGATGAACAACTTGCCATTTCACCGATATTGCCTTCACCAGGCGACACACCAGCGAGAGAGAACTTCCTTCACCGAGAGAGTTTCTCCAGCGATCTCAGTGGAAGACGATGACTACTGCCGTTTCACCAGAACTGCCTTCACCAAGCGGCACACCAGCGAGAGAGATTTTTCATTACGCAGGGGATATTTCATTTTCTACTGCACATCTTCTTGAATTTATTTTTGTTCCTCTCTTTTCTCGATGTAATTCTCTCCTATTTTTCTTCATCTTAGTCTTAGTCTTTGTATTGTGAATTTATTTTTGTTCTACTTTTTCTTGATGTGTTTCTTCGAATTTCCCATTCTATTTTTCTTCATCTTAGTCTTAGTCTTTGTATTGTGAGGAAGGGCTACATACAAGTTTTTCCCAAACTGTTAGTGCGTGTGACAAGGTGATTCCTGAACAGCATCTAATTATATCATTTTTTTTTTCTAATGGGTGGTGCAGATGGCATTTATGTATATTGCGTTAGCATCTCCTGCATGGCTGTGGACATGATACTACCAATTTGCTAAATCAAGATGCATTTGGCTCTATACATTATTGACGCATCGCTTGTAAACCTTTAGCCTACATGCCATAGGAAACCAAAATTACAACAATGCAAGCAATGTGCAGAATCATGATGGTCTTGTGCTCCACACTTTTAAAAGTAACTGTTTGTCCTATGTTCAACCGATAAACTAAATGGGGACTTCCATGAAAAGTTGGAAACGCATTAGTCCCAACACAATACAGTTCAAATACTCCAGAGATCATAGACTGGAATAAAGACGAGGAAGCATAGAAAATTTATACAGGAAAATACAGAACGTTCAGATTACCGAACGAAAACATTTCTTGCTATCTTCATCATCAATTTATACATTGTAACAAATGTATTTGGATATATAAATCATAATTTCAGAGGAAAGATGATAAACTCATCTGTTTGAAGAATAGAGCTCTCATGCAAACCAGTTCAGACCGAGCAATCTGGAACTTAATTGTAGGTAGTACACCACCATGCCTTTTCGTGCATCCCACCGATTGTGATCAGAAATGCAGAGAATAATGTAACGAGAGTGAAAGAAGCCGATTCATTGAATGTTATTGTTTGTAAGATGCAAAATTCTGTATGGTGTTTTTATAACTGCATTGTAAATTAACTATTTTTAACTATTTTTTGCATGTGATTATCTAATAGCTAAATATATTTTAATTGGTGATTATCTAATGACTAAATATATTTTAATCGTCTAACATATAAATGAACGATTCCAGGTTATAACACGAAACACATAGAAAAATTGTTTTCAAATAATAGTACCGTAAAGCGTAACTACTCACAAGTAATTTTATTTCCTTTTTAGTGCTAGAAATTTCCTTATTCAATTTAGCATTACTGATTTAAATGTTTTTATTGTTTGACTTTAGGTATTAACATTCATTTTTGGCAAGGTAATATTTCCTTTGATGATTCTAAAGCATCGCTCATCTTCAACTCATATGGAGTTTAATTTTGGTCATCGGGTCAGACATCTAACTATTGATTCATGTGTTTGTGCTTCTCGTTATTTTCTTTGTTATGCACTTAAGTTCTTCACTCCGAGTGTATTAACTTGATATTTTGAATGAATTATATATATATATATATATATATATATATATATTAAATTTACAGTGTTTATTAGTCAAATGAAAATTCATTTTTTTTTTTCTCGATTACTACAAATTTCCCACTAGTATAAAAGGAATTATATACATAATGATTTTTTTATTTTCTAGGTATTTAATCTATCCACAATGCATATATATATATATATATATATATATATATATATATATATATATATATATATATTACTATTTAGAATAATATACTCTTACAACCTTACTTCTTCTACTTAACCATCTTATTTATTTACTAATGTCATTCTTAGAATTTTGAGAAAATTAACTCTAATCCAAAAAAGGTTTAATCTCCCTTGTTTACACTAATGCTCAAATGAAAATAAATAGAAATATCTTTATATAGAGATACTTTACATGAGTGTTCTATTTTTGTAAACTACAAAAATTATAAATGATATACTCATTTGTCTATTCTCTTCTCTATATCAACTTTAAAATTTAGAATACATAAAACTCTCTTCATTCTACATTCTAACTTTAAGAATAAAATTCATTTCCATATCATTTTTCCTTTTTACTAGATAATAAAATAAATCTTAAAATAAAACTTAAACATTTTCTTTTCCTTGAAAAAACAAATAGTTACTATAGGTAGAGATACTTACTTGATTAACTATGTGGAAAATTAGCATCCAAGTACTTGGCTCCTCCTAACATTAACATTGCAAAATGGAAAATGTTTCCTTGAGCATGCTATGCCTGCAATTTTATTATTCTCAGAATGAGACAAAAGCAACCAACACAATATTTTTATCCAAAAACCCATTTACCATTCTTTTGGTCGTTAATAACTACCTCCACCTCACCAACAAGTGGCACTCTTTTGGTCGTTAATAACTACCTCCTCCACCTCACCAACAAGTGGCAGGTAGTTATCAAGTCATTAACAAGCTTCTGTCTCTCACTTTCGAAGACAACTCCCTCCCTTCTAGGAAATAATTAATTGCCAATAACCATAATTCCTCAATTAAATCTAATGATCTATATTAGATTCCTAGGACTTATTGATGGGTAATAATTATTCCATAATAATTTTGCAGCCTCATTTCTTTTACCCATCTATACTAGCTAATTTCCATATTTTATTTATTTACAAACATAAAACATGTTAATTACAACTTTACAGTGAGTCATTATGAATAATAATTTACTAATAATTAAAATATCAAATGTTTTTCACACTAAAATACTTAACTAGAAATACAAGCATGCACATTTAATTACATAATTTTTCAAGCCAATGGATATCACATCCTCCCTTGCTTGAATTTGAAATTATCTCAGAGTCTAGACAATTTATTTTTGAAAAATATCCCAATTTATCAAACCGGAGATTGATATGCTTATTTGAAAGCATCCTCCAACTCCCATGTTGCCTCTTTGGGAATACAATTTTCCCATTGAATTTTTTGTTGCGTTATATCTCTATTTCAGAGCGTGACTACCCTTATGTATAGAATGCACAATGGTTCTACTAAGAATTCTACCTCTGGCTCCACCTGTACAACAATCTAATCTTTTATGTTTAGTGGAAGGGAAAGTTGATAACCAACAAGTATAATTTTGGCTAATACATCAAAAGGTCCAGAATAAAGTTAGTGATAAATTAGCATAGTTGTCAAGTCTAAGCTTGTTTTTCTTGGATTTCACTTTCAAATATGAATGATCTCCCACATTTAACTCTTTTGGTAGTCTTTTTAATTTTTCATATCTCTTTTGAAATTATTTTCAAATTTTCAAATTTTGTCTTACTTGTTTAACCACTTTCTTCATCACTTTTAACATATATGGCCTCAACATTAACTAATCTTCAGGGTGGTCCCAAATTAGAGGTACTTTGCATTTTCTGTCATAAATTACCTTAAAGGTACCCATCTTTAAAGAAATTTGTTACCCATTTTTATAATCAAAATCAACCAGGTGAAAGTAAGCTTCCCACATGGTTGCTTTTTCCATAACATACATTCTCAACATGAATTATAAGATATGGTTAGTCCTTTCTATTTTTCCATCAATTTCAAGGTGATAGGTTGTACTAAAATTCATCTTTGTTCCCATTCCTTCAAACAGTCCCTTCCAAAATTTTGAAGTAAATTTGGCATAGTGATTTGAAATTAGAGCTTTGGGCATACCATGAAGCCTAAATATTTATTTCATATATATTTTTTCTATGTTAATAGCTTTGAAAATAGAATTAACATGAATAAAGTGTGTAAATTTGCATAGTTTATCTACCACTATAATTCTCAAATCATTCTCTTTTCTTATTCTTGGAAAATAAATAATGAAGTCCATGGATATGGTTTCCCATTTCCATTCTAGAATTGGAAATGGGTGCAATAAACTTGTTAGTTGTTGGCGGGATGCCTTTACTTGTTTTCATTCTAAACATTTAGCCACATATTCTGCTACTTCAGACTTCATGTTTGGTTTATAATACTTTTTCCTTAACACAATTATCAACCTTTGATACCCAAGGTGCCCAACTTTGGGGATTTAAGTAATTCATTTAACACAAAATAAAATTATGAGTCATTTGGTATCTAAATTTTTCCTTTAAACAATAACAAAATTTCATGATTTATGGAAAACTCAGTCTCATTTTCACCTAATTCTTCAAATTTTCGTAATTTCCTTTTGATATGTAAATATTATTCATCAAAATTTTCTATTGTTTTTAATCATTTTAACCAGTTCTGTTTGCTAATTTATTGTCGAAAGTGTGCAGATATGATGTAATTTTCTACATAAGGCATCAAAAATTTGATTTTCCTTGCCTTTAATATGCACGATTTCAAATTGTACCTACTAATGAAAGATAACCATCTAACTTGTATTGAATTTGGATTAGGTTGGTCTAAAATTTATTTAAGGTTTTTTTGTCCTTACCTGAAATTTTCTCCCAATAAAGGAGTGTCTCCACTTTTTTAAAGCATGTATTATGACTACCAATTCTAATTCATATGTAGTGTTATCACTAAATTGAAGCTGATGGGCTTCTCAGCAGTCCATTTACAGTAAATGTTTCAAACCACTTTTGGTTGGAACTTAGCCTTTCCAACCTAAAAGGGATCTCTCAAGAAAGTGTATGATATTTAATAGACAGTGCTTGGAACAAACATGACTAACTCTTCAGTGTGTTTTGAATGGTTTTTATTTATTTATTTATTTTTTTTTTTAATTTTTTTTTATTTTTTTTTTTATTTTTTTATTCAGGTGAAGGATGAAAATTAATGGCTACCATTGAGCATGGAGTGAGAGTGGAACTCAATTACATGGAAAACATATGTCATGGAAGCTAAGGCATGTGTACTCTCATCAAAACATAACTTGAACAATAAAATATATGCATAAATGAAGTTGGAGCATGTTTAAACATGAATTCCAAGTGATTACACATAAAGAAAATTGAATAAACATTAAAAGGTAGATAAAGCAAACACACAAAAGAGTACATGATGAATCTCAGGTCTGAAAGAAGCTTTTTGCAACTGTATATTACTGACTGAAAAATATTACAAAAGTAGAATATGACATAACATCAATCAACCCTCTCTAATCCTCTCATCTCTATATTTCTATAATTAGACACCTTTACATATAGTCTTCCAGCTACCCTAGACCTTTGAATACCACCAAAGACACCTTATCCAATAATGAACAAATTACGAGGAGAGAATATACATATATATTTGTTTACAAGAGTTTAAAACATAATAGGAAAACACTAATCTTTCATGTGGCCAACTTGATGACAATGTTGGCATTTCATAATTTGATATGGAGGTGGAGTCACTAGTAAGTTAGATAGGCTACTTATTAGCGTTGGCTCTCCGAAAAATTGGTGTCATCAAATCTGTCAATGGAATTATGTCAAATATTCGACAGTTTAGTGACCATCGGATATTAGACAGTATAGATTTCGATTATCCGACACAGAAAAAGGTCAAAATGATCATTAAAAATCGACGTTTTGAAGTCAATTTTGAGACACTACAAATTGTAGGTTATCTGATGGACCAAACGTCAAATATTTGGGAGGTCTCGTGCTAGTTGGAAGTCAGATATTTGACACAGGTATTTTTGTCCGAATGGAAAAACCAACGTTTAGGCATCTAGTTATCGATGATATAAGAAAATTGTGTGATAAGAGTGTTATCACTTCGATGCTCACAGGTCGGCAGTAATGTGGCATATATGAGATAGATGAATGTTCTATCTGAAAAGAGTATTAAACAAATGATGCTTATGTCCATCGATTCTCGAATTGATTATTTGACGAGTACTCGAACCAATAGGAGTGACATACTCGACGGTTAGCTTGTGTCGTCAAATATGTGACGAAGGTCTTGTGTTTAAAAAAATGTTTTGTTCTGTCAAATATTCGATGAATATATATATATATATATATATATATATATATATATATAATACAATCTTGGTATTGATTATTTATACGGTTAGTATGTTAGGTCTCTCTGATAATTATGGTTTCTATACCAAATAGATATGACCTCAATATAAAATTTGTTTTAGCTCTATGATGGAAGTTTGCATATAGTCTTCGTATCAATTATTTATCAAGTTCCATATAACATCAATATATAGTTTTTCGTAGCTCTACCATGGAATTTTTCATACAGTATTAACATCGATTACATATACAGTTCATATGGTATGTCTTCTCTAATAATTATGGAGCTTATACCAAATACATATGACCTCAATATAAATTTTGTTTGGCCTTGATATATTAAACTTGACATCGAACAATGACTTGAAGACAACTGCTAACTTAACATAGTGACCTTATGAGTTGTAAAAGTAGTTTCTAAGTATATATATGCACACATGAAAATGTCTTCAACAATGGTACATTGGGATGGTCTTGTGTTAATGTGACAACCGTAGTGCATGAAACTACAACACCTTTGGACTATGTTGTAATATATAATACTGAGCTATGCAAATATGAGTTGATAGAACTAACATTGATGCCTTACCATGACAAGTACTGTGATGAGTTTCTTTCTTTGACTTAACTCATTTGACTGTGACATTGACAGTGACACTGTTGACAAGCAATGTAATGGGACATCAACTGAAATAGTCCCGCTTTGTAAAATATGTGACTTGAATACCTCCACCTTGGGAATAATGGGAGTAAGGGGAAGAAGCCCTTATTTCATAGTTATGATATAGGACATGCATTAGTAGTGTGTAATCCTTACTCCCCAAAACTAATCCTTCCAAATTCTAATTAAACTAGTACAAATGTAAGTGAACTTGTTGATATTAATTCACTTAAAAATTGCCCACTTTTGGAGTGAAAAATAATATATTATTATTTAATTTGGTAATTAGGGGGAATATTTATTTGGAAAAATCCAAAAGGTTGTTGAAATTTGGTTACTGGGGGATAGGTGGTTCCCTAAGGCTTTGATCTTTGGCCTAGGGAAAAGTGTCCAAAAGAATTTAATTTTTCTCCTAAAGTGACTTTATAATTTTTATAAAGTCAAATCTAATTTAAAAGTCACTTTAAGTGATAAAGTTACTAAAGTCTAATTTTAAAGTGACTTTAATAAAGTCAATGTAAAATTAGAAAGGAAAAGTGACTTTGGAAATAAATGACTAAGTGGGTCTTTATTAAAGTGGGGTGAATTAAAAAATAGAAAGTGAGATTTAAATGAGCATTTAATCTCAACCCTAGATCTCAATCTATTTCAGCCATTGGATTTAGGGATTCCCCAAAAGTCACTTAGCATTAGGTTAAAGGAGGAAAATGAGGGAAAATTTTATTCATTCTTTCATGAGAAGATTGAGAGAAGGAGAGCAAGAGAGCAAGGGAGATTTCTGGGCAGTGAGGAGAAGGAAGCAGTAGCTTGGCACACATTTCAAGGAAGAATTTCAGCAAGACCGTACAGCTGAGTTAGCACAGTGAAAGGTAGATTTTCTGGGCATGATTTTCTAGAAAGGGAGGCCGTACAACAGGCCGTACAACAAGTTTGGCACAGAAATCGAGGCAACAGAAGGCTGGTTTAGTTGGCACGAATTTCGAGGTAGGCCATACAACAAGTGGCTGTCCTCTTGTACGGAAATCGAGGCTGATTATGTACAGCAAAGTTCTGCTGTGTTTTTGGCACAAAAATCGAGATTTTGGACAACAACATTTATTGCTGTTTGCACAGATTTTGAGGAGGCCGTACAACTGCATTTATTGCAGATTTCTGGGCATGAAAATCAAGGAGGACGTACAACATTTATTGTTGTTTGCACATTTTCCGAGGCGGTGGTTAAGCATAGAAAACGAGATAAGTTGTAAAGTCTGTTTGTTGATTTTTTTGCTAAATATTTCTCTCACTGTAAAAAGCATTTTCCAGAAATAAGAAGGAGCTTTCGAACTGGTTTTCCCCAAGAGTTGTAGAGGGTTTTTCCAGGGTCACATTGACCAAAAATCACTGTGTTTAAATGTGTTGAATCGCTGTTTGCATCTGCTGATTTTTATTTCTGTATTTTCAGCTTTCTGTAATTTTTTCTAGAATTTGTGTTTTCAGCAAAATTTATTTTCCAGATTGTTAAATGTATGGATATGGGAAAGGGAATTTAACTATTTTGGAGTAATAAGGTGAAACTGAAAACCGGGGTGGGAAATGAGAAAATTTCTACATGGTATCGGAGCTTGAGTGCTGAAAGAGCAGTTTGGGACAGCAAGGAGGAAAAATACAGCCTGCTGATTTTTCACTAAGAAAATTCCAGCAAGCTGATTTTTCACAAACAGAATTTTTACCTTTACTACAGCAGTGTTATTTTTCAGTTTTAGGACAGCAGGATGTCTTTGGGACTGAGGTGGAGGATAGGTTGGATGGGCATACCAATTGCAGTGTTTGGAAGGAGAGAATGCAGAGTATCTTTGAGGAGGCGGACGTCTGATACATAATGGTGCATACCGCACAGAACCCTGTAAATGTGCCTACTGATGCTACTCAGTTGGTAGCATATAATAAAAAGAACAACAAGGGTAAGAGACTGATTCTAGACGGAATCAAATACCATTGCATTCCTCATGTGAGAGGAAAGAGAAATGCTCATGAGATGTGGACAACATTGACCAACCTCTACCAGAGTACCAATGAGAACCGGAAAATGGTCCTGAAGGAGAAGCTGAAGAACATTAAGATGGGTAAGACTGATAGTGCAGCTGGATATCTCACACAGATTACTAATGTGAGAGATGATTTGGCAGCGATTGGAGAGGCCATTCCACCCACTGAGTTGGTGCGGATTGCAGTGAATGGCCTCCCCAGTTCATGGATGAAATTTGCTGATGGGGTTTGTGCACGTGAGACCCTTCCCACATGGGAGAGGTTTTGGGATGATTACATTCAGACAGAGATCAGGAAAGGTCAGCTTGGGGCAGCCAAGCCAGTTGAGCAGGATGAAGATGTAGCACTGTTGGCAAGACGCAAGAAAGGCAAAGGGAAGAAGAAGGCTTCCACAAGCAATGGTGGGGGCAAAGACAAAGGTAAAGGTAAACAGGATAACACACAGAAGGACTATTCCAAGGTGAAGTGTTGGAATTGTCAGAAGATGGGACACTATGCAGTTGTGTGTCGGGAGAAGAAGAAGAAGAAGGGGAAGAACCAGAGCATGGAAGCATCAGCAGAGGTTGAGGACTTTGCAGATCGCTTTGACCGGGAGTTTAGGTTCATTGCGTGTGAGTCCTCTAGTGCAGGATCATCTGCCATAGAGGTTCAGAGGGAGCCTGCATTTCCCTCGTTTAGTGGAGCATCTTCGGGTATCTGATATGTGGACAGTGGGGCTTCACGTCACATGACAAGAGTCCGTGAGTACTTCTCAGAGCTTTCAGAGAGTGGCACTGATATAGAGGTAGTAATCGGTGATGACAGAGTTGTTAGAGCAGTCGGTGTGGGAACACTAACATTTTAGAGGGAGTCTAAACCTCCCTTGAAGGTGTCAGATGTTCTTTATGTGCCAGGGATGAGGAAGAACCTCATATCCGTCTCAGCTTTGGAGGACAGAGGATATGAGATACTGTTCAGGGGTGGAAATGTGCTGATGTATCCCAGGGGCGCTCCAGCTGATTCAGCTAGAGTGATAGGTGTACGCCATGCAAAGGTGTACAAGTTTGCATTTCAGCCCCTTTTGGCATTGAGCAGCAGTACCGACAGTAGAGCTAGCAGTTCTGAGCTGTGTGAGATTTGGCACCGCAGGATGGGGCACATGTATCATGGAGCCTTGAGGACTTTGCGGGAGATCACCACAGGTGTGCCAGATTTCAGTACTGATCACTTTGATACTTGCAGAGGATGTGCGATGGGCAAGTTTGCCAAATCCCCTTTTCCCAGCAGTGACAGCAGAGCGACTGGGATACTTGATTTGATTCATTCCGATGTGAGCGGTTGGATGTCTAATGTTTCCTTGAGTGGATATGAGTATTATGTTTTATTCATTGATGATCACTCCAGGAGGACCTGGATTTATTTCTTGAAGACCAAGAGTGAGGTCTTCAAGCAGTTTCAGGAGTTTAGAGCTCTTGTGGAGACACAGACAGGTCGGAAGATCAAGTCCCTGAGGTCAGACAATGGAGGAGAGTACACCCTCGGAGAGTTTGTTGACTATTGTGCAGAGGAAAGAATTAGGAGGGAGTTCACTATTCCTTACAACCCCTAGCAGAACAAGGTTGCGGAGAGGAAGAACAGATCCATCGGAGGGGCTGCCAAAGCCATGTTACATGATCAGGGGTTGCCATTTTTTTTGTGGGTAGAGGCCTGCAACACAACTGTTTATTTGTAGAACAGGAGTCCACATTGTGCCTTGGGGCACATGACTCCGGAGGAGGTTTTTTCTGGGAAGAAGCCTGATATTGGTCAGCTTCGTATCTTTGGGTGTATCACATACTCCTACATACCCAAGGAGAAGAGGACCAAACTAGAGCCCACTGCAGAGAACGGTATCTTTGTGGGCTACAGTGAGACCTCAAAGGCCTTTTGGATTTACATTCCTGCACAAAGGAAAGTTGTTGTCAGGTGGGATGTGAAGTTCGAGGAGGATAGGGCCTTTAGGAGGTCACGGGATTTAGAGAATCTGGATCAGCCAGACCCTCAGCAGCAACTAAGTCAGTCACAGGGATCTAGTGGGCAGGGATCAGGAGGATCCAGAGATACATCTATGACGATGTCAGGTCCGTCAGTGAGCAGTGGCTCGCAGAGTCAGAGGGGTGGTGCTATGGGCAGCATGCAGAGAAGTCCACAGAGCAGTTCACTGATGGAAAGTTCACACGGTACTTCAACGTCTACAGGTTCAGGTGCAGGCAGGAGGACAACAAACAGACAGTCAGGAGTTCAGGCTCCTGATGATGATGAAGAGGAGGAGTTTCATTCTCCAGTGGGAGAAGTGTGCTCAGGGAAGAGGAAGCCCAAGTGGCTTCATGACACCTTGAGAGATGCCACATCTGTCGTTGAGCCTAAGAGGCCGGTCAGAGAGAGCAGACCACCTGAGAGGTTGTGTAGTTATATGGCAATGGCTACGAGCATCCTTGACTCTAAGCCTTCTAGCTATGAGGAGGCAGCTAGCTAGCAGGTCTGGAGAGAGGCCATGCAGGAGGAGTATTCTTCTATCATGAAGAATGATGTTTGGGAGGTGGTGCCGAGGCCTGAGGGCAAATCTGTGGTTACTTCCAGATGGCTTTACAAGGTAAAGCATGCTGCAGATGGCAACATTGAGAAATTCAAAGCGAGGTTTGTGGCTAGAGGGTTCTCCCAGGTAGAGGGAGTTGATTATGAGGAGACCTTCCCTCCCGTGGCTCGATATACTTCGATCCGCTCCATTATATCTATAGCAGCAGAGATGGGTCGGAAGATCCACCAGATGGATGTGAAGACCGCATTTCTCAATGGCTTCATACAGGAGGAGGTGTACATTGAGCAGCCACAGGGCTTTGAGGTGCATGGGAATGAGTCCCATGTGTGCAAAATGAAGAAGGCCCTTTATGGCCTGAAGCAACCTCCCAGAGCTTGGTACTCCAGGATAGATACATACTTGTAGGAGATGGGTTTCAAAAAGAGTGAGGCAGATCCGAACCTTTACTATATTGTGATAGGTGAGGAGCCTCTCATTCTGGTGTTGTATGTGGATGACTTAGTCATTACAGGTGCAGAGAGACTCATAGAGCACTGCAAGAGAGATCTTGCAGTGGAGTTTGAGATGAAGGACATCGGCTTGATGCATTACTTTTTGGGTTTGGAGGTGTGGCAGGAGGAGGGGCATTTCTTCCTGGGGCAGGGGAAGTATATTGTGGAAATCCTTGGCAGATTCCACATGGAGGACTGTAAACCCATGTCGACACCGATGATCACCAACTGGAAGAAGCTCCATGCTTCGGATTCCGAGTTGGTGGATCCCACATTGTACAGACAACTGATTGGTTCCTTGATGTATTTGGTCAACACTAGACCAGATATTTGTTTTGCAGTCAACACGATGAGTCAATTTATGTGTGAGCGCCTAGGAAGGTTCACTGGGTGGCTGCAAAACACATTTTGCGGTACTTGCAGGGGACAGTGGATTATGGTCTGGACTACAGGCAGGGGGATGGAGTGAGATTGGCAGGTTACACTGATTATGATTGGGCAGGTTGTGCTTCTGATATGAAGAGCACTTCAGGGTGCTGTTTTGGGTTGGGTTCAGCAGTGGTGTCATGGTTCAGCCGGAAGCAGCAGTCAGTAGCATTGAGTTCAGCGGAAGCAGAGTATATGGCAGCCAGTCTAGCTAGTTGTGAGGCCATCTGGCTTTGCAAGATGTTGTTTGGCTTATTTGGTCAGCCGTTGAGACCTTCAGTGATTTACTGTGATAATCAGAGTTGCATTAAACTCACAGAGAATCCAGTATTTCATGACAGGTCAAAGCATATCGGGATCAAATATCATTTCATCAGAGACTATGTTCAGAAAGGAGCTGTGAAGCTTGAGTATATTCCCACTGATGAGCAGGTTGCAGATATTCTTACCAAATCCTTACCACGGGGCAAGCATGTCTACTTTAGAGACAAGATGGGTGTGGTGAGGAACACCTTCCTCGGTAAGAGGGAGTGTTGAAATTTGGTACCGGAGGACAGGTGGTTCCCTAAGGCTTTGATCTTTGGCCCAGGGAAAAGTGTCCAAAAGAATTTAATTTTTCTCCTAAAGTGACTTTATAAAGTTATAAAGTCAAATCTAATTTAAAAGTGACTTTAAGTGATAAAGTTACAAAAGTCTAATTTTAAAGTGACTTTAATAAAGTCAATGTAAAATTAGAAAGGAAAAGTGACTTTGGAAATAAATGACTAAGTGGGTCTTTATTAAAGTGGGGTGAATTAAAAAATAGAAAGTGAGATTTAAATGAGCATTTAATCTCAACCCTAGATCTCAATATATTTCAGCCATTGGATTTAGGGATTCCCCAAAAGTCACTTAGGGTTAGGTTAAAGGAGGAAAAGGAGGAAAGAGGTCATTCATTCTTTCATGAGTAGATTGAGAGAAGGAGAGCAAGAGAGCAAGGGAGATTTCTTGGCAGTGAGGAGAAGGAGGCAGCAGCTTGGCACACATTCCAAGGCAGCATTTCAACAAGACCATACAGCTGAGTTAGCACAGTGAAAGGCATATTTTCTGGGCACAATTTTCTAGAAAGGGAGGCCGTACAACAAGTTTGGTACAGAAATCGAGGCAGCAGAAGGCTGGTTTAGTTGGCACGAATTTTGAGGCAGGCCGTACAGCAAGTGGCTGTCCTCTTGCACAGAAATCGAGGCTAATTCTGTACAACAAAGTTCTGCTATGTTTTTGGCACAAAAATCGAGATTTTGGACAGCAGCATTTATTGTTGTTTGCACAGATTTTGAGGAGGCCATACAGCTGCATTTATTGCAGATTTCTGGGCACAAAAATCGAGGAGGACGTACAACATTTATTGCTGTTATGTTTTTGCTGTTTGCACATTTTCCGAGGCAGTGGTTAAGCACGGAAAATGAGATAAGTTGTAAAGTCTGTTTGCTGATTTTTTTGCTGAATATTTCTCTCACTGTAAAATGCATTTTCCATAAATAAGAAGGAGCTTTCGAACTGGTTTTCCCCAAGAGTTGTAGGGGGTTTTTCCAGGGTCACATTAACCAAAAATCACTGTGTTTAAATGTGTTGAACGGCTGTTTGCATCTGCTGATTTTTATTTCTGTATTTTCAGCATTCTGTAATTTTTTCCAGAATTTGTGTTTTCAACAAAATTTATTTTCCAGCTTGTTAAATGTATGGATATGGGAAAGGGCTTTTAACTATTTTGGAGTAATAAGGTGAAACTAAAAACCGGGGTGGGAAATGAGAAAATTTCTACAAAGGTGACACATAGGGATGTTGAGTAATCCTTTATTAAAAAATTACATTGAAAAAAAGGAAAGGATGCCACATAGGTGGTTAATAATGAATAATTTTAGGAAATTAGAAAATATAAATTTTTTGTAAGGGGTTAGATTTCTAGATTTATATATTTTACATATAGATGAGACCTCCATGGGCATTGTTTTGGATGGGGAAATAGAATTATATAGGTTAAAGGCTCAATCATTTAGGGGACATACACTAGCACAAATCACATAGATTATTTTTGTTCTAGAGGACCTAAAGGATAATTTGGTAACCTAAGGCAGAAAAATGAAGGTCCTAGTCTAATCCCCATTAAAATAATATGAATAGGTGGAAATTAAACTCTCTGTAGACCGAAATTCCTGGGCATAGATTGAATATTTCAACACACTTGAATTTCTCTAAAATCACTCCGAAAGATCTGAATTATGTGTTGTTTCAAAAATTCAAGTTCTGTGTTGTTTCAAGAGGAATAAAACCCATTATGTGCATAAAAGACACTCAAGTTCAAGAATTCTAAATTTATCTATCACCCTCCTTCATGTCATCATCTTGGAGCAAGTATTTCGTTGATATTATAGTAGTATGTCACATCAAATTTGGTGGTAAAAACCCTTTGTTCTAGGAATATATATACACATTACTATTTTGATGACTATAAGAAGTGACATCAGCCATGATAACACCAACTTATAAGCATAAGTGTATGAAAAGGATTCAATCATAGGAACCAATATTTCCCACATTATTTCAGAGCATAAAGGAGACCAGAGCGAAGGCTGATTAGGCCTATCATATAGCTACAGTCACCTTAGAAGATAAAATTTGTAGTATAAGTTTTATGCAGAGTTGAAATGTCAAGATTGGTATATATCTATACACAAATCAAGCCCATACAAGTCATTAAGCCAATCAAAGCTACCATTGTTTCTCTTGAAGATCACTACAAAGAAGTTTTGATGAAAGAAGACGATATATTTAGACAAGTACACCACATAACCAAATAGAAATGATGCCTGCAGTTAGAATTCTTCACATGACATTAACAAAAGCCATTATACCCCTTGAAGAAATTTTTCCTAATGATGACATATTGCAAGAATAGGCCTAACAACAGTCTCCATTATCATAAAAGAAAAAGATACAGTCTCTAAGAAGGAACTATCTTTGTTCGGTGATGGGAAACTTCAAGTGTTGTAGAAGTAAAGATATGATGAAAAAGAATGCCTCTTACAATCACCTTCATGAATTCCAATTCTAATCAGTAGTGAATAAGACATGCATATTTATATAAATAAGCATAAATCACTATGGAAGAAACAATTAGACAGGTCAAATTTTACAATAAAGTGATGTAGATCACGAAAAAGTTATGAGGAATTATCTCTAACATCCTTGGCACCAAGTCCTCATCTATCTCAGGTAATTATTGTCTTTATCTTTTATGTTTTGGTTATCCAATAAATTTTCTTCTGTTTTCAAAGGGAAACAAGTTCATTGAAACAAACAAAGGAAAATAAATTTATTTATAGGATATGTATGATCAATATTTGAGTCATATTAAGGTTTAGAAAATTTATGATTGGTATTTTTTATCCAATAGTGTAAAACCCTAGGTAACTCATGAAGAACCCTAGTCATAGGATTTGTGAAATAATTTTTGATTTCTAAAGTTTGTAATTTGAACTTGGATTTCCTAGGAAATCCTAGATTGACTTCACAGTTTTTTGTATCGTATAGTTTTCTTTGTTGTAATTGTCATTAATTATTTCAAGTATAAATTGTGATTCATGAGAGAGATCACTCCAAGGAAACAACATACAAGGTTTGTAAAAGGAGAAACTCCAAGTATGTCTCTTTGAAAAAACTTATTTATTAAAATTATTTTAATTTTTTCCTTGCATTACTAAATATTTTATGTTTAGGATTTTGAATCATAAAAAAATATTGTAGGAAGATAAATCACTAGATTGAATCTACCTCTATCATATCTCTTGTCATTCGTTCATTTTTGTGGAAATCCTATTTTTTAGGGTTCACTATAAAACTCTAACTTGTTGATGCTTAGAATATATTGTCAATGATGTTGAAACCCTAGGCTACTTAGGGTGTGTAAGTCTAACAATATTTATGTTTTTTTATAATACTTTGGTAAGGCCCTAATATTTTAGGGTTGTCATAAAACCTTAAACCTTCAGGGTTTCGTGAATTATTTAAACCCTAGTCAAAATTACTAAGGTTTAATGTTTGTATCCATGAAAAATATTAGTATGAATGAAACCCTATATGTAAACTTGCTATTTATAGGGTTTGTAACAAAACGTAGTAAACTTTGTCATGAAATTCTAAAAATCATATTGTTGAAACCCTAGATGTACAATATTTGATTTTGTGGGTGTTGAGCCTAGTTTATGGGGTTTAAAGAGTGGTTTTCACTATTAAGTTGTTAATACCTAATATTTGACTTTGGAATCTATGGATTATGTCAAAAACCATAGTAGGTGATATTGAGTTGGATATGAAATATTATTCAAGTTTAAGCTATGATTTTTTTTTTTGAAATGGTACCCAAGGGGGCTTCTAATTTAATTTTCCCTTAATTAAATTGGAAGAAAAATTGAAATTTCATATCATAAAAACTTGTATTAGTTAACTGAGTTAGGAAGACCTAGTTAGATTAGGAAATTTGAGTTGAGGGTTAGAGATGAGACATGTAGAGTTATCCCATGATTTTATGGGGTCTTGTGAGTTTTAATTAGTTAACTCAATTAATTGAGTTAAAATTAGTTTAACTAGTTCTAACTGAGAGATGAGCTAGTGATAGGTACAATGAATTAAATCATATTTAATTGACAAGTAGTGATCAATCAATTAAATAATAATTCACTATAAATTTGTTTTTCATGTCAGTTCTAAGGGAGGCCCAGTTGAGATTGAGGTTAAAGGGAATATAACTACCAGTTTTGTAATAGAAAATTGTATAGGTCATCAGGATTCCTTGAAGAAATTGTGCATCAATTCTTGGGAATTTCCTATTTAATAGGGCCAAAATTCCTCCAAGAATGCATGAGAAAGGTTGGTCAGACAGAGGCTGAGAATTGGTCAAGTATTTGAGTGTTTTTTCCTAGATCAGAGTGAGACAGTTAGTGGAGTGCAAAGGTTTCTCAATGAGTGAAATAAAATTGTATTGTTTCATGGTCTTGACTTTATGCAATATACAGATAGTGGGGTTTTGAGAAATTTCTTTCCATTAATACATCCTGTGTTGTGCGATTGATTATTTGTTTATCTTATTTGTTATGTGATTGTGAAATCGAATTTTGTATAAGGATCTAGTATTTTGTCTTAGTACATTACAAAATCAGTTTGAATCCCTTTGGATAATTTCTACATGGTATCAGAGCAGGAAATTCAATATAAGGTAAGAACCAAAGTTTGTTTTGAACAGGTACATCAAATTTTAAGATTTATTCTTCAAGACCAGTAGTAGATCAAGATGTCTTTCATGTTGGCATATGTTGTCCTTGATGGCAACCTACTTGATGAAGTTGATGGTAACCTACTTGATGAAATAAGATTGTTGGCAATATGATGCAGAGTGTTGTCCTTGATGGCAACCTACTTGATAAGTTGATGACAACCTGCTTGATGAGTTAAAGGGGTTATTGTTGGCAATGTGATACAATGTGTTGACTTTGATGGAACCTTAGTGTTGGCATATGTTGTCCTTGATGGCAACCTACTTGATGAAGTTGATGGTAACCTACTTGATGAAATAAGATTATTGGCAATATGATGCAGAGTGTTGTCCTTGATGGCAACCTACTTGATAAAGTTGATGACAACCTACTTGATGAGTTAAAGGGGAGATTGTTGGCAATGTGATATAATGTGTTGACTTTGATGGAACCTGCTTAATGAAGTTGTTCTTGATGGAAACTGACTTGATGAGTTGTTAATAATGTAAATCTGATGTATCTACAGATCAGTTCAGAAGTAGCAGAAGAAAGGAATTCAGAAAGTGCCAGAATAATGATAAATAAGTTATGCTACAAAGCATATGCGGGTTTGTTAAGGTGAAGTAGCGTATGCACACGGAAAAGTACGTGCCAAGACGCGTATGCCAATTTGCGCTCTATTTTTATAAAACCAGGGGGAATTACCATGGTATTGACCCATTGTATTGAGCGCTGAATTATCTATTTGATCCCGTCCAGGAATACCATCAGAAGTGGTGTGGTTTTGACTCATGGTATTGACAAAGGCTAATTCTATTTAAGGAGAAGGAAATCATAGTGCAAGGGTGTGCAAGTGTCTGGGATTTAATGAATACTTCACTCTGAAGTATATCTACATGGTCGAACTCTGTTCTTAATTGATCTGAATCTATGATGCACCTATGAATATGATGAAGGTTCAAGATCTATATATCTAGAAATGATGAATCTCTAGGATGATCTGAAAAGAAGTGATGAAGACCTAGCACAAATCTGATGAAGAAATCTGGGTAAGTTCATAGATCTGATATGTTCTGCAAAGTTTATCTTTTATAGATCTATACGCAGGTTTGTTTCATGAAAAGCACGTGTATACACGGAACTGATGAAATAAAAGCACGTATGGGAAGTTAGGGTTTTCTGAGAAATGCATAGATGTATACGCGGGTTTGTTTCATGAAAAGCGCGTGTATATGCGAGTTTGATTAAATAAAAGCGCGTATGGTATCTAAACTAATGATTGCTCAAGGTTGAATGTGTTTTTGCATATCTATTCTAAAGTCTAGGTTATCTTTGATATTCTGGTTACAGTGGTTTCACTGTTCTGTTTGAAGCATTGGGCGAAGTATATTTGTTGATAAGTGAAGGGTTGTGTTGAAGTTTTTTGATCCAGTTTGAAAATTGATGAAACGTGGTCTGTAGTGGTGCTGAGGGTCAAAGCCTTCAGTGAGGGGGTAGTAGCTCCCTTCTAGTGGTAGCTGGTAAACGAGAGTAGGGGGTAGTAGCTCCCTTCCAGGAGAGGCTGGTAAACGAGAGCAGGGGGTTGTAGCTCCCTTCCAGGAGAGGCTGGTAAACGAGAGAAGGTTGTAGCCTTCTGCAGGTGGGTGCCTGCGTGCTGGTATGATTCTACGCCAGTACATGATTGTAAGAATTTTTCTTTATATAATAATTATTGAAGACTGAGACGACGGCAGCGGTGGTTTTCTCCCGAATTGGGTTTCCACCTTAAATCCTGGTGTTCATGTGTGTTGCTTATGTGTGGTGATTTATTCTGTTCTTACTGCACCTGTTTACTGCTTACTAAACATCTGATGAATGAATGATGCAATGATCTAAGTTAAGAATTAAATGCATATTTAGATCTCTGAGCATACACGAGTTTACTTAAGGCGATCCGCGTGTATACGCGAGTTGTGTTCATTAAAGTAGCGTATGGGTTTAAAAGCTATAAAAAGTTAAAAAGTTTTTCAGTCATCACTAAATACTGATTCACCCCCCCTCTCAGTATTTTTCCCAACAATTGCATTTGAGCGGTCCTTCGAAAAAAGCTTAGCCACTAAGGAAGACTGGCAAGAGCTGAGAAATCAATGGGCAGAATATCCATGCTCCACTCTGCAATGGAAGCAATTTAATCTTCTCCGGAAAACAAGGATGAGATCCTATCTTTCTGCCTATGGGAACGTATGTATGGGCCATTTTTCAACAAGGATATCAATATCCAAATACAATACCAACAAGATTCAGATCAAAAAGAAGAATTATGAATCAAATGCAAAGGCGGTCAATGCTATAACTAAGTCCATCAACTGGATTTCAACGTTTAGGCAAATAACACAAAGAAAGGAAATGTGGGACAAAATCATTCTAAGTTATGAAGGTGATGCAAAGGTAAAAGTGCAAAACTCCAAACTCTCAGAATTTAATATGAAAATTTAAAGATGTATAGTGATGAGAGTATTGCCAGTTTCTTTTTACGTGTTGATGATGTTGTAAATCGTATGAGAAATCTGGGAGAAACAATAACTGAATCTACTTTGGTTGAGAAAATTTTAAGATCGCTAACAACAAAATTTGAGTCAAAAGTTTCTGCTCTTGAAGAAAAATAGGATCTTCAAAATCTTACTGTGGTACAACTTCATGGCATACTAACCGCATATGAAATGAGAAGAGGAGGACCATCTGAAGTCAAAGAGGTTGTCTTCAGAGCTTCTACAAAAGGGAAAGAAGTACAAGAACCAGAAGGATCAGGATATATCTCAGAAGAAGATGAGGAAAATTTTGTAAAGAAACTCCAACTTGGCACAGGACGATTCAGAGGTAAGCTTCCTTTCAAATGTTTTGAGTGTGGAAGAATTGGTCATTATGTTGCTAAGTGTCCTCATAAAGAAACACCTGCAAAAGGGAAGGAATTAGCAAGAAGGAATAAGAATCGGTTTAACACTAGAAAAAGTTACTATACTCATGAAGACAGTGATGGGTTATCTGATAGTGAGGAAGAATGTGAACAAGATCTTAGACTTCTCATGGCATTTGAATCTAGAGAAGAAAAGGATACTTTTGTGGATGCTCTAGAGGACAATGACTTTCTTGAAGAAAACAATCAACTCAAAATACACTTAGAAGAAAGTAAAATACTCTTAGAAGAAAGGAAAATAACCATAGAGACTCTGGAAAAGCAGGTTGAAGGAGCAAAGAAACACATTGAGAAATTAGAATGTGAAGTGGTAAGTCTAAGAAAATATTTTGAGAAAGTAAAGACTCTGAATCTTAGATTTGCTAAAGGATCTGAAACCTTAGATGAGATTATCAAGGTACAACGTTCTCCTCTTATAAAAACAGGTCTTGGATATACCGGAGAATCCTCTCAAGCTTCAACACCAAATTATCTAAAAGCAGTTACAACTGGTTTACAAAATTCTGCCACTCAGCAAAGGAATAAAGAATCATTGCAGGTAAAGCATGATCATCTCAATTCAAAGAATACTAACAGGAATATCTCTCAAAGAAACACCAATCAACAGGTAAATCCAAGTAGAAGATTTCATGATCGTAGAAATTTCTTCTTCAATGGACAATGTTTCTCATGTCACAATTTTGGTCATAAAGCTGTTCAATGTGTTGCATATAAAACTATCATGACTAGAGAAGAAAGAAAGAAAAGGATTGAATTTGAGAAGAATACCTATAACAAATTTTCTCCTCTTCTAAATGAAGTTGAATGTACTTATTGCAATAACTTTGGGCATGAAGAATCTGAATGCAGGAGCAAAGTTCAGCCAAAAGAGCATTTTCCTTCAAGTTCCAAAGTATGGAAAAAGAAGGAATTACAGGTTGAAAATTGTGGCATAGCGTTATTTGCAGAAGGTGAAGAAAATCAATGGTACATTGATAGTGGATGCTCAAGACACATGACAGGTGAAAAAAACAAACTTCTTGCATATAGTGCTCTAGAAAAGGAAAAGAATGTTACATTTGGAAATGATACTCCTGCGGTCATTAAGGGAAAAGGGTCTGTTTTTCTAAAAGAAAAGGTGAAAGCTAATGAAGTCATGTATGTGGATGGATTAAAGCATAACTTGTTAAGTGTAAGTCAAATGTGTGATCAAGGAACTGAAGTTGTCTTTACTTCAAAATAATGTGTGGTACATGATCTTAATATAGGTAAAACAATTATAAAAGGAAAAAAAACTCCAAGCAACCCGTATGTATTAAAGAACTGTAAAGAACAATGTTACTTGAGTAAATCTTCAGAAAACTGGCTATGGCATACAAGGTTGGGGCATCTGAGCTTGTCTCAAATCAACAAATCAAGCAAACTTAAAGTTGTTCGTGATCTTCCCAATATTACTCTACCTGAAAATATCATATGCAAATCTTGCCAATTCGGCAAGCAAACCAGAGTACAATTTAATGCCAAGGAAGGATCATCAAGTAAGCCTCTTGAACTCATTCATACTGACATATGTGGACCTGTGAAGAAAAAGTCACCACGTGGTGAACAATACTATATCTTATTTATTTATGATTTCTCTAGAATGTGTTGGATTGGGTTGATTAAACACAAAGATGAAGCATTTGAGAAATTTCAAATCTTCAAAGCACTGGTTGAAAATGAATTAGATCTAAAAATAAAGTGTCTTAGATCTGATCGAGGAGGAGAATATACATCAGATGAATTCCTTGAATTTTGTGAACAACATGGCATAAAAAGACAGTTTTCTGTAGCTGGCACTCCACAACAAAATGGCGTAGTAGAAAGAATGAATAGAACAGTTCAACAAATGGCTAGAGCTATGCTTGATGATTCTGGAACACCTGACACATTTTGGGGAGAAGCAGCACATACAGCGGTAAACATTCTCAACAAGGAACATGTTCGTGTAAATAGTGACAAAACTCCATATGAACTCTGGTATGGTAATTCTCCCTCTGTGAAGCATTTTAGAGTTTTTGGAAGTAAATGCTTTATCAAAAATAATGATGAAAAACTTGGCAAGTTTGAACCTAGAGTAGATGAAGGAATACTTCTTGGTTACTCCTCTACGAGTAGAGCTTATAAATGTTACAATAAAATACTTCGGAAGATTGTTGAATGTATTGATGTTGTTATTGATGAGTCTCCTGCAGCCCCAAAAGAAGAAAAACAAACAACAAATGAAGACGATGGTGACTTATGTCCTTTTACATCAAATAGCAATGATATAGACAGTGAACCCAATGAAGAACCTGAAGATGATTTATCTGAAAAAGCTCCATCCATATATGTTCAAAAGAATCATCCAGAATCTCAAATTTTGGGAGATAAGGGATCAGGTGTACAAACAAGAAGGACTCTTGTGGGATCTTCTAGCTATCTGGAATTTCTATCCACTATTGAACCACACAATGTCAATCAAGCTAGCAAAGATGCATGTTGGGTTCAAGCCATGAATGAAGAGCTTGATCAGATTGAAAAGAATCACACTTGGGAATTAGTGCCAAGACCTCATAACAAAAATGTCATTGGAACTAAATGGATCTTCAAAAACAAGTTAAATGAGAATGGGGATGTTGTAAGAAATAAAGCTAGACTTGTTTGCAAGGGGTATACTCAACAAGAAGGTATAGACTTTGAAGAAACTTTTGCTCCTGTAGCTAGACTTGAAGCCATAAGAATGTTTCTTGCTTTTTCAAGTTTTCAACAAATCAAAGTTTATCAAATGGATGTTAAATCTTCATTTCTCAATGGTGATCTAGAAGAAGAAGTTTATATAGAACAACCAGAAGGCTTCATTTTGGGAAATGATGAAAATATTGTTTGTAGACTTAAAAAGGCTCTATATGGTCTCAAACAAGCTCCAAGGGCATGGTATTATCGTCTTGACAAATATCTTCATCAACAAGGATTTTCAAAGGAATCTGCTGATAGCAACTTATACACAAAAATTGAAAATGATAAACTATTGATTGTGGTTGTATATGTTGATGATATCATTTTTGGAAGTAATGAAGAATCTATGAGTCAGAAATTTGCTTCTGTTATGCAGCAAGAATTTGAAATGTCTTTACTTGGGGAACTAACATTCTTCCTTGGCTTGCAAGTGCAAAAAGCAATAGATGGCATATTCTTATCACAAGCAAAATATCTTAAGCAAATTATGAATAAGTATGGCATGGAAGAGTGAAAACCTGTAAGTACACCAATGATAACCAGATGTAATCTCAGTTCTCATGATGATTCTCCCGTGGTGAATCAACCAGAATACAGATCTATGATAGGAAGTCTACTTTATCTCACTGGGACTAGACCAAACATTATGCATGCAGTTGGGATTGTTGGACGATTCCAAGCTAATCCAAAAGAGTCTCACCTTCAGGCTGTCAAAAGAATATTCAAATATCTACAAGGAACTCAAGACTTTGGACTATGGTATCTAAAGAATGCTGATCTCACTCTTCATGCTTACACTGATGCAGATTGGGCTGGAAATGTTGATGATCGGAAAAGCACTAGTGGTGGTGCATTCTATATGGGGCCCCAGTTAGTATCTTGGTTTAGCAAGAAGCAAAGATCTATTTCCTTATCTACATCAGAAGCAGAATATGTGGTTGCCGCATCATGTTGCACTCAACTTCTTTGGATGATGAAAACCTTACAAGACATTCAAATCAAATGTTCACCTCCTATCTCCATTATGTGTGATAATACAAGTGCCATCAGTATCTCAAAGAATCCTGTTATGCATTCCGAGACCAAGCACATTCCCATCAAGTATCACTTCTTACGTGAACAAGTGCTTGAACAAAAGGTGAAGTTGGAGTATGTTCCCTCCAAAGAACAAGTTGCTGATATACTGACCAAACCTCTGCCTAGGGAAGCGTTCGAATATCTCAGATAGAAGCTAGGAGTAGTCTCTGCCATGCAGAAAATTAGAACTGCTTAAATTTAGAAGATTAAATTGGATATGCGGGTTTCCTAAAATATATTCGCATATATACGCGAGTTTATACAAAGAAAACCGCGTATGGTTAGTTGCTGACAAATTTTACTTGGGGTCAACATTCTTCAGCACAACTGCAGTGCTGTTTGGTATCTCTAATGTTGTTTGGTATCTCTGATGATGTTTCAGCTCTTATATTTCTATTTCATTCTCTGATTTTGGGTAAACATGCCTTTATGATTCGTTGTTAAAAGTGTTCAGGTTGCACAAGCTAAGGAGGAGTTTTGGTCATATGGAAAGGATGCATTGGATGCACAGTTTTAGGGGGAGCATTAGCCTTGCCGAATGTAATGCATTGTTGGCATTATGATGATTCTGAATTTTGATCTCTCTTGAGGTCTTTTTTATACTGGTTATAAAAATTCATGTGTAATTTGATGAAAATGATGTGACCTATGCTGTAAATTGTAATATTCAGTCATGTAAAGGACTTGTTCAAATTTGTAAACCCACTTGGTTGGGTAGTTGAGTCAAAATGTGTAAATCCACTTGGTTGGATCTTTGCTGTAAGTATGAGTCCTTGGTGATAGGAAAGGTCATAGAGTCATGGACTTCATTGAATAATATGTTTGAAGATTTAGCATGAACTCAGGGGGAGCAAGGTAACTTCAGTGCACATCAGATCTACAGAGCTCTTCTTTCTACATGAGGAGAAAAACCTTGTTTTGGTTTTCATTCGCCCTTTGCCCTTGATGTCAAAGGGGGAGAGTAACATGGAGTTTGAATAAGGGGAGAGCATCATGGTGTTTGCATAATGGTTATATTCAATGTATCTATCTGTTGAGATTATCAAACACCATCATGGTTGCCATCAAGTCCAAAGGGGGAGATTGTTGGCATATGTTGTCCTTGATGGCAACCTACTTGATGAAGTTGATGGTAACCTACTTGATGAAATAAGATTATTGGCAATATGATGCAGAGTGTTGTCCTTGATGGCAACCTACTTGATAAAGTTGATGACAACCTACTTGATGAGTTAAAGGGGAGATTGTTGGCAATGTGATATAATGTGTTGACTTTGATGGAACCTGCTTAATGAAGTTGTTCTTGATGGAAACTGACTTGATGAGTTGTTAATAATGTAAATCTGATGTATCTACAGATCAGTTCAGAAGTAGCAGAAGAAAGGAATTCAGAAAGTGCCAGAATAATGATAAATAAGTTATGCTACAAAGCATATGCGGGTTTGTTAAGGTGAAGTAGCGTATGCACACGGAAAAGTACGTGCCAAGACGCGTATGCCAATTTGCGCTCTATTTTTATAAAACCAGGGGGAATTACCATGGTATTGACCCATTGTATTGAGCGCTGAATTATCTATTTGATCCCGTCCAGGAATACCATCAGAAGTGGTGTGGTTTTGACTCATGGTATTGACAAAGGCTAATTCTATTTAAGGAGAAGGAAATCATAGTGCAAGGGTGTGCAAGTGTCTGGGATTTAATGAATACTTCACTCTGAAGTATATCTACATGGTCGAACTCTGTTCTTAATTGATCTGAATCTATGATGCACCTATGAATATGATGAAGGTTCAAGATCTATATATCTAGAAATGATGAATCTCTAGGATGATCTGAAAAGAAGTGATGAAGACCTAGCACAAATCTGATGAAGAAATCTGGGTAAGTTCATAGATCTGATATGTTCTGCAAAGTTTATCTTTTATAGATCTATACGCAGGTTTGTTTCATGAAAAGCACGTGTATACACGGAACTGATGAAATAAAAGCACGTATGGGAAGTTAGGGTTTTCTGAGAAATGCATAGATGTATACGCGGGTTTGTTTCATGAAAAGCGCGTGTATATGCGAGTTTGATTAAATAAAAGCGCGTATGGTATCTAAACTAATGATTGCTCAAGGTTGAATGTGTTTTTGCATATCTATTCTAAAGTCTAGGTTATCTTTGATATTCTGGTTACAGTGGTTTCACTGTTCTGTTTGAAGCATTGGGCGAAGTATATTTGTTGATAAGTGAAGGGTTGTGTTGAAGTTTTTTGATCCAGTTTGAAAATGGCAAGGACTTGTCCAGGTGCCGAGGGACTTGCACAAATCCATCCGGGTAGTAGCTCCCTTCCAAAGGGGTAGGCCGGGTAAATGAGAGCAGGGGCAGTAGCTCCCTTCCAAGAGAGGCTAGTAAACGAGAGCAGTGGGGTTGTAGCTCCCTTCCGGTTAGAGGTCAAACGAGAAAAGGAAAAAGGTTTGTGAGCTCTCTAGGCAGTGGGTGCCTGCATGCTGGTATGAGTCTACGCCAGTACATGATTGTAAAAAATTTTCTTTATATTATAATATTGAAGACTGAGACGACGACAGCGGTGGTTTTCTCCCGAATTGGGTTTCCACCTTAAATCCTGGTGTTCTTGTGTGTTGCTTATGTGTGGTGATTTATTCTGTTCTTATTGCACCTGTTTACTGCTTACTAAACATCCGATGAATTAATGATGCAATGATCTAATTTAAGAATTAAATGCATATTTAGATCTCTGAGCATACGCGAGTTTACTTAAGGCGATCCGCGTGTATACGCGAGTTGTGTTCATTAAAGTAGCGTATGGGATTAAAAGCTAGAAAAAGTTTAAAAAAAATTCAGTCAGCACTAAATACTGATTCACCCCCCCTCTCAGTATTTCTCCCAAAATTTCAATTGCTTAAGACTCAAATATTCGCATGAGGGAAATTCAAATTACATAACATGGAAGGAAAATATGCAGACAGTGATCAAGGACAATGGACTGAAGGCATTCATAGATAGTGATATTTCGTAGCTCGCAGTAGTAGATGCTTAAATTATTGATGCATGGAAGAATAATGTAGAAAAGGCGAGAAGGATCATGTTAGAGGGAGTTCAAGATCAGATTGTCTCGAGTCTCCATGGGAAGGAAACTCCATATGCTATGTATAATTCCTTGACATATCTGTTTCAAAATAGCAGCAACCATAGGAAGTTGGCGCTAAAATACAAGCTCAAAAATATCAAGATGGAAAAGGGTGTCACGATCCAAAAATACTTGACGAAGTTCACTCAATTTCGAGATGAGCATGGAAGTGTTGGGATAACAGTTTCCAGGATGATTTGTTGAGCCTAGCTCTTATAGGCCTTCCTAAGAGCTGGCATAGCTACCAGGACTCTATTAATGGGAGGGAGAAACTACCAGACTAGGAGTGATTGTGGTCCAACTTGGTACAAGAAGAGATTCGGTGGAGCACCAGAGATGGATACTCATGAAAGACTAATGATGAGGATAAATGTACCTTGGTTGGAAAGAAAAAAAAAAGGAAAGGGAAGGTGTCCCATTCGAAATCAGAGTCTGGCAAGGGAAACAAGAAGAAATACTTTTTAAAGGTGAAATTCTTTCACTGTCATGAGCATGGACACTATGCCACAAATTTTCCGCAAAATAAGACCAACAAGAATTCCTTAGGAGGAACAACAAGTGAAGCACTTACTTCATAGTTCGAGTTGGATTTCACTCTCATCACATGCATGGTGTCATCAATGACGGGTTATTTGTGGTACTTGGATAGTGGAGCTTCGTTACATATGACCGAAAACAAAGAATTATTAAATAGCTTGGAGGAGAATGACCTTTAGATGCACATTTAGATGGGTGATGATGAGAGGTATAGCGTCAACGATGTAGGTATAGTTACCTTTCAGAGGGAGTCAGGTAATTCACTCACTTTAAAATATGTCATGTATGTTCATGGTTTAAAGAAGAATTTGGTTTTTGTTGCTATGTTGGAAGATCATGTCTATGATGTGATCTTCAGTGAAGGAAACACATTCCTTCATCACAAAGGCATAGGACAGGTGAAAAATATTATGTTTTGAGTAAAGAAACTCTACAAACTAGATGTAGAATACTACGTTTCCTTGAGCATGAAAGCAGAGAAGGTGGAGAGCTGAGACATCAGGGAGTTATGGAATAGGATATTGGCACATCTACACCATGGTTCTTTGAAGATCATGCAACAAATTTATATAGGACTTCAAAGGGTGTACATTGGGGAAGTATACCAAAGCTACCTTTCACAATAAGGAAATCCAAGCAAGAATATCCTTGAGAGAGTTCACTCAGATGTGTGTGGACCATTATTGTTAGCTTCCACAACAAAACACAGGTATTATGTGATTTTTATTTTTTATTTTTTATTTTTTTTATTTTAATTTTAATTTTTTAATTTTTTTCTTTTCAATAAAGTGTTAGGTTTTATTCATGCAGATGAAATATCTGATGTTCTCCATGTTTTTTGAGTTAAAGGAACTTGTCGAGAAATATACAGGGAAGAAGATGAAGGCTGTGACGAGCGACAATGGTGGATAATACATCTCTAACTAATTCAAGAAATTTTGTGCCTCAGAAGGAATTCGAAGGAAATTGATAACACCTCATGACCCGCAACAGAATGGGATTGCAGAAAGAAAGAACATAACTATTGTGGGATTAGTACAAAGTATTGTTACACGTCATTTTGTCACCATGAAATTTGAGTTTCAATATGTATCTATCACCATCCATATCATGTTCCCTTGGAGGTAAAAAACACTAATGTTACTTAATCAAGTCTTGGAAATTGGAGAAACTCTCTTTAAAACCTTTAAAATATTTCCCACACACTTTTTATAGCCTTTTCCTGTGTATGCGCTGATGCTTCTTCCATTAGCCGCGGAAATCGCTGCTCTGTTCGCCACTAAAACCTGCGCACCCCCATAAAAATAAAGTCAATATAAAAAGTAACTTCTAGAAGCCTAGTTGGTTGAATATTCTCCCAACTGAAAGCCTTTAGAGTCGCATCAATTATAGATTTATCCCTCTCCTCATGGAGCTTATTCGTTGGTAAAAGGAACTCAAATCCCCTCATCGGAGGAACCCATCCCTCTCTTAATGGATCTAAAACTACTTCAATCTCTCCATAAATTGAAATAAATTTTCAGGTTGAAGGGTAGATACTAATTTGTATATATTCTAAGCTTAAGAGAGTTCATAGAGTTCATAGTTTTTGAGCTAGTAAGTTGTTGTTTGCACATTGAATATTACACCTTTGTGCACATGAATTCATGCTAGTCATTATAGAGAGGAAGGCTTATTAGACTGAAGGAAACGATTTCTCAGACACACAGGAGAAATCTGTACAACATCAAGGTATAGGTTGTAAGATTTCTCTTTTTAATTTCTGATAATAGATATGGATCTCTTTTTATCATTGTCTTGTTTCTAAATTAATGTAAATGATGTTAATACCTAGATTCCTTGATCACTAAGTTGGATTAGTATTTATGATTATTATATACTACAGGTGCTTTGATCTTTTGTATTGTTTGTGATTGCAGGTTCTTCTCAGCATTGAAGAATTTCTTGGGAGCGAAAGGAAAAAGGCTACACCAAGCATCTAGGTTGAAAAGTAGGAGCATGACCTCCTTATTTCATTGCTGTAATAATCTAAAGTAAAAATAATCTAGAGAAAGAGATATTCAATGGATCTCTATTTCTAGTTACTCGTTGGAGTACTAGTGAGATCACTTTTGTCCACAAGAGGGATTAATATGGGTAACAAATATGTTGCATGATTAGGGCCTATGGTTGAATGTATGGGAAAAAGCATGCAATACAAAACTATTTGTATAGAACATAAGTCCCCATCAAATACTTGGGATGAGTACACCAGAGGAGGATTTTTCAAGTAAGAGACTAGATGTGTCACATTTTAAATTTTTTGGTTCATCTGTTTATTCCCAAGTGACCAAATATGTCAGGAAGAAGCTAGAGCCAACAACAGAGTTTAGGATATTTGTGGGCTAGACTGATACACCTCATAACTATCGGGTGTACTTTCTAGCATACATGATGACAATGGTTAGAAGAGATGTGAAATCCAATGAAGAGAAATCCATGCGATTGTCCCTTGAGAGGGAGCTTGAGTTGCATGCAGTTGAAGAGATCTTGGTAGAAATCACTCATGCAGATCCATCCACTAGAGATGGAAGTAATAACACCATAGAGGCCAAACAATTATTGCTAAATGCGAGAGAGAATGCATCACAACACAGGTAGAGAAGGTCCCTAGAGAGGTGCACTAGATACATGGCTCTTATGAGTGTAGGTATATATATAGAACCATCCTTATTTGAGGAAGAAATGTAGTAGCCAGTGTGGTTTGATTCCATGGTTGAGGAGTATGAATCCATTATCAGAAATAGTGCATGGGAATTTTTCCCAAGATCAGTGGGGAAGTTAGTTGTAGGATCCAGGTGGGTCTACAAGGTGAAGAAAATAGTAGATGGGAGTGTGGAGAAGCACAAGGAAAAATTTGTGGCCAGAGGGTTCTCTCAGGTGGAGGCGATTGATTATGATGAGACTTTTGCACTAGTCGCAAGGTACTCATTTATCAAATCCATCCTTGCACTGTCAACGCAGATGGGATGGAAGATACATAATATGGATGTAATTACACCTTTTCTTAATGGGGTGATTGAGGAATAGGTTTACATTGAGAAAATGAAAGGTTTTGAGACCTTATACAGGGATTCACATGTGTGCAGACTCAAGAGAGCACTGTATGGGCCGAAGCAAGCACCTCGTGCTTGTTAGACCATGATTGATGGATATTTCACCAGGTTAGGCTTCGCCAAGAGTGACACAGATGAAAACATTTATCATATTATGGTAGATGGTAAGATTTTGATTATTTTACTTTATGTCGATGATATGACACTCACAGGTGATGAGAAACTCATCAAGTCTTGCAAAGAGGATCTTGCAAGCGAATTTGAGATGAAGGACATGGAGCTATTGCACTATTTCCTAGGATTGGAAATATGGAAAAGAGATCGAGAGATATTTGTATATCAATAAAAATTATTCCAACAAGATCCTCAAGAAGTTCCACATGGAGGACAGTAAACCCATGGAGACTCCTCTAGTAGGAAACTAGAGGAAGGAGGATCTTACCTCAGGCGAGGTAGTGGATGCTACTATTTAAAAGAACCTTATGGGTTCACTCATCTATTTGGTGAACACATGACCAGACATATGCTACACAATTAACCAACCTAGTCAAGCTATGGTTAAGCCTACCAAGATATTTTGGAAGGTAGGCATGCATGTGTTGACATACCTCAAAGGCACTACAGAGTATGGGCTATGGTATTGACGAACCGAGGGAGTGAAGCTTCAATTCTTCACCGATGCAGATTGGGTAAGGAGTCCAACCAGCAGGAAGAGCACATCAGGAGGCATCTTCAACATAGAATCAAGAACAGTTTCCTGGTACAACAAGGAAAAAAGATCAGTTTCACTCAGTTTAGCAGAGGCAGAGTACATTGTGGCTAGTTAGGAAACATGTGAGGCCATCAGGATGAGGAATATACATGTTGGTTTGTTTGGTCAATAGATGGATATGACAATGACACATTGTGATAACCATAGTTGCATCAAACTCTTGGTTAATCCAGATTTTCATGACAGGTTCAAGAATATTGATATCTAGTATCACCATCTTAGATATTATGTTCAGAGGCCGATTATGACGTTAGATTACATTCCCATGGAGGAGCAGGATGCAAGCATCTTGATGAAGGTGCTAACAAGAACTAAATTTTAATTCCAAAGAGATAGTATCAGATTTTTGTGAATTATTCAAACCCTAGTCAAAATTACTAAGGTTTAATGTTTGTATCTATGGAAAATATTAGTATGAATGAAACTGTAGATGGAAACTTGCCAGTTATAGGGTTTGTAACAAAACCTACTAAATTTTTTCATGAGATTCTAAAACTAATATTGTTGAAACCCTGCATGTGTTGACATACCTCAAAGGCACTACAGAGTATGGGCTATGGTATAGACGAACTGAGGGAGTGAAGCTTCAATGCTTAACCGATTCAGATTGGGTAGGGAGTCCAACCAACAGGAAGAGCACATCAGGAGGCATCTTCAACATAGGATCAAGAATAGTTTCCTGGTACAACAGGAAATAGAGATTAGTTTCACTCAGTTTAGCAGAGGCAGAGTACATTGTGGCTAGTTAGGAAACACGTGAGGGCCATCAGGATGAGGAATATACATGTTGATTTGTTTGGTCGATAGATGATTCTGACGATGATACAATGGGATAACCATAGTTGCATCAAACTCTTGGTTAATCCAAATTTTCATGACAGGTCCAAGCATATTGATATCTGGTATCACCATCTCAAAGATTGTGTTTAGAGGCAGATTATGCCATTAGAGTACATTCCCATGGAGGAGCAGGATGCAAACATCTTGATGAACGCGCTAACAAGAACTAAATTCGAATTCCAAAGAGATAGTATCGGAGTTTTGTGAATTATTCAAACCATAGTCAAAATTACTAAGGTTTAATTTTTGTATCTATGGAAAATATTAGTATGAATGAAACCATAGATGTAAACTTTCCAGTTATAGAGTTTGTAACGAAACCTACTAAATTTTTTCATGAGAATCTAAAATTAATATTGTTGAAACCATGCATGTGTTGACATACCTCAAAGGCACTACAGAGTATGGGCTATGGTATATACGAACCGAGGGAGTGAAGCTTCAATGCTTCATTGATGTAGATTGGGTAGGGAGTCCAACCAACAGGAAGAGCACATGAGGAGGCATCTTCAACATAGGATCAAGAACAGTTTCCTGGTACAATAGGAAACAAAGATCATTTTCACTTAATTTAGCAGAGGCAGAGTACATTGTGGCTAGTTAGGAAACATGTGAAGCCATCAGGATGAGGAATATACATGTTGGTTTTTTTTGTCGATAGATGGATCTGACGATGATACACTCTGATAACCATAGTTGCATCAAAATATCGATTAATCCAGATTTTCATGACAGGTCGAAGCATATTGATATCTGGTATCACCATCTCAAAGATTGTGTTCAAAGGTGGATTATGCCATTAGAGTACATTCCCATGGAGAAGTAGGATGCAAACATCTTGACGAAGGTGCTAACAAGAACTAAATTTGAATTCCAGAGAGATAGTATCAGAGTTTTGTGAATTATTCAAACCCTAGTCAAAATTACTAAGGTTTAATGTTTGTATCTATGGAAAATATTAGTATGAATGAAACCGTAGATGTAAACTTGCTAGTTATAGGGTTTGTAACAAAACCTACTAAAGTTTGTCATGAGATTCTAAAATTAATATTGTTGAAACCCTAGATGTACAATGTTTGATTTTGTGGGTGTTGAGCCCAGTTTCTGGTACTTAAATAATGGATTTCAGTATTAAGTTGTTAATATCTAATATTTGACTTTGGAATCTATGGATTATGTTAAAAACCATAGCAGAAGATCTCGAGTTGGATATGAATATTATTCAAGTTTAAGCTATGAAAATTTTGTTGAAATGGCACCAAGAAATGGTACCCACTAGGGCTTTTAATTTAATTTTCCCTTAATTAAATTGGAAGAGAAATTGTAATTTCATCCCATGACAACTTGTATTAGTTAATTGATTCAGGAAGAATTACCTTAGGAAATTCGAGTTGAGGGTCAGATAGGAGGCATGTAGATTTATCCCATGATTTTAGGGGGTCCAGTTATAGTTATTTGTGATTTGTAATTAGCTAACTTAATTAATTGAGTTAAAATCAATTTAACTAGTTGTAACTGAGAGATGAGCTAGTGATAGGTCTAGTGAATTAAATCCTATTTAATTAGAAAGTAGTGATGAATCATTTAATTGATAATTTGCTACAAATAGTTGGTGCATGTTTTTTCTAAGGAAGGATCTGTTGATATTGAGGTTAAAGGGATGATAATTATTAATTGTGTAATTAGAAAATTGTACATGTCATGCATGAGGTCATAAGGATGCCTTGAAGGAATTTCACAATAATTTCTTTGGAATAACCTAATTAATAGGGCCAAAAGTCCTCCAATAATGCCTGAGCAAGGCTGGTCAGAAATAGGTTGAGAATTGGTTAAGCATTTGACTAATTTTTCCTAGATCAGAGTGAGACAGTCAATAGAGTAGAGAGGTTTCTCAGTGAGGGAAATAGCATTGTATTGTTTCATGGTCTTAACTTTATACAATATACAGATAGCGTGGTTTTGAGTAGTTGATTTCCCCAGATAGATCTTGTGTTGTGTGATTGACTATTTCTTTCTCTTACTTGTTATGTTATTGTGCAATCAAATTTGGTTTCCACAAATTTATAGAGGGATTCAATATTTTTTTTAGTACATTACAATATCATATTGAATCCATTTCGATAATTTCTATAATTTTGACTACTTATGATGTATTCTATCTTCATGTTGATATGGTAACCTTGTATTGATCGCATACTCCTGTATATTTATATTTTGTTACTATATTTGCATATACAAAATCTTAAAAATGATGAAGATTTTCACCTATCTTGAAAATAACTTAATGATGAGCATGATGAAAGGAAAAACCTGATAAATTATATTGTTGAGTTAAGGGGGCTTTTGGACACCCTCCATGAGTTCATAAGATTTTGGTAATAAAGTTGAATAATATTTGAATGTTTCTTTGAAAATTGCAATAGGATATATGAGTGTCAATAGGATAATTGAAGATCCCCAAGGTTCATATTAACATATATATATGTATTGAACTGTTATTTATAATTGGTGTGGTGTTTTCACAGGATATATCCATGATAAAATACAAATTTTTGGAAGAATTCTTAACTAATGGATATATATCTAGTTTATCAGGAGAGATGTAATAATTTTGGGCTAAGTTCCTATTGCTTGGAAGGACATCTGGCTGACCCATGCGTTGATGTCTATATCCTGAAGTAGGGAGTGTGGTGTTGGTCATAGAGCTCTAACCTTGGATACACACCTAGATCCCTAGGTTGGTGTTAGAGTGGAATCCTGATGGTACCTATAGTGGTGAAATTTTGGAACACACCTTAGTTCCACGTGGTTAGATACCATGGTCAATTATATAATTCGAAAGCATTGTGTAATTTTATGAGTCTTTATCTTTATAGATCATTTCATTTTGAGTTCATCCTTGTACCTATATGTAAAAATTATGAATACATCCTTAGTTAAGGGGGAATGTTGAAGAATGTAACTAGTGTTAGTCTTCATATTTTTATTTGAGTCATAAGAAAGAAAAGAAAATTATTTTTATTAACTTATTAAAGCATGGGTTTCATGATTGGGTCAATGGTTAATAGGTAAAGCCTCGATTGTATTCTTCTAATATTTTTGTTGAGTCAAAGTCAAAGTAATTTTTGTAAGAGACCCTTCTTGGGATCCTTAAGGCCAAGAAAGGAAAAACGTTTTTGTGTCTAGATATATCCTCCACCAAATCATTTCCTTCTCCCAAAAGGATTACCATTCATCCTTCAATTTTGGCCTCCAAACAAAAGATAATCAATTTGAACTTCATTACAAGCCTACAAGTTAGCTTCAAGTCAAATTTTTCATGTTGGCTCAAATGAATAGTGACCAATAAGTCTAAATAGCCTACTATTTCACCATTTGAAGGAGAGAAGTGAAGAATTCATTCAAGAAGTAAGATAAAATATTACAATACCGAGAAATGGAAAGGAAACGAAGAATATTAGAAGCCTGTTATAGAGAGGAAGCCAAAATTGTGAATTTTAGAAACAATTAGAAGAAGGTTGAAGTTCCTTGTTGCAAATATGATTACAAAAAAGGTTGAGACTCTCACAGAAGGAAGGCTGAGATTTCTGAGGTAGGAAGGTTGAGAGTTTTGAGGTAGGAGGGTTGATACAATTGCAGAAGGAGGGTTGAAATTTTGAAGTTGAAATAGAAGGAGCCAAGAACCATGATTGCAGAGATAATTGCAGGAGGAGATGATATAGTGGTTGGAGCAAGTGTATTTCTTTATTCAAAGATTCAAGTGTGTCTCAACTTGATTTAATCTACTAGAGAAAGAGTTGATTATGTTTTCCCCTTCATAGGGGTTTTTCCCTAGATGTGTGCCTAGATCTTGTGTTCTTATCTTTGTAATCTTCATGATGGAATTTATTTGATGAAAGTAACACTAACATAATCAACATATATTTTCACAACTAAATTTCAATATAAGAGAAATCAAATTGAAGAATCTAAGTCACATAATGCCCTATATTTCTCAACAAAGGATAGATCGTGGACCTCATTTGAGTCACACAGGTAATTCGGTCTCTTCCATAAGTATAAGGAAAATTCAGAGAAAGAAATAAGTGGAGGATAGTAATTAAATCAAGAAGGTATATTTTTTTGGCTTGTGCATTAGTTAATTGTTTGGAAAGTTTGCATGTATGGGAAAAAAGCTATCTATGTTCATATTTTGAGCTAGAGAAGAGTAACCGACTGAGTTATAGAGAGAAGCATTGTTGTTTGGGTGGCTAGCCTATCACTTGGTGAGTTTTCTTAATCAAAGTTCTTGGAATTATTCCTTTAATTTATATAAGAAGATAATTTTTTTGGCTTTCCCCTATGGAGGGATGTTTCCCTGGCCTGAAGCCTATTTCTGGTGTTCTTTTTTGCATTGTGATCTTATTTATTGGAATTGTAGTGATTATGAACACAAAATAATAATGATGATCATGAAATAAAACTATATTACTATAATTGTCAATATAACAAGCTATAAAAGAAACAATAATGATGTTTTCCCTAATTTTTCTCAACATCTATGATCTTGGAAGATTTGCAATTTAGAAATAAAATATTTCTTGAAATAAAATGCAATGCAAAACTAAATCGTGCACCGGGAAGCCTAGCACATGGTTGGATAAATTTGATCAATACTTTGATGAGTTTTTTTCGTGTATATGACTCCAACCCTAGTTAATCTTTCAAATCCAGATATGTGAATGAAAGTACCTGCAAAACAAAAGGAGGAGTAAAAGTTAGATGTGATAAATAATTAATAAAATAGAAGAAAATTGGTACCAGTTCCTTATGCCCAATTAATAAAGTAGGAGTTTCTCCTACTTCCCTACATGAAACATGACAGATTATGGTCTTTCACTCAAATACAAACACAATTGTCCAAGAAAGAAAAATACTACATGATTTTTTTTATGGAAAAGTTTTTTATTTCTTACAATACTTTATGTAACTCCCACTCGGCCAAGACATTCAACACAAATATAAAAAAAAAAAATTGGCTCATGTAAACCCTTACCATTTTGAGTTATTTTCTTCAAATAGTTGTTCCACTTCAAGATCTGAATTGAAACTAGTTGTCCTGCACATATTCATGAGACCATTAAGGCAAAATTAGATTAAAGTTGACCAAATATTAAATTTAATTGCATGAATAAATAATAATTAAAAATACTCGCATGCATGAATACATGAATGAGCTCTTCTTGGTTTTGAGAATAAATTGTTGGAGTGGTTTAATATTGGAGAAAACCTCCCTCCACTTGACAAAGTAGTAACAAAGTCAACATTGACTTTGTTGTTGCTCTATTGGATTGAAGATGTTTTGATCCAAGGTTATCCAAATCCTAATGTATTCTCTACTAAACAAGGGAAACCAAATGAAGGTGGAAGTTCTCATGGACCCTCCCCCCATCACATCACTCTCAATTCCATTGTACCAAATCTATCTACTATATAGGAAATATTTGAAAGAAATACATTAAGATACATAAAAAAAACAAATAGAAAACATGAATTCATTCATTCATTCGTAAATCCACAAAATATTTCATCTCAATAAATTTTATCATAAAAATTATGTTTACATAGTATGAAACAAGGTCATGTGCATAAAGAGGCATATAGAAATTATTCATAAACATATAACATTCATTCTGTTATCACTCCACTAGATCCCCAAAGGTTGAGAAGGATACCAACAAAGGTAACCACAAACCAATATTTTTCCAAGTAGCTAGCCCTAATAGGCAAGATAGGTATCTCTCCATGAGATCATAGCCAAGATAATTAGATAATGAGGATTTTAGGCTAGGTATAGTAGCAGTAGGGTTTGTTTTATTGATTTTGAGTGCTCGATCGTGGATTAGGTCAAGGAAGAACTAGGTCAGGGAAAAAAAGGATCATAACTGCAGAGATATAATGGGGAAAGGTAGGCACATACTTTAGAACATTCAGGTATCAAGAAGAGTGGTTTATACTGCTAGGGTTTCAGAAAAGAGCATGGAAATCATGAATTATTTTCAATTAGAAGAAAATGAAACACAACTATAATAATTCCTCCAAAACAGAGCATCAAGTAATTAATTTTGTCTATCTAACTTAGGAATCATTCACATTAAGAGATGGCATGAATATGGAAATCATAATACATTCAAACATATTTAAACATAAGAGGAAAAACTGCTAAAACACATTACCACAGGAATCCCACCAAAATAGTTGCAACTCTGTCTATTAGTTCCTGCCAAAAATAACTGATTGCACTAGTGTTCAAGATCAATTGCACAACATCCAACTCTTGCAATGAAAAAGGAAATGAAATATATAGACCAAAAACTGCTTCTCCCACTCTTAAGGGTTGAATCCATGACTTTTGGAGTTCGTTCCCCAAAGTCCTCAATTGGAATCCTAATGACTAGGGAGGTCAACAAACTCATCCATTTCTTTGATGAAACTGATTCACTTGACCCAAAATTACATATTTACTTGATGTGTCTACCTATAGTAACTATAAAAGACATAATTACATTTAATTTTTACATTTAAATCAGTAAATATCCTTGGAATCCATCAATCAACTGGGAAAAAGTGAAAATTCTGAAGAAAACAATTGTCTGTAAAAAGTGCAGCGTGCTTGTAAAAAGCACAACATGCTTGGTAAAAATCATAGCGTGGGCCTTCAAATCAACTTTTGAGTGCCTTCCTAAAGTCCAAATTGAGCGCAAGATGGCTCATTAGAAATCTCTTCCATTCTAGTTGTCAAAATTTTCCTCAACATCTGAAAATGATGGAGAGAAGCTCCTAAAAAATGCAATCTCCCAAGACTAGTCAAAAAGTGCATCGTGAGGCTGAAAAAGGTGTCTGAAAGGTGTTTTTTAGGAGGTTTTTGGCCTTTTACTCCTGTCAAAAGCTCATTTTGGAGTGTCAATAGTAAAAACTTGATGTAGATACCATTCTCTATCCATCCATGTATATTTTTTAGCATTTGGAGGCCTCCACAAAAAGCACAGCATGGCCCATGCTGCACTTTTTGCAGGATGAATGTGCAAAAAGACGATTAGATTTTACCAAAATGTCCAGAAAACACAAAAATTGCCCAAAAAATTTCAAAACTGCTTGATGAAGTGTTGATCAAGTGTTTCAAGCTACCAAGGAGCCATCAACAAGTAACTCAAGTTTTCCATTCTCATGTTGACTGATTAGGGTTTCCTTGAGTTTGTCCTTCAATTGCTTGATTATGATATTCCAAATCTTATCTTTGGTGTTGTAGCGGTTAGGCATGTGCCTCAACATCTGAGTGTCCTTGTTGGAATTATGAAGGAGATTTTCCAGGTGTATGCTTACTCTATCAAGCCAAACTTCTCTTTCATAATTTATTTCTCTTGAAATTCTTTCCTCAAAGGTAAGATCTTCTTCCTCATGTTTTTCCTACTCCAATGCTCTTTTAAGACCTCCTTTTTTTTGTCTCTTCTTAGTGATCTGGGTCTCATCCTCCTCAGATTCATCATGTGCCATTATTTCTTTTCCTTTGACATTTTTACTCTTGGTCTTCAACAACTCCTTTTTCAAGAGTACATGTTTGTCACTCAACTGCTTATACACTAGTACATTTGGCGGAAATTCCTACACTTTGGTTCCAACACTTTTGACCAAATGTCGGAAATTTCCCCAAATTTTATCAATTTTTCAAATCCTGCCCACAACTATCACAATTCCGATGCTTTTCTACAAGTTTCGGAATACCGACACTTAGAGGTAAGTGTCTGTATTGAGACACTTGTAGAGAAGCATTGGAATTGCGACAATTTGGGTAAAAGTGTCAGAATTGCGAGGACTAAGAGCAAAGTGTTGCTATTGCGACAGTAAGAGGCAAGCATTGCTATTGTGATAGTCTAGGAAAAAGTGTCGCAATTGTGATAGTAAGAGGCAAGCGTCACTATTGCGACAGTAAGAGGCAAGTGTCACTATTGTGACGGTAAGAGGCAAGCGTCGCTATTACGACGGTCTGGGCTAAAGTGTCGCAATTCAGACGGATAAAAGCTATGTGTCACTATTGCGATGATTTGATTTTGAGCTTTTTAGACAGTTATTCCTTTGTGTTTTGTTCTTTAGCCATTTTTCAATGAATTCCCATAAGAATTCTATATTTATCTCATGTTTGAGTTGAATGGTAAAGGAATAATCATCAATATCCTTTAGTTCAAACAAAAGTTTATGCATCGTAGTTTCTTAGTATTTATTTAAAAAGTGTTTTATGGATTTACATTGGTGACACACCTTTGCTACAAATAATTTTTCTAACACATAATAAGGAAAAAGTACAATCTTTCCTTTAACGCCGAAAATCCCTATGTATGAGAGTTTTTCTTGACACTTAAAAAAACCTTTCTCAGAAAGAAAGGATATAGCTTCTTGAGATTATTTGTCAATGATTGAGCTAGCTGAGAGCATTTTCTTAAAAATATATTATGAAATCGTTCGGTTGGGCATGCCATGTCGCACCGTGTGAGGTCGCTCGTCCGGGCACGTTCAGGTTAGGCCGTTTCATTCGAGGGCGCCCGTATCAGTTTTGCTAAGTTGTGACTACCCAGGTGCCTTGTACTGCATGTTCGGGTGGCCCGTTTGCCACAATTTGATACCTTGTGGCATTGTTCATTTGGGCGCATTGGGTCGTGCCATGTTAGGTCGCCCGACTGGGTGCGTTCATCTCGGGTCATTTCATTCGAGGGCGCCCGTATTAGTTTTGCTAAGTTGTGACCGGGCGTGTTCGAGGGTGCCCGTATCAGTTTTGCTAAGTTCATGTGACCACCCAAGTGTCGTGTGCACATTCAGGTGGCCTGTTTTCCCTTTTCTCCCTTATGGCATCGTTCGGTCGGGTGCGCCGTGTTGTGCCATGTAAGGTTGCCCGACCGAGCACGTTCAATTCGGGCCGTTTTGTTTGAGGGTGCCTGTATCAGTTTTGATGAGTTATGACTACCTGGGTGCCTTGTGCATGTTCGGGAAGCTTGTTTGCTATTTTCTCCCTTGTGGCATATTCGTTCGGTCAGATGCATCATGTCGCACCGTGTGAGGTCGCCCTACCAGGCATGTTCGGTTCGGCCAGTTTCATTCGAGGGTGCCCGTATTATTTTTTCTAGGTTGTGACCACCAAGGTGCCTTATGCACGTTCAGGCAGCCCGTTTTCCATTTTTCTCCCTTGTGGAATCGTTCGGTCGGGCGTGCCCTATCATGCCATGTGAGGTCGCCCGACTGGGTGCATTCGGTTTGGGCCGTTTCGTTCGAGGGTGCCCGTATCAGTGTTGCTAAGTTCATGTGACCGCACGAGTGCCGTGTGCACATTCAGGCGGCCTGTTTTCCATTTTCATCTCCCTTGTGGCATCGTTTGGTCGAGCACGTGGTGTCGCGCCATGTGAGGTTGCCCGAACGGGTGCGTTCGGTTGTGTCGTTTTGTTCGAGAGCGGCCGTATCAGTTTTGCTAAGTTGTGATCACCCGGGTGCCTTGTGCATGTTCGGATGGCCTGTTTTCTCTTTTCTCCCTTGTGGCATATTCGTTCAGTCAAGTCGGGTTGTTTTTTTCGAGGGCACCCATATCATTTTTGCTAAGTTGTGACTGTCTGGGTGCCTTGTGGACGTTCGGGTGGCCTGTTTTCCATTTTCTCCCTTGTGGCATCATTCGGTCGGGTGCGTGGTGTGGCACCATGTTAGGTCACCCGACTGGGTGTGTTCAGTTCGTGCATTTTCATTCGAGGGCGGCCATATTAATTTTTCTAGGTTGTGACCACCAGGGTGCCTTGTGCAAGTCCGTGCGACCCGTTTGTCATTTTTCTACCTTTGTGGAATTGTTCGGTCGAGCGCGCTCTATCGTGCCATGTGAGGTCACCTGTGTTTGGTCAATTTAGTGTGTCCTAAATTGCTACATTAATTTTTCAATCCGGGATTCGTAAGCTGACGAAGTGTGGCGCACTATATGTGCAAGATAACCTATCTCTTACTTTTTGTCGTTTTTGTTTTTTTTCTTTTTCTTTTTATCTTGGTTGGTTGCCTAATGAAAATTATAAAAGGCAAGTATGGTTATGATTGTTCAAGGCAATGATGTCCTTTATAATGATTTACCAAACTTCAAACTTCAAAAGGATTTTGCAACATACAATGAGAAAATTAGTTCGTAAAAGGAAATGAAAATGTGCTACTATCCTAGTTAAACAAACAATGAACTATTGATCATGAAAACCATTAACCTTGCTGATGTCTAAACACAAAAGAAACTGTTACTCAAAGAAAATATTGCAAGTAAAGTAAAACTAAAATCAAATTACATCAACTCATATTCTGACCCCTCACCATTAGTCTCGCTATGGCTTTCAGAGGTAATGATAAAAAACTTGAGCAATATGATATCTAAATTGCAGAAAAGTAAACTAATATCAAATTACACACTCATACTTCAATCCCTCACCATTAGTCTCACTATGGATTTCGGAGCTAACTGAAAATGACATGAACAATTTAATATCTATCTTGCAGAAAAGTAAACTAATATCAAACTATACACTCATACTTCAATCCCTCACCATTAGTCTCGCTATGGCTTTCGGAGGTAACTGAAAATGACGTGAACAGTTTAATATCTAACTTGCAGAAAAGTAAACTAATATCAAACTATACACTCATACTTCAATCCCTCACCATTAGTCTCGCTATGGCTTTCGGAGGTAACTAAAAATGACATGAACAGTTTAATATCTAATCTAACTACTTAAAGCAAATGTGCAAGACTGAAATAAACAAAACAATGCTGGAATTAAACAAAAAATAAGAAAAAGAAATCAGCAGAAGGAAAATATTGATTCCATGTCATTAGTCATTATAAAAATATGTGCAAATGCCTGGGCTGTCTATTGTAATCTGAAACAAGAACACTGATCAGTTAACAACAACATAAAACATAAAAGATTATGGACAGAAGTAAAATATAAAACATGAAAGATTATGGACAGAGATGGAATATAAATACCATGAAAGATGTAATGTATATACACGTGAATGACTATATCACAATGAACATAAAGAAATGAAGCATGAAACTATACAGTAGTACACAAAACCTCAGCGTGTGCAGGGGCCCTCTGCACAGACCTCGGGGAGCAGCTTTCAAATACGAATTACGCTTTTGAACAAGGTCTTCTCATATATTAAAATGAGGTCATAACAGAGAAACAATGTCACATCAGAATGGCAACGCAATTACATTACAGAGCTAAAAAATATATAACTATTATGCGTATGATAACGCATTATTTGTAACAGAGGGATATATAACTAATTCCCTAAAGTTTGCGCTGGTAGAAGACACGTGAACCATCACGTCTAGAGATCTAGCGTTATGACCGCCATGAGGATTAAATCTATGGAGAGTGGATGTTGGATTCGGCTTATGAAGCCATTTACAGGTGTTGATATGTCTCCCGTGTTTTAGAAATGGCCACGCAAATATCCACGTGATGAGAAACAGAGTTCTGTCACCGTGGGACTCTACGGTTGACCACAAACTTGTTAGGTGAATTCGGCTGAGCTAATAGGACACGATCCATGTCCACGTCATTTTGAACTTGCCCATGTGGTTCGATTTGCCTGAAGACACCTACAACATAGAATTTAACAAAATGGCTGCGGAAAGTTGCAGCAGCTGCGGAAAGTGACAAGATTCCGCAGCTAAATGAGAAAAAATCTAAATAAAACAGCAGACACAAAACATAGTTAAAAACCATTTTAAAAGCTCTTTTAAAATTAATATGCAATGATATTGGTGACTGAGAAGGTCCAGGTGAATGAAAAATGTCTAGAAAGGTGTATAAGAAAGATGTAGATTTGAGACTCAACAACCTGACCGGGCGCGTTCGGTTTGGGCCGTTTCGTTCGAGGGTGCCCGTATCAGTTTTGGTAAGTTCATGTGACTACCTGAGTGCCATGTGCACATTCAGGTGGCTCATTTTCCATTTGTTGCTCCCTTGTGGCATCGTTCGGTCGGGCGAGCAGTATCTCGCCATGTGAGGTCGCCCGACTGAGCGCGTTTGGTTCGGGCCGTTTTTTTCGAGGGCGCCCGTATCAGTTTTGCTAAGTTGTGACTGCCTGGGTGCCTTGTGCACGTTTGGATGACCCGTTTTTTGTTTGCTCCCTTGTGGCATATTTTTTCGGTCAGGCACGTCATGTCGCGCCATGTGAGGTCACCTGACTGGGCGCGTTCGGGTTGGGCCGTTTAGTTCGAGGGTACCCGTATCAGTTTTGCTAAGTTGTGACTGCCCAGGTGCCTTGTGCATGTTTGGGTGACCTATTTGTCATTTTCTCCCTTGTGGCATTGTTCGGTTGAGCGCACTGTGTCGCTCCGTGCAAGGACACCCAACTGGGTGTATTTGGGTCGGGCCATTTTGTTCGACGGTGCTCGTATCAGTTTTGCTAAGTTGTGACCGCCTGGGTGCCTTGTGCACGTTCAGGAGGCCTGTTTTCTAATTTCTCCCTTGTGGCATATTCGTTCAGTCAGGTACGTTGTGTCGCACCATGTGAGGTCGCCCGACCGGACGCATTCGGGTCGGGTTGTTTTTTTTTAGGGCGCCTGTATCAGTTTGCTCCCTTGTGGCATAATTCGGTCGGGCGCGCGGTGTCGCGCCATGTGAGGTCGCTCGACCGGGCCCATTCAGTTCGGGCCATTTTGTTCGAGGGTGCCTGTATCAGTTTTGCTAAGTTGTGACTGCCTAGGTGCCTTGTGCACGTTCGGACGGCCTGTTTGTTGTTTTCTCCCTTGTTGCATATTCATCCGGTCAGGCACGTCATGTCACGCCGTGTGAGGTCGCCCAACCAGGCGCGTTAGGGTTGGGCCATTTCGTTCGAGGGCGCCCGTATCAGTTTTGCTAAGTTGTGACTGCCTGGGTGCCTTATGGACATTCAGGCGACCCATATTTTCTCCCTTGTGGCATTGTTTGGTCGGGTGCACGGTGTCATGCCGTGTGAGGTTGCCCTACCAGGCGTGTTCGGTTCGGGCAGTTTCGTTCGAGGGCACCCGTATCAGTTTTGCTAGGTTGTGACTACTAGGGTGCCTTATGGACATTTGAGCGGTCCATTTGCCATTTTTCTCCCTTGTGGAATCGTTCAGTCAGGCACGCCCTGTCGCGTCGTGTGAGGTTGCCCGATGGGGCGCGTTTGATTCGGGCCATTTCGTTCGAGGGCACCCATATCAGTTTTTCTAAGTTCATGTGACCGCCCGTGTGCCATGTGCATGTTCGGGCGGCCTATTTTCCATTTTCAGCTCCCTTGTGGCATCGTTCGGTCGGGCACGCGGTGTCGCACCATGTGAGGTCGCCCGACCGAGCGCGTTCGGGTTGGGTCGGGCCGTTTCATTCGAGGGCGGCCCGTATCAGTTTTACTAAGTTGTGATTGCCCAGGTGCCTTATGCACGTTCGAGCGACCCGTTTGCCATTTTCCATTTTCCTTGTGCACGTTTGGGTGGCCCATTTTCCATTTGATCCCTTGTGGCATCGTTCATTTGGGCGCGTCGTGTCCCGCCATGTGAGGTCGCCCAACCGAGCGCGTTCAAGTCGGGCCATTTCGTTCAAGGGCACCTGTATTAGTTTTTCTAATTTGTGACTGCCCGTGTGCCAGCTTATGCACGTTAGGGTGGCCCGTTTTCCATTTGATTCCTTGTGGCATCGTTCGTTTGGGTGCGCCATGTCGCGCCGTGTGAGGTCGCCTGACCAAACGCATTCGGGTCAGGCTATTTCTTTCGAAGGCACCCATATCAGTTTTGCTAAGTTGTGATCACCGCCCGGGTGCCTTGTGCATGTTCAGGTGGCCTGTTTTCCATTTTCTCCCTTGTGGCATCATTCATTCAGGCGCGTTGTGTCGCGCTGCGTGAGGTCGCCCGACCGGGCGCGTTCAGGTTGAGTCATTTCGTTCAAGGGCGCCCGTATTAGTTTTGCCAAGTTGTGACCACTCGGGTGCCTTATGCACGTTCGGGTGGCCCGTTTTTTATTTTCTCCCTTGTGGCATCGTTCGTCGGTTCATTTCGTGTCACACCATGTGAGGTCACCCAACCGGGCGCGTTGGGGTCGGGTTGTTTCGTTCGAGGGCACCCGTATCATTTTTTCTAAGTTGTGATTGCCTCGGTGCCTTGTGCACATTCGGGCGGCCCGTTTTCTGATTGCTCCCTTGTGGCATTTTTCAGTTGGGTGTGCCGTGTTGCACCATGTGAGGTCACCCGACCGGGCGCGTTCGGGTTGGGTTGGGCCATTTCGTTCAAGGCTTCCCGTATCAGTTTTTCTAAGTTGCGATTGCACGGGTACAAGCTTGTGCACGTTTTGGTGGCTCGTTTTCCATTTTCTCCCTTGTGGCATCGTTCAGTTGGGTGCGCCGTGTCATGCCATGTGAGGCCGCCCGACCGGGCGCGTTTGGGTCGGTTCGTTTCGTTCGAGGGTGCCCGTATCAGTTTTGCTAAGTTGTGACCACTTGAGTGCCTTGTGCACATTTAGGCAACCCATTTACCATTTTCTCCCCTGTGGCATCGTTCGTTGTGTCACGCCATGTGAGGTCGCCATGTCGCGTCGTGATCAGGTCTTATCGTGTGAGGCCGCCCAAGGAAACAAATTCATATGGGACGGGTCCAGTCGTATGATGGCGCCCAATTAGCTGGAAATGAGTTTGGGTTAGGTCAGGTCAGTTCGTTCCATATTGTAATTAAGGGCGCCCAAGGAAACACGTTTTGGCGGGTCGGGTCGGGTCGGGTCGTGCCATGTGAGGCCCCCCAAGGAAACACGTAGGTAGGTAGGTAGGTAGGGTGCCCCTATCTCCCATCTCCATATAGAGTAATTTGGTCACATATTCTTTCTTCTATGATATTGGTTCCATCTCTCTCTTAAGTCCTATCTCTTGTCCTTCTTCTCTCACCCTTTCTCTCCTTATACCTCCCTCTCTCTTCCCAAATCTCCCTCTCTCTCTCTCTCTCTCTCTCTCTACCCTCCAATCCTCTCACTATATCCTTGTTACATTGAGATGCAAAGAATAAGAAACTAATGTACAAAAACAGAGACCAATGAAACTATCATCTTAACCCCTAGCCCCTTAAACACTAATTCCCAACCCCTAACCCATTGAACCCCCTAAAACTCTAAACCCCTAACCCATTTAACCCCTAAACCATTAACCTCTAATCCCTTAACCCCTAACACCTAAACCATTAATCCTTAACCCATTTAACCCTCTAAACCCCTAGTAAACCCCTAACCCATTTAACCCCTAAACTGGCCTAAACCTATAAACTCTTAACCCCGAACCCCTTAAACCCTAAACCATTAAACCCTTAACCCTAAACCATTAAACCCTAATTACTGACCCCTAACCCATCTAACCCCCTTAAAAATAATCCCATTAGCCCCTAAATTCTAACCTCTAAAATCCTTAACTGCTAAATCCCCTAACCCCTAAACCCCTAACCCATTTAACCCCCTAAACCCTAAACCTATAACCACTTAACCCCTAACCCATTAAACCCTAATTCCCAACCCCTAACCCATTTAACTCCCTAAACCATAAACCTCTAAATCCCTAACCCATTTAACCCCTAAACCATAAACCTCTGAACCCTTAACCACTAACCCTTAAACCCTTAAACCCTAACCCATTTAACCCCCTAAAACCCTAAACCCCTAACCCATTTAACCCCCTAAACCCTAAACCTCTAAACCCTTAACCCCTGACCCCTTAACCCTACTTCCCAACCCTAACCCATTTAACCCCCATTTGCCAGTTTCTCCCTTATTCCTTTGTTCGGTCTTGCACGCTGTGTTGCACCGTGTGAGGGCGACCGACCAAATCTATCACACTCCTTAAGTACCTCTTATGACTGCATGGGTGCCTTGTGCACGTTTGCCTGGATAGTTTTATTTTTGCTCCGTTGTGCCTTTGTTCAGTTAGGAACGCCATATTGTGAGGGCGCCTACCCAAATGCATTCAGGTCAGGTCGGGTCGTTTCGTTTGAGGGTGGTCGTATCAAATTTTCTGATTTGTGATCGCACGGGTGTCTTTTACATGTTCATGCGGCCCGTTTTCTATTTTCTCCCTTGTGCCTTCGTTCGGTCATGCGTGCCGTGTTGCGCCATGTGAGGGCACCCGCCCAAACGCATTTGGGTTGGGTTGTTTTGTTTGAGGGTGGCCGTATCAAATTTCCTAAGTTGTGACCGCACGGGTGCCTTGTGCACGTCCGTGTGGCCCATTTTTCGTTTGCTCCCTTGTTCCTTCGTTTGGTCGGGCGCGCCCTATCATTTCATTTGAGGTCGCCCGCCCAAACCCGTTCCCTAATCCCTAATCCATTAACTACTAACTCATTATTCAACCCCTAACCCCCAATCCCCTAAGCCCTCCAAATTCGACGAATTAGCTTTGAAGAAGTAATTGTTTTCTGCAATATGGTTTGTAAGTTATTTAAATAGAGGTATCTTCTCTAGAGTTCTTTTTTAGATCCACAATTTCATTTACTCATTTTTGAACAAGGCGTATGACACTCTTCATGTCTATGGGATTTTTATCTTGAAGCTCATTATCTATACGATTAATTTTTTCTTCAAGGGTTTCCTAAACCTTTAAACCTCTAAACCCCTAACCCATTTAACCCCTAAACCATAAAGCTCTAAACCCTTAACCCTTAACCCCTAAACCCTTAACCCCTAACCCATTTAACCCCCTAAACCCTAGACATATAACCCCTTAACCCCTAACCCATTAAACCCTAATTGCCAACCCCTAACCCATTTAACCCCCTAACCGGTAAACCTCTAAACCCCTAACCTCTTTAAGAGCCCGCTTTGTAGCCTCCACAGTCTTGAATGTCACAAATGAAAATCCCCTGGATTTTTTGTTATTCTTATCATATGCAACCGAACCTTCTTCTATCTCTCCATATTTTGAAAAAACTTCTAAAAGCTTATCATTGGCCATGTCATATGAAAGACCACCAATGTAAAGTTTCCTTTGAGCCTGATCTATACTTTGACCAGGACCTGTGCTTGCCACGTCTGCCAGATTGCTTACAGTAATCCTCCCACCAATAGTCTTGCTAGGCTCTTTCAATGCCCTTTGAGCAGAATCCATATGCCTAAATGTGACAAAGCCAAATCCTTGTGACTTTCCTGATGTATTATCCATAATAACAACGCCTTCTTCAATCTCCCCATAGTGTTCAAATGCATCACATAGGGTCTATGAAGAAGTCTCCCAAGCCAATCCATGCACAAACAGCTTCCGATAAGCCGAGTCCTTGCTTGCAACATCTTTAATTTCTTCTACAATTGCAGGGTATGAAGAACCTACATTGACCATCAAAGAGATCAACTGCTCTTTGCTCAGTGGCTCCAACATCGAGTGTAGATCATCCTTATTTATTATAGAAAATGTATCTAATTTGAATGAATGAATACATAGATTACTATCATTATAGAAAAAAATGTAAATTTCACTTTGAAAGTAATACTTAAAAATAAGGAAAAAATAATACATAAATTATAAAGAAAAAATATTTAAAAAAAGAGAGATTAAAACTCCAAATATTTAAAATACAACATAATTTAATAGTGTAAAGTTTAAAACTCCTTTTAATAAAGCATGATGATTTAGTAGGGTAGTAAGATTACTATATGCAAAAATCGGTCCATTATTTTCTCATATAATTTTAATTGCTTCTCAAAAAGATATGTTTTATTTTTTTTATTGTAAATATTTTTAAACAATCGAAATAAAAAAACATTTAATTATTTAGAAATTATTATAATTATTAAAAAATATATAATTTTAAATTAATTTGAGTGGCCTTAAAAAAACACACGTGTTTCATTTCAAAATGTCAAAATTTTTGAGATATCAAAAGTTTTAATTTCCCTCATTCATTTCCCTCCGGTTGCATGGTTTGTCCAGGGAAGGAGGGAGAATGCGGCCATACTGTACTTGCCGGTTTTGAGGAAGGATGTAGCCATACTATTACAGGTTTGGAGGAAGGATGCAGGAGATTTGTGCCCTGAGCCATGCTCATGGATCTGGCACCATGGACAGTGTGAGGATCTCTGCATTTCTCTCAACTCCACAACTCCAAAAACATGTACTCTTATTTTTCAATACAACAAGAATTTTGGTTGGCGTTTTAGTTTTTTTTTCAGGATCTTGTCTCATGGGCCTGAATGTAATTTGTTCTTCTTGTAATTTGTTCTATTGGGATTGCAACCCATTACCAACCCGATCTGATGAAAAAAATGCACAGTGGCCTCTGTGGGAGCTTATAAGCCTGATCCACAGGTCTCTTTTCCTTGGATCTACCGCTCCAGGGAAACAATACCCAACTATGATCTCGATTTGGTTTTGATCCCTAGATGGAACTTATATTACCTTCACTATTTTGATCCCTAGCTAGAACATCCTGTACTTGAATCATGAAGTTCGTGAAAGTTTGGAAATTTCAGTAAACAATCCGTATTGGAAATATGGAAATATTGACTTGCCACTGCATAAACAGTTAATATGGAAATCATTTTTAGCTGCATCTATAAATAGAGTGAAACAAATTACTTTAAGTCTTCCATTTCGTATGGACGTTCCAAATTAATTGTTTTCCTACGACTGCCTCACTTTTTTGGAGCTCATGGATTTTGATTTCAAACTACCTTCAAACTTTTCCGATTTCAGATACCTTAGAACTTGTTTTCTATCAGATGTCTATATTATTGATGATATGCTTGAGAATCTTGTAGAAAAATTCCCTCTTCTTGAAAATTTGAGAGTTGGATCATGTACTATGGGCCTGAAAACTTTGAAAATTTCTTCTCAGAGTCTCAAGTATTTTAATTTTTTGGGAAATCGCCATAAAATCCCACTGACATTAACAGTGAATTTCCCGAAGTTGGTGAATTTTACAATACACAACTTAATGTTCAGTTTGGAGCTAAATTCTTGCGGGGATCTGCATTTTTCCACAATAGGGCTTAATGTGCTAGAAGGTATTTCTAATAGGAACTCTCTGAGAAAAATTACCCTTTTTGGGTGGAGTATTCACGTGCCTTCACTCACAGTACTTGGCCATTTTTCCAATCTCGAAGAAGTCTCCATGGAAAGAAATTATTTTGAGGCAACAATTCCATCTATAGGAAGCTTGACCCTCCCACTATTGACAAATCTCAAGAAAGTGCATATAAGGGTTTCAGGTTGGATGAGGAGGAAATTTCTCTGATCGGCTGCATTTTCAGAAATTCTCCTTCTATGCAGAGCATTAGGAGCATTATTGAAATGAAATCATGGTCTAGAATGTAAATAACTTCACTTGTTAATGTCAGATGCATTTTTTCAAAAAGAAAAAGCTTGGTTTCAAAATTATCAATAAACCAAGGTGCAACAAGACCCCAATTCTGTTTCAATGTTTTGGTCTGTCTTTCTGTTTGATTTTAGGGCTGGACAGTTAGAGCTGCACAAGAAATTTCACGTGGGAAATTCATTTGTGAATACCTTGGAGAGGTCTTAAATGATCAAGAATAAAATAAAAGAGGAGAAAGGTAAATTTTTATCTTGTATTAAATTTTTTTTTCCTATTTCTTCATTATAAATGGTTCTCCAACTAAATGCACCTATTGCTTACTGCCACTGCTTTTCTTGTTTGTTCTAAATTACTACTATTCAGGTATGACAATGAAAGCTATAGCTACCTATATGATACTGACGCCCATATTGATACAAGTGATTTGATTGATGGTGTACAACCATATGTTATTGATGCTACCAAGTATGGGAATGTTTCACACTTTATAAATCACAGTAACACACATCATTCTGCTTTCTTAGTTGTTTTATAAATTTTAAGAATAATTTTGCATACTGAACATAATATTCCTAAAATCATTTTTTCAGGGGCTGAATGTCACTTATGTACTGGGTTTTTCTTTTCAGTGGCACCAGATTCTTTCCACTTCAACCATGGGACTAATATCTTTTATTTTTGTGCATTCCAGTTGCTCACCAAACCTTGTAAATTACCAAGTAATAGTGGAGAGCATGGATTGTCAGCTTGCACATATTGGCCTATATGCGAGTCAAGATGTATGTGGTTTCTTTTGGAGTTAGTTTTTTTTTTTTTTTTTTTTGTATGCCTTTATGTGTAAGTTGTGCAATTGGATTGCCTTGAATATCACATCTTCCACTATTCTTCGTATTGAAATTTTTCTTTTGTTTTAATGAAATATAGAGTGATTTTTTTCACTATAGCAGCTGAGGAAGTTTCATATTCATTAACTTAAGTTCTGCGTTGATGTCAGATTGCTTTTAGGGAAGAGCTAGCTTATGATTATCATTACAAGCTACTACCTGGCAAGGGATGCCCTTGTAACTGTGGGGCTAGTAGTTTCCGTGGAAGGTTGTGCTAGGGGGTGAGTTTGCAGTTCAGTAATCACAGACTCTCTACTGTTTCCTCACATAAATACTATCAATGGAAGAAGGATCAAAGCTTGTAATGCTTCAGATGGTCAATGTGCATATTTGAGTCTATGGACATTGGCCATCTAAAGCGTTACAAAAAGTTCAGTAATCTTCTCATAGTTAAATGAAAGTGAATTATAGTATCATCAGCCTTTATAGAACAGATTTGTAAAGTGAAAATTATGTACATATTTCTTACAATTAGTTTCCAGAGCTCAGCTCACAGGATAGCATGTCAATATGGAATAAACAACACAAGGAATTGATAGTGATATAATGCATTAATTAAATTGACATTGAGGTGACCAATAAGTCACAAACATAGTAAATTTTGCCTTCTTAAGCAAGCCATGTGTTACTACTTCCATTATTGATCAAATTCGAAGATTTATTCACTGGAGCAGTGAAACAAAACTATGCTTACCATATCTATGTAATTTTCCTTCAGGAATTATTCTGATGGTGACCCTTTTTGGGTCAAAGTCTTTACAAAGCTGAATGCACTTGAAATGGAAATAGAAAATGTAGTTTGTCATACCACAGTGTGTCAGTGTGACAAAATCAAATAGGTTCTTGAAAATGGTTGCATGATTGGTGTAAACCCCTCAGTTGAGATTTTGTTCTTATTCATCATTCTAGGAAAATTAAAGAGTTTGCATTTATACAGGGAGCATGTCCATAAGTACAGGTGTGAAGGTGCCAAATACAATTTTCATGTTGGGAAATTTCTCACCTAAAGAAACAATGATGACGGCAATACCCTTACCATTCAAATCACATGTATTTTTTGGAAAAATTGATGGAGATTGGGAATGCGGATCTTTCCATTGAGTTATCTGATATTCATATTCATGTTAATTGTTCAAATTCCCATATTTTTTTGTTGATTGGATGTTCTATGTAATTAATCATTATGGTCTCTTCTATGTGGAAAGAAATCGATATAGAATTCCATTCTTTATTACTGATGGAGTCAAATCCCCTCTCTAACTTCAGAAATAAGTTGGTTCATATGTATTTAACAAAATAGTCCACATGGATACATACATAATATATATATATATATATATATATATATATATATTATACAAATAATATAAATCTATTATGATACATAATTCTAACTTCAGGAATAGATTCATATAAATTTCACTTTGGTGATTATACTCGTTGAAATGGTTTGAAACTAGGGTATAAGAGAGTGAAAAATATGGGGAAAAAATTACTTTCAACTTTTTTTTACAATTGTCAAATAGAAAAGTATCCATTTTTGAAGCTCAATAGGACAACAAGTCTTCATATTTATTTCTTTTAGCTCTAGGTGTTATAGAAATACCTGCTCCTTGCTCTTGTATATTCATTCATGTTGAATGACATCTGAAAAAGAAAAGAACATACATTAAGGGTGAATGATATCATATAAATATGCATTTTGGTAGTAACATTTGCTACTTGTTAGCCTATTCTTGTCTCTGCCGAAGAAAATGGTTGGTAAATTTAACATTCTATTTTCTTAAAAGCATTGATCGAATTTACTGAGTAGTTTTATCCAAGAGCTTGTTGATAAAGGTTGTCCGAGAATCATATTTGTGAAGCTGATATTATTTACACTGAACCAAACATGAAAATGAACCAGTAACTGATGCTCAAAATATGGAGTAATTTTTGGCCTTGGTATATAAGCATTCATGGCTTTATTCTAAAGCATTCCATATCTTTTACGAAAGGTTGCTTTTGTTTTTCTTTCACACATGTTGATTTTTCTCTGCGCATGGATTTGTCTGTGGGATTTTTATCAAGAGAGTTTTCATTGCCCATTATATTAAGAATAAGAAATTATGATGGAAGCCATGATCCAATCTAGATTACTATTTCATTTTGTTTTTTTTTTTTTAATTTAATCCGTCATTTGTATACCGACACTTTATAATCGTCGGTCTTCTGATGGCTTGAACGTTTTTCCCTTTTCGTCGGTCTTGCGACATTCCATTTTTTTTTTTAATTTTAAATTTTTGTTGCTATTGTGACACTACTTCCCGACGTCAACCTTGCGACGCTTTTGCAAAGCGTCGATATTGCGACACTTCGGCAAAGCGTTGGTCTTGCAACACTTTTGCAAAGTGTTGATATTGCGACACTTTAAAAGCGTCGGTATTGCAACACTTTAATAAGAATCAGAAGAGCGACGTTCAAAACGTCAGAACACATATCGTCGGAATTGCAACAGTTTAAAAACGTCGGAAGAGCGGCGTTCAAAACTTCAGACCACATATCTTCGGAATTGCGACAGTTTACAAACTTCGGAAGAACGACGGTTTGGAAAACGTCGAAAGAGCGACAGTTGTTTGGAAATGTCGGAAAATGTGTCGATATTGCAACACTTTGGCAAAGCGTCGAAATTGTGACGTAATGGCTAACCACATTTTGTCCGACCTCGAACTGTTGCTCTTGCGACTACTATGTGTCGGAATAGCGATGAAGTGGCCGTCAGAAATTGGGCCAAAATTTCTAGTGTTGTTTTCTTGCTCAATGAAGGAAATGACAAATTGTGTTGTTGCCAAATTATCTTGTAGCACTTTAATTGTGGCATATTTCTCTTTGATGATCAGGTTTGAGGCTTCATGATCATCTTGGGCATCCAATTCCACCAGGTCAAACTCATTTTCTTCCTCATGGTGAAGGTCTTCCTTCTCTTGAACAACTTCCTTCTGGTGCTTTGATATCCATGTTTTGCTAGTGTAGAAGGCAAGGCCCCTTCCAAAATATATGGAGAAAACACTTTTTTATATCCTCTCTGATAGGTTTTGATATCTTTGTCCTCTTAAGTTTTATTCAGTTTAGCCCTGCTAGATAACCTAGTTTTCTTGTGAGAAACTGATGTTGATGGTGGAATAGGTCTAGCATGCTGATTTGGTGGTGTAGTGAAGACATCTGCCTCAATGAAAGTCTCCCATGCAATGTTTAGTTGCTTGAGGTGGTGAAGGAAAATGATTTTAATGAGTAAATGATGGAACAGGTTGTTAATTTGAAGCTCATACTCTCTGTTATGCACTATGTAGGTCATCTTATCAATGAAACTGTACAAATAGTAAGGAAGGTTGAGCAATTTCACCCTAGTGAAATGCATGAGAAACCTAATGTGATAGTTGTACAATATGGAGAATCTGTCGTCACAAGTGAAATATTTCATGATGATCTTCAACATGGGAGAAAAAAAATTAAGAAACTGACAAAAAGGAAATATATTCTTGATGTTGTATTTGTATGGTGCTTTGAGGTAATGTTCATACATCTGGGGATCCAAATCTTTATTTTTGAACCATTTTTCACCTACATTGGGTATCCTTGTTGCTGCTGCAATGATCTATGTATAAATGGTGAATTACACCCTTGTTAGATGATCCAAAAATACAAATATCATAGTTTAAAGGTTAGAATAGAATATTTAATAAAATATTAGAGAAACTTTAGAAATAAAATTAGTTGCAAGAGATATGTCATCTAGAAAAATGCCATATTTTAGGCTCTAATATAGGGAAAAAGTTAATAGATTTGTTAGGATGAAATTTACTGTAAATGGACACTTTTTATTTTAATAATTGATCCATAACTAGAATAATTTATTTATATTATATATAGATCATCCTCCCGATTTCAAGATTTTTGGAGTGTTCAGGTTTAAACTCTTGCAAATTTCTTATGTAATTTATTTTCCTGATTAATAAAATTATGTATCTAAGGAAACTTCTACCATTAACCCCTGAAATGGTCACTTGGTATTTTTGTAGTTTGATGATGAAAATCCTAGTGAAAGTAGGATGGCTCTTCACTCTTTGGACCATCTCACAAAACTAACAAAAACCTACATGCTGGAAACATTTGACTGCTAAGGGTGATGCCATCAATTCCTTCGTGTTTGATCGCTCTAGTCTCAAGATTATCCCTCCTTTATTGTATGCTTTATTTTTTCTTCTGTGGTGTTTCTTTCCTCCTCCATGATGTTTCTCTCCTCCTCCATTATGTTTATTTTTTTTTAGAAACCCTAGGGAATAAGGGGAAGCGAAAGGGAGAAGTATTATAGGGTTAGGGAGTTGGGATAAGTGAGGGAAAATTTTGGGAAGTGTGTAAGGAAGTTAGGAATCTTAGGTAAGTGACAGGGAGTTGAAATTACAAGGGAGAAAGGGTAGGGAATTAAAATATAGGGAGGTATTATAGCTGCCTAGAAAAATGTAGCGTAGGGGTAGGGTTTTATGGAATATAGTTTGCGAATGGAAAATGAGGGGATATGAGGGTAGTGGGGAGTGAATTAAGGTATGAGGGAGGTATATGGGTCTATGGGAAAGAAAATTATCCTCAAAAAGATGAAAACTAGGGTTTAATTACATAGAACATGGCATTGAGGTAAATGAGGGTTTGCACCATAAATTTAAGACCATAAGATGAAAGTAGGGGTTGTGAAGATGTGACTTACTTGTAAGTGGGTGTAGAAACCCTCCGTTTGCAGCTTAGAACCTTTGAAAAGAAGATTTGAGGCCATGGATTTCCTTTGAAAAAAGCACAAAGAGCTTTGGAAAGGCGCAAAAAAGCCCTGCAAAAAGCGCATCGTGCTTCTGAAAAGCACAACGTGCCCACTGCAAAAAGCACAAAGCCTATGGAAAAAGCACAAGGAAGGACCCAAAAACTCTGTTTTTGGTGGAAAAAATCGATTTTTTTCTAGTAGAAGCTGAGAGCTCGATACTTGAGAATGAAAATGAATGAATTTTTGGTCTTTGAGGACTTTTTATACTTGAATAAATATCATTAAATGGAAATGGACCAACATTTCATTTTTTGAAATCAACCTTACATTGAGTGCCACTTTTGGAGGCCTTCCCGATTTCCAAATAAGGCTCAAGATGGCTTGTTGGAAAGCATATCCTGTCCAATTTCGAGCTATGTCTTTAGTTTTCTGAATGGAGTTGATTTTACCTATCAAAAAGTGATTCTCCCACAGTTGGTCAAGGTTACAATGCACAACACAAGGGTGCAAGGCACAACTTAGGGGCACAACACACAACACAGGGGTGCAGCGCCAACTTGCAGGCCACTTTTGGAGTCCTTAAATGTGTCCAAATTGAGATAATGATATCTCGTTGGAAAGCTATCTCTTTTGGCTAAAAAACGGACCTATCAAGTACTAAAAATTATCAATTATAGCCCCTAAAAAATAAATTCTCCCAAGACTTGTAAAAAAATTGTAGAATGGTGGGTGAGAAAATGCAGTGTTCTCTTGCAAACAAAATTTGGAGGCCTTACACAACTCCAAATTGAGCTCATGATAGCTCATTTGGGCACTCCATATAAGAGAAATATTGATTTTTACACGGTCACTCCAGAAGTGCATAAAACCTCTTATAGCAATTGCTTTTTTGACATTTCTCCAAAACCATGACATCTGTGTAAACCATAAAGGAGGCTTTTCTTCCTTGGTCTATTATGGAAAAAACCTCTCTCTCTCTTTCCAAATGCATCTCTGTTTGGTCAGAAACATACTTTAAAGAAAAATTGTCCCTATGTGTGGCAAATTATTTGTCCCTTAGAATGACTTCTTGAAAAATGATGCAGACATGATGTTTATGAGTTGGAATGGCCTAAAACTTGCTGAAATGAACTCCCTTATGCCTCCTCTTCTCAAATGTATCTAATTCCATAGCAAACCCTAGCTCAGTGGGAAAGGAAATTAGGGTTTGGTGTAGATAAAATAGAGGATTTGGGACTACCTTGTAGAGGGAGGGGAATGAAGGGGTTAGGTGTTGTCTAAATTCTCGGGGAAATTTTGGGGGATAGGGATATATGTTAGAGAGTGTAGGGAAGTGGAATTTCTAGAAATGAGTGAGGGGAAGGGGTCCAAAATGGAAAATCACAACCCTAACCTAGGAATATTTCAAAAGTGTAGCAATAGGCTAGGGTTTGTAGGAAAGTGAGGGAAATGAGAGGAATGGGCTTGGGAAAAGGTTAGGGGAGGTAGATGGATTGTAAGTGAGGGTGATATTGATGGATTAGAGAGAAAATGAGTGCCTATTTTGGTCTTTGACAGCCTTTATACCTTTTTAAAATTTTCAAAATTGGTCTTAGGACCCACTTTTTCTTTCTCAAACTTGACTTGTCTTTTATAATTTACCTTTGAACTTGATCCTCTGATTTGATCTTCTTGGTGGATTTGGAAACATAATGAATTTGAAACTCTTCCTTTGGCTTATGGAAATTTGAACGTGCAACACTTGGAACCATGAGAATTATTACATATTAAAACCATAAAATTACATTTTTTCTTGAAAATTCAAATTACAAACTATTTTTCTGATGAAATATTATTTATTATTACTCATTCACTTGCTAGTCTTTTATGAAGGAGATGGTATTTTAGTGGACCTTGGAAACCCTAAAATACCTAATGAGACCTTTGAGTGACTAGACTTCATGATGATTTGACTGACATAATAACATGATGAAATGGACTTTCATGACTAATGCATGCTCAACAAGACATGAAGATGGGCCAACAAGTATGAATTTTTTAGAGAGAGCGAAGTTTTTTTACTAGGGCTACCATCAGTGAGTAAATTTTTGAATGAACAGCTAGGTGGAATGACAGAAATTTCTAAGTGAGACCCTAATATGAATATGAAATGAGTATATTTTGATCACTGATGGCAGGATGAAAATACTGACACTAACATCAGCCTTATTAGGGATGGAAGCTCCTTTGAGGTGTCAAGAACACCATATAGCAAGTGCCTAACCATGTGGGCCAATACAGTCAAAAACTCAAACTGAAAAACATGACTAAATGATGACAACTCAAATGTCACAAACTGACTTTGAACTGTCTTGAATTTGACTAAAAAAATTACTGAATACTTGACTTACTTGACTGAAAATTGAACTTGAAAATGGAAAAAATTAAATGAAGCTGCATAGCCTTTGCTTTGGGCTCTGAACTCTAGTTTTTTTCTACTTCACACTTGTAGAAAACTGAATATTGAAAGAAACTTACTGCTGAAAACAAAATAAAATCAAATTGAAGTGATACCATCCTACTCTAATATGTTGCACCATTGCTGATTAGGTGAAATGATCCTTCCAATGTAACCAATCCATGAGATGGCTACTTTCTAAAGTTCTTCTCTCACTTTCATCGAGCAGGAAGAATGATGTACATGTAGGAAACTGACAATAAAAAATGAAACCAAGGCTTATGCTAACAAACAAGACAAAATTCATCTTCTCCAATGCCTACAAAACATTGTCGAAGGGATCTTGAAAATCCTGAAGCATTACCTTGTCTTGAGATCCAGTAGAAAAAATACAAGTAATCCTTTCATTCTGATCTGAAAGAACACTTGGTTGTTGATCGATAAGAAGGCATAGGGAACTATGACCTTCTTCTACCTGAGTGCTAGTTGTAAATTCCTCAGCATGATAAATTTTGACTGAATCTCTGGCATACTATCTCTCTCAAGCTCATACTCCTCAAACTCATATTCTAAGTCATCCTTAAACATAAAATATTCTTCAATATTATTAACATGAAAACCCTATCATCTTCATGAAAGAAAACAATATCTGTTAGTTGATCTCCTTGCAGGAAATCATCATCATAAATTGGTTTAATCACAACAATTTCTTGTATCATTTTATCAAATTCCAAATCGAAATTATATTCATATTTATCATACTTAGGCAAATCAGGTTTAGGAGAAACTTCATCAAATATGAACATTGAAAAAGGAGATTGTCTTTCTTCATGATGATCTATAAAAATGTTAATTTATGGTAGAACCGGGTGTGTTCTAGCCTTCACATTTTACATATATGCTATGACTCTTGTATTCCACAATATCCAGAATGTGTTTTGGGAGATTTTTCTTAGAAATGATTTAATTAAATTAATTAATATTTTTTTAATGGTTTCCTAAGTCTAAACTTAGGGAAACTGATTAATTAAAGTGTATTGGTTGAATCAAGTGAGAATATTCTAGATAAAGGCACATATAAACTCTCAGTTAATCTTAGACCTTGATTATGATTTAATATTGGCAGTTGATGAGTTAGTGAAAGATTATAAAGGAGAAATTGATGGGCATTTGGAAGACACATCAAATGGAGAAAGAATCCAGAGATTGATTTCTTCAAGTCTATGGAAGAATCAAAGTGGATCTAGATTTTAGAGAGGGGAGGAGAACACTCTAGTCTCACCCATATGTGAGCACTGAGGCAAACATAAGCAACAATATCATCAGTAGGGGATGCAGTCACTGCATAGAGTTCATGCAGAGCTACTCAGAGAAAGTGCAGGTTAGTGCTGAAACTTTGTGATATAGTGAGATTTGTCTCACTAGTTTGTTCCTATCATATTTCTTCATGTGATTGATAGAGAATCATAATCACACATTTGTACTCAAACTTATGCATAATAAATAAACCTTCAGATCTGTTGCACCGGTTTTCCCACATTGGGTTTTTCCGAGGACAATTGTCCAAAAATAACGATGTCTATGTGTGAATACTTGTGCTATTTATTTCATATTGATTATGTATTGTGAATTTTGCAACATATTCTATTTTGATATTTAAGACAATGAAATTTTAAATAACTATGAATGAATGAAATAGAATAAATATAATCAGTAACTGCAATAGGATTCTATATTATCTAATTTTCACATGGTATCAGAGCTTTCATATCCAAAGGAAGCAAGGTCAAGGAGTAGACTGCGCAAACCAGAAGCTTCACAAGGGACAAAACACCGGGAAAATAAATCACATATAAGTATGGCAGACTTAGATGTTCTATCCAGGCTAGGTTAGAAGATGATTGTGCAGGCTTATCAAGTTCATCATCTGTAGGGATCTGGTATATTGATAGTGGGGCTTCAGCTCATATGATTGGAGTATAAGAATATTTCTCGAGCTATAGGGAGGAGCATATGAACTTCAAAATCACTATGGGGAATAGCACGAAATGCACTCCAGCTGGGAGAGGAACTGTAGTGTTTCAGATAGAAGTCGGAACCAACGTCAAAGTCACATATGTACTACATATGACGGGGCTTGGGATGAATTTAATCTCAGTGTCCCAGTTGTAGGACAAAGGGTATGGCATATATTTTATTGGGAAGAAGGAATATGTCAAGCACCCAAGTTGGAAGCAAACAAAGTAGATCAGAGTTAGGAGAAACTGACTATACAGGTTGCATCTTGTATCTTCGATGGCACTAATCAATAGTAATATTGAAGAAAATAAAGGGTTGAACAAACTTTGGCATAGAATAATGGGGCACTTACATCATGGTGCATTGAGTATTCTCAGAGAGACAGTTTCTGGGGTACTTGTTCTCAGCACTGAGCATGATGATGTATGTCGAGGATGTGTACTTTGGAAGTACGATAAGGAAGATTTTTCCAGAAGTGAAAATCGGCAACAAGCATATTAGGACTGATACACTCAGATATATGTGGACCAATGTCCACTAATGCTCTCAAGGGTGGCAAATATTTTGTCACATTCACATTAGGTGAATTTTGAGGTCTAAAATGGGCCTCCTAAGGAAATTATAAAATAATAGTGGAAATAATAAAATAAGATTTTATTACAACATCAAATTTTAGAGGGAGAAAATAAAAAAAATACTTTTTCAACACGTATTTTGACTTATATCCCTAAGGTTTTACTCAAATTTTGAGCAGGAATAATTGTTGGATGCAAAATTTAATTCCTCATCCGAGTACCCATGTTGCATACCTTTTATGGACTTTGCTATACAAAAAATGAGAAATACATAAAAAACGTGATTCAATAACGTTTTTTTTATGTATTTCTCATTTTTCGTGTAGCAGGGTCCATCAAAGGTATGCAACAAGGGTACTCCTTGGATGAGGAATTAAATTTTTCATCCAACAAGTATTCCCGCTCAAAATTTGAGTAAACCCTTAGGGAGATAATTTGAAAATATGAGTTTAAAAAGTTATTTTATTATTTTATTATTTTTTAATATTTTTACTTTTTTACTCCAAAATGGTGAATCATCCCCCATGTTTGACATCATCATATTGAATCCTATTGGTTCTTATAAAGTTTATTTTGTTGTACATTTTTCATATGAAGCCCATTTTAGACCCCAAAATTCCCCCAATGTTGATGATCACTCTAGGAAGACTTGAATTTACTTCCTGAAGACTAAATATGAAGTCTTTGAAAAATTCAAAGAATTCAAGGCTCTTGTTGAAAATATTATGGGGAAGAAAATAAATAAATGTAATGGTGGAGAGTACACAGATGGAGACTTCACAGATTTCTGTGCAAAGGGGAGCATCAGGAGGGAGTGGACTGTACCATACAATCCCGAGCAGAATGGTGTGGCAGAACGGAAAAACAAGACAATTGTAGTCATAGCCAAGGCCATGTTATTCGACCTTCGATTTCCCAGATATTTATGGGCAGAAGTCTGCAACACGATAATGTACATCCAGAATAGGACTCCTCATAGAGCATTGAATAAGAAGACTCTTGAAGAATTTTTCACAGCGAAGAAACCAGAGGTAGGGCACCTTCGGATATTTTGTAGCATGGCATACTGTCATGTAACAAACGAGAAGAGAAGTAAGCTTGATCAAACTGCAAAAAGGGGGTATCTTGTAAGATAGAATGGAACCTCCAATGCATATAACATCTATATTCCTAATAGCAAGAAGGTTGTGATAAGACGCAACGTTAATTTTATGGAGGATAAAGCTTTTTAGAAATCGTGTGATATGCTGATAGAGGATAAAACTGTAGAAGTTCCCTTGGTCCAAGAGTAGCAGGGGCACCAAGAAGGACAGACATGAAGATAGAATTTAGTACCCAATATAGGTACTAACGTTTCTGTAGAAGAAGATCCGGATAATACTCAGTCTGGGGAACAAGCAGATCAAGATGAAGAGTTGAGAGATTAGCCCTCCACCAGCGGTCGGATCAAGAGGGAAGCTCAGTAGATAATGAGTGACGTAAAAAACTTCATTGGGATTCCCAGGAGTGGCAAGAGGCAGTCTAGACAACCTGATAGGTACTAGAATTTAGTTTCTTAGGTAGAGGAACCCTCCTGCTTCCAGGAAGATGTTCAGCACCAGGTATGGGTAGATGCCATGATAGAGGAGTATGCTTCTATCATGACAAATGACATCTGGGAAGTTGTTCCCAAGCCTCAGAGCAGATCGGTTTTTGGATCACGATGGGTCTACAAGATCAAATATGATACATATGGTAGCATAGAGAAATACAAGGCTAGGTTTTTGGAAAAATGGTATGCTCATAAATAAGGCATTGGCTATGAAGATACCTTTGCACTAGTTGCTAGATATACCTCCATCCAGACTGTCATATCCTTAGTAGCGCAGATGGGATGGGAGATTCATCAAATGGATGTCAAGACAACGTTCTTGAATGGAGAGATTGAGGAAGAGGTATATATCAAACAACCAAAGGGTTTTGAGACTCATGAGAGGAAGTATCATGTATTCAGATTGAAGCAGGCCCTGTACGGGCTCAAGCAAGCTCCGAGAGCATGGTATGGTCGAATAGATAGCTATTTGAAAAAAATGGGGATTTTCAAGAGGGACACAGATCCCAATATTTACTATTTAATGGTAGATTATGAGCCATTAGTATTAGTAATATATGTAGATGATCTGTTTCTCACCAGATCATCTAGGCTCATCAAGTATTGCAAACATAATCTAGAAGTAGAATTCGACATGAAGGATTTGGGGTTGATGCATTACTTCTTAGGATTGGGGTTATGTAAGAAGAATGGAGATATCTTTATGGGACATGAGAGATTTTCCATGGAAATTTTGAAGAGGTTCAAGCCCATGGCCACAGGATTATAGGATTGCAGGCCCATGGACACACCCATGATCACCAATTGGAAAAAGATAGACGCATCAGAAGACATAGAAGTATGCCCAACCTTATACAGACAACTCATCGGGTCATTAATGTATCTAGTTAACACCATACCAAACATTTTCTTTAATGTCAACACTCTTAGTCAGTTCATGATGGAACCTAAAAGAGTGCACTCGGTAGCAGCAAGGCACATCCCGAGGTATGTACAAGGAATAGTCATATTTTTTATAAGGTATGGCTGAGGAGAGGATGTCAGACTCAGTGGATTCAAAGACACAGATTGGGTAGGAAGCTCAGTGGAGAGGAAAAGTACCTTTGGGTACTATTTCAGTGTTAGATGAGGAATGGTGTCCTAGTGCAGCAGGAAACATAAGTCAGTAGCATTGAGCACAACTGAAGCAGAGTACATGGAAGCTAGTACAGATACATGTGAAGCCATCTAGCTTCAGAAAGTTCTTGTGAGTCTATTCAGGAGTAGGATGGAGTCGACTAGCATTTACTGTGACAATCCGAGTTGTATCAAACTCTTTGAAAATCCAGTATTTCATGATCGGTCCAAACATATTGACATCAAGTTTCATTTTATCAGATACTGTGTTTATCATGGGGAAATACAACTACAATACATTCCCACAGGAGAAAAAACAATAGATATACTCACTAAATATTTGGGGAGGATTAAGTTCACTCAGTTCATAGAACAGTTGGGGATGACTGAAAATCCATTTCAGTAGTCAATGGGTCTTTAGTGCAGTTGAAAGAGGGAGTTGTAGTATAGTGGCACTTGATAGCAGCATTCAGGGTTAGCAGCAGTTCAAATGCATCATTTGAGCAGTGTTGGTGGACAACAGTGTCATACATCAGTAGCTCAGCAGTAGCTGTTACAATATCTAGAGCAGTACATTGCGTTGTATGGTAGAACACTTTCCTCGCTATGAGGGAGTGTTGATTTATGGTAGCATCGGGTGTGTTCTAGAATTGATATTTTACATATAGGCTGTGACTCTTGTATTCCACAATAATCAGAAAGTGTTTTGGGTTCCTCTTAGAAATGATTTAATTAAATTAATTAATATTTTTTTAATGGTTTCCTAAGTCTAAACTTAAGGAAACTAATTAATTAAAGTGTATTAGTTGAATCAAGTGAGAATATTCTAGATAAAGGCACATATCAACTCTAAGTTAAACTTAGCCCTTGATTATGATTTAATCTTGTCCATTGATGAGTCAGTGAAATATTATAAAAGAGAGCTCAGAGGGGCATTTGGAAGACACATCAGACGGAGAAAGAATATAGAGATCGATTTCTTCAAGTCTAAGGAAGAATAAAAGTGGTTCTAGATTTTAGAGAGGGGAAGTAGAATTATTCAAGAGGAATATTTATAAAGGTGAGAGAGTACAGGAAGAGAAGGAAGCAGGAAGCCACTAGTAGCTGCGCAGTGATAGCCAAGTAGCAGTTACGCTGGGTTAGCGCAGAGCAACAGAGGGAGTTTGATTTCAGTTGGAGAGGAGAAGCTGAGGGTTAATTCAGTTTTTGGAGGACTTTTCCTAGAGGAGGAGAACACTATAGTCTCAACCAGCTATAAGAATTGAGGTAGACATAAGCAAAAATAATGTATTGACAATGTAGGCGAGGCTGTCACTGCACATAGTTCACGTAGAGCTACTTAGTGTAAGTGTAGGTCAGTGCTGGAACTTTGTGGTAGAGTGATAATTTTCTCACTAGTCTGTTCCTATCAGATTTATTCATTTGATTGACAAAGAATTACAATCACACATTTGTACTTAAAATTCTGCATAATAAAGAAACCCTCAGATCTGTTGCATCGGTTTTCCCACATTTGGTTTTTCTGGGAACAATTATCCAAAAATAACAGTGTCTATGTGGGAATACTTGTGTTATTTCTTTCATATTGATTATGCATTTTGAAGTCTGCGACGTATTTTATTTTGATATTTAACACAATGAAATGTTAAATAATTGTGAATGAATGCAATAGAAGAAATATAATCAGTAGCTGCAGTAGGATTCTATATTATAGAATTTTCACAAAATATAGTTTTAGGACTATCCTCATTTAAACTTAGATTTTCATTTTCAAAAGTGGAAGAAGTTTTACTAACACCTTCTTGACTATGTGAACACTACAAACCTGCATTATCTTGGGTTGTAAAATTAATTTTCAGGAGCTTATCTATCTCATATTCATTCAAAGGAGGAAGTAATATTTGTTTTCTTTGGATGAAACAATAATTATCTTCTTTCCCTCCTAAATATTCACAAGGATGTTGAATATCTCCTTTAACCTTTGGTAGATCATCTTGTTGTACTGTTGCAATAATTGTCTCCTATGGGAAGTCTTTATGAACATCAAGACAATATAGATCATCTTTTTCTTCCATGAGAGAAAACACTTGCTCTTTTTGGTGATGAAAAGGATTGTCATGCAAAGCCTCCAAGATCTCTTCATCCATGAACTCATTATCATCATAAGAATTCTCTAGATTTTGAATGAAAACCTCAAAATTATCAGAAAAATTAACTAAAGACAAATAAGGTTTGACTCCTTGTATTCTTCATAAAATGTGGAATGAAAAACTTTAAGAGAATAAATACTGGCGGGTGGCTAACCCTCATACCAAGATCATGCTTTTACTTGAAGAGAAGCCATGAACATATTTAAGAGACAATATTCAGGAAATGCAACCTTCAACTTGCATGTATGCATGTGAAATTTAACCAGATGTGAAGCATCATCATTCCCATTATCATATTTAAACACAGTCAAATTCCTTTGCCAATATACCTTACGAATTTTATTTGGGAAACCTGAAATGTGATCTCTTTTCATTAGAGCATACCTTCATGCAACAGGATCCATCTTGAAATTTTTTTCAAGCTACTGATTTTTATGGAATGGAATGGCCATGAAGTGTTGATTTTTTGTATCTTTCAGTAAATGGAGTCGCCAGGTGAATGATACAGCCTTCCTATGTGTCCAACTATTGTTCACCATCAACAATTAGATCTAAAATTTTTCATTCTTCCCAGGGAAGATCTAATCTTTTGTTCCCCATCAACGATGCCAATATGTTATCACTCCACCATATTTCTAAGGATGAAGAAGAAATCCCAACAGAGGTAACCACAGACCAATATTTTGGCTTGGTATCTAGCCCTACCAAACTAGAGAGGGCTCTCTCCACAAGGTTGTAGATAAGAGGGTTGGATAAATTATGGTTTTAGGCTAACTATAAAATATAGAAGGAGTTTTGATTTGATTTGATTAGGTTTTTGGATGATGATATTAGGTCAAAGAGGCTAGGCCAGGGAAAATAGGATTAGGGTTACAGTCCATTTAATGGGTAAAGGTAGGTAGGAAGGCTAGCACATTAGGGTTATTGGGATGGAATGATTCAGACAGGTGAGGAGCTAGGAAGAGCATGAAATATGAATTCTTCCTAAACTGAAAGAAAGATTAACAAACTATGAAAACTTTCCCAAAATAGAGCATGTGAGATGAATTTTGTTTATCAACTTGAAAGTGATCATACAATAGAAGTGCAATGAATTATGAAGACAATACATTCAAAAATAATGAGACATAAGAAGAAACAATGTTATAGAACCATAACACAAGTATCCCAAAGAAATAGTTGCAACACTTTTATTAAGCTCCTCCCAAAATGATTAAAATAGAGTCTTTGATCAATATGCCAAGATCCAACTGATTCCAACCTATGAAATGAATGAAAAATTACATGATATAGGCCTCAAACAAACTCCTCTTAGCCTCAGGGGTCGAATCCAAGAGAGGAGGAGCAGTTCCACCAAAACCTGAGCTGAATATATAGAGTGTAGGGTGGTCAAACTAACTCATCCTTCATTTTTTACAAACTTATTCATTACACCTCATCATGCATTTTTATCTAATGTATTTACCCTAGGTAATAGTAAAAACATGATAATTACATTTAATTCCATAAATTACATAAGTAAAATCATAATTTTCCAAAGTGAAAATTAAAATTGCATTAAAAACTGAGAAAAATCATACATTTGTGTGGGGTGCAATGCCAATGCCAAGGGCGTAGCGCCATGTTGCAGGCCAATTTTGGAGGCCTTCCCGATGTCAAAAATTGGATTGGGATGGACTTTTAGAAAGCCTATCCTATCTACTTTCCAGATATACCTTTAGTTGTCTGATTGGAGTTGATTTTTCCTATCAAAAAGTGATTCTCCCACAACGTTTCATGGTCGCAACGCACAACACAAGGGTGCAATGCAGAACACAGGGGTGCAACGCACAACACAACGACACAATGCCAAATTGCATGCCACTTTTGGAGGCCTTTCCATTGTCCAAATCTATATCATGATATCTTGTTGGAAATATCTCTGTCTTTGCTACAAAATGGACCTATCAAGCAGTAAAAATGATCAAGTATAGCTCCTAAAAAATCAATTCTCCCAAGACTATTCAGAAAGTGCATAATAGGGGTGCAAAAATGCAGTGTGCTCTTGCAGACAAATTTCGGAGGCCTTAATAAACTCCAAATTGAGCTCATGATACATTATTGGAAAGATATTTATGTCGAATTAGCATTTGACGCATCCAAAAAGTCGTTTGGACAATCCATATAGATGAAATAGTTATTTTCCCAAGGTCACTCCAGAAGTGCATAAAACCTCTTGTAGAAATTGCATTGTTTACATTTTTCCAAAACTGTGACACCTGTGTAAAAAATGAAGGAATTTTATATTCCTTGGTATATTATGGACAAAAACCTCTCTCACTTGTGTAAAATACATTTTGTTTGGTCAGAAACATACTTCAAAGAAAAAATGGCCCTATTTGTTTCAAATGATTTGTCCCTTCGAATGACTTCCTAAAAAATGATGGATACTTGATGTTTATGAGTTGGAATGGTCTCATAATTTCCGAAATAACCCCCCTTATTACTCCTCTACTCAAATGTCTCTTATTCCATAGAAAACCTTAGCTTAGTGGGAGAGGAAATTAGGGTTTGTTGTAGGCAAAACAGGGGATTTGGGACTACCTTGTAGAGGGAGGGTAATAAAGAGGTTAGGGGCTGTCTAAATTCTTGGGGAAATTTTGGGGTATATGGATAGATGTTAGAGAGTGTAGGGAAGTTGAATTTATAGAAATGAGTGAGGGGAAGGGGTCCAAAATGGAAAAACACAACCCTAACCTAGGAAGGTTCAAAAGTTTAGAAATAGGCTAGGGTTCTTAGGAAAGTGAGGGAAATGAGAGGAATGGGTTTTGGAAAAGGTTAGGGGAGGTAGATGGAGTGTAGGTGAGGGTGATATTGATGGATTAGAGAGAAAATTAGTGCCTCTTTTAGTATTTTATGGCCTTTATACCTTGTTTAAATTTTCAAAATTGGTCTTAGGGCCCACTTTTTCTTTCTCAAACTTGACTTGTCTTTTACAATTTACCTTTGAACTTGATATTTTGATTTGATATTCTTGGTGGATTTGGAAACATAATGAATTTGAAACTCTTCCTTTTGGCCGATGGAACTTCGAACTTGAAACACTTGGAACCATGAGAATTATTACTGTTAGTGTGAATTCTAATCGCATGCGTGAAAAAAAAGCTTATTTTAGCTGTGCATAACAAACAACGCTAAAATCAAAGATGGATGCCAATTTATTTATATCTGCAGTTAGTTGAATAAGAAAAATGCTACAAAATCTAGATCTATGAAGTTAAAGACATTAAGCAGTAAATAAAAGCAATATTTTCTCCATGCATCCATAGATAAGACAATAATATTTTTAAAGAATTTTTGTATTGATGACACCTGGGAAGGGAACATAGAAAGATGTTACCAGTCCCCCTCAATGGTGGGTTCTTGTATGTCCTTAGCGCTTCAGATCTAATATCTCTCTCTTTTGATGGTGTAGAAAACCCAGACAAAAATGGAACTCAAAGGGAGCTCACAAGCAAAATGGTAGCAAAATATGACAATGATTGAGGATCAAAGTCAGACCAAAAGTATAGATCCAGAGTGATCTTTAGGCAAAAAAAGGTAGAGAATGAATGGAAAAACCCTTCTATTTATAACAAAATATTGAGTTAGTGTAGATATTGGTGCATAATTAAAATATTATTAACCAAATCTAGATCCAACTTTTATGGAATATTTTATTATATTTGTTGGAGGGAAAAAGAATTTGAATTTGGTCAAATCCCTTTATTTGTAAATAATAATAAATAAATGATTTATTTATTATTATAAGAAATTGGTTGAGTAATAATTAAATAAATAGTGATTTATTCAATTATTTATAAATGTTTTAGTCAAATTTAACAAGGAATATTATTTAAATAATGTTTAAATAATTATTCCTAGAAAAAAATAATATAAATAGTGATTTATCTCATTAATTTTCTTGTTTTGGGTTAAATATGACCAGGAATAGTAACTAAACTGTTGTTTAACTAATTATCCCTTGAGGAAAATCAAACATATAAGGATTTATTCAATTATTCCTCATGGGGTTTCCTGCTTAGACCATAAACAACTTAATTATGGATTACTAAGTTATTTTTCATAGTGAAAGCAATTTTACTTTGGGTAAAATTTGTCTTACATGGTGTACTTTGGTCCATATAATATTAATAGGTTAGATGACCAAAAATTGGTGTAATAGACCTCATGAGGGGGTGGCCCTTCAAGTAGCTCCCCACATACCCGGATGACTTCTCTACTACAACCTTAGATGCAACTCCATATATTTGATAGTTCCAGCCTCAACTGCTTGTAGTGCCTCTTTAGTTTTCATGTATCATTCAGTTTTTTAGACCACTTTCCTATTTTACATGGCCTCTTTGGTTGTACTTATATCTCATGTACTCAGATATTATTGTATAAATCTTGGTTGTTGTCCTAGGCACAATATGTATGTGGTATCCATTATCATATTTTTCTCTGGCCCATGTTTATGCGAGCATGTACTATATATTTCAGTCCCTTGTTTATTGGATGCATTACTCTTTGTACTTTGTTATCTCGGCGGGCATATGTATGCCGCCCCCACCTCTTGTAGAATAGGTATTCACCCATAAAATAGATTTGTCGCACCTCTATGTCTTGCCTCTTTAGGGTCATGTCCTCTAGCACTTTAGTCTACCTTATATTTCTCTCTTTGACTCCACCTTCAGTGTCTGGTGATCGATTTCTTACAATGTACTTGGTCATACAATTAGCTCCTAATGCTCGCATGTTGGGGGGCAATCTGTTACACCAATTTTTGGTCATCTAACCTGTTACTATTAGATGGACCAAAGTACACCATGTAAGACCAATTTTACCTTAAGTAAAATTTCTTTCACTATGAAAAATAACTTAGTAATCCATAATTTATTAAGTTGTTTATGGTCTAAATAGGAAACCCCATGAGGAATAATTGAATAAATCCTTATTTGTTTGATTTTCCTTGAGGGATAAATAGTTAAACAACAGTTTAATTACTATTCCTGGTCATATTTAACCCAAAACATGAAAATTAATGAGATAAATCACTATATATCTTATTATTTTCTACGAATAATTATTTAAACATTATTTAAATAATATTCCTTGTTAAATTTGACTAAATCATTTATAAATAATTGAATAAGTCACTGTTTATTTAATTATTACTCAACCAAATTCTTAAAATAGTAAATAAATAACTTAATTATTTATTATTTACAAATAAAGGGATTTGACCAAATTCAAATTATTTTTCCCTCTAAGAAATATAATAAAATTTTCCATAAAAGTTGGATCTAGTTTTGGTTAATAATATTTTAACTATGCACCAATATCTAGACTAACTCAATATTTTGTTATAAATAGAAGGGTTTTTCCATTCATTCACTACCTTTTTTTGCCTAAAGATCACTCTGGATCTATACTTTTGGTCTAACTTTGATCCTCCTTAATTTTCATATTTTTCTACCATTTTTCTTGTGAGCACCCTTTGAGTTCCATTTTTTCCTGGGTTTTCTACACCATCAAGAGAGAGAGATATTAGATCTGAAGCGCTGAGGACATACAAGAACCCATCCCATTGAGGGGGACTAGTAACATCTTTCTATGTTCCCTTCCCAGGTGTCATAAATACAAAAATTCTTTACAAATATTCTTGTCTTGTCTATTGTATGGATGGAGCAACTCTTGCTTTTATTTACTGCTTAATGTCTTTAACTGCATAGATCTAGATTTTGTATCATTTTTCTTGGTCAAATAACTGTAGATCTAAAGAAATTGGCAGCCATATTTGATGTTAGGGCTATTTTTTATGCACATATGAAGTGAGATTATTTCATAGGGTCATGCTAGGAAGGGATAAAGTAGCCATAAAAGGTACCAGAAATACTCTAGGAGGGGAAAGCTAGAAACAGTATCTGACCAAAGAGGTAATGGCCAGGCGGGACAACTTCGAGATGGTTAAGGCCAGGAGGAACCGTGCCAAGAGGATAGGGAGGCTCATCGATACTAGCTACAGATGAGAGGCCTTGAGGAAGGGGTCCTGAAGGCTGAGTCGAGGTGATAGGAGCAGGTTATGGAGGCCGGGGTTGTTGACTTGTCAAAGTAGGCTACTTGAGGTCGGACCAAGACGATTGAATCATGAAAATATTTGATGAGTTGGGATCGGAGACAAGAGGAGAAAGAATAGGGAATGAACCAAGAAAAGAGGAGTCTTTGTAGACTCTGGGTGAAAGAATGGTCAAAGGTTCGACTATTTATTTATTGTCCACCAAAGAGATGATGGACTCAGGGGAGGTCTGAGACTTTGGTTCGTAATACGTCAACTGGTCAATGGTGACAATATTTTCATTGTGAGGAAAGCACATCTTACGGTGATCTGCAGATGGGACAATAGACATCACATACGTGTAGCTATGACCCAATAGAATGTTGTAGTCTAAGGAGGCATCAATGAATTCTACGTCAACAGAAACATTCTTGCCCACAAGAGTAATATGACAATTGCAGAATAGGCTGATGGGCTGGGAAGAGTGGTTGTCCCACATTCGAAGGGTGATAGTGGAAGAGGCCAACTTAGGAGATCTGAGTTGCTTCCAAACCAAAGTGAGCATCACACAAGTGGATTCCCCCTCATCAATGATACAACTGGATACATTGGCATTTCGGATCTTGACAAGGATTTGGAAGTCGAAAAAAGTAGGAAGTGGAGGATGTTCTGATCGGTCAACATTGAAAATGGTCAAACGATCATCTGAAGGATCCACAACACCCATGGAAGTTAGTAGAGATTTTTGTTATCAAGGGCATGTCTGGAGGAGTTCCAGCTTTCAGATGGCAGTAGGGGATTGCACCAAATCATCTACTATACTATATGAATGTGCATCTTTACTAGAAGTAGCGTTTCAGCATAATGGTCCCTTGGGGATCTTGGTATGAACCTCTGCTTTGGGTTGAGGGATATGTAAAGGAGCATTGGTTGTCGAAAGAGGCTTTGTGGAACCTAAAGAAGAGGGCTCGGGGGCAGACATAGTGGGAGGCTTGTTGTACTGATGGGACTGAGTCTGCAGGTTGAGGTCAATGGTAATGGGTTGGTCAAATTTCATCATGAGAATCTGGTAATCAGAGGTACCAGATGGAGGAGGTTGAGTGGTCGCCTGACCTTCACGGGGTTGGGTAGCCACAAATCCTTGCTGGGGGGGAAGGATTGGTAAACACAGCTTACTAGATAGGTGCAGCATCGGGACTGTTATTGAAGGGTGTAATAGTTCTGTGGTTCCTGAAAGTGGAGTGGAAAGCCTAGCTGTCTCTGGAGAAAAGACCATCTTATGGCATCAAAGGCTTGGACATATTGGAGAGAAGGGCCTTCGGATACTGCATAGAAATGGTATGGTAGAAGGTATGTGTAATTTCTCTCTAGATTTTGATTTCTATGAACATTGTGTATATGGGAAGCAGAATCGGGTGATTTTTCCTTCAAGTGCTAAGAGGGCGAACAAGATATTATAACTTGTGCACAGTGATGTGTTTGGACCTGTGTCAGTTCCATCACTGGTAAAGTCTGTGTACTATGTTTCATTCATAGATGACTTCTCAAGGAACACATGGATATATTTCTTGAGGAAGAAATCTGAAGTCTTTTACATATTTAAAGAATTTAAGGCTCTGGTGGAAAACCAAACAGAGAAGAAGATAAAGGCACTGAGGAAAGATAATGGTGGGGAGTTCTGCAAGAAGGAATTTGAAGAGTTCTGTAAGAAATGTGGTATAGCACGACAGAATACTACTCCATACACACCTCAGAAAAATGGATTTGCAGAAAGAATGAACAGAAAAATGATGGAAAAGGAAAGAAGCATGCTCAGTGGTACTAGGTTAGGACAAGAATTTTGGGCAGAGGCAGTGGAGACTGCATGCTATCTGGTTAACATATCACCTTCATCAGTGTTGGAGGATAAGACTCCACATGAAGTATGGACTGGTAAGAAACCCTCTCTTTCACATCTAAGGGTATTTGGATGTGATGCATATGTAAATGTTCCAAAGGAGAAAAGGACCAAGTTGGATAATAAATCTGAAAGGTGCATCTTTATTGGGTATAAGGATGGTTTAAAAGGTTACAAGCTTTGGAACCCGGAATCAAGGAAGGTTGTGTACATCCGAGATGTGGTGTTTAGAGAGGTGAAAGATGTTGTTAAACATGAAATCATACCAAAGGAACCTGAGAAGATAGAGTTTGAGCTAAAGGAGGATGAATCAGACTCTACAACAGAAGAATATTCAGAAGAGGAAGAGCCACAAACTCTAGCTTTGAGAAGATCAGTTTGGGAAAGAAGGCAACCAGAAAGGTATAGTCCATCTGCTTTTTGTTCAGGTTTTTCCTTAACTATAACTAATGATGATCCCAGAACTATCAGGGAGGCAGTAGATTCCGAGGATGGAAAACTCTGGAAGGAGGCCATGGTTGATGAAATGGCATCCTTGCACAAAAATGAGGAATGGGATTTGGTGGAGTTGCTGGCTGGAAGGAAGCCCATCAGGAGAAAATGGGTGTTTAAGAATAAGATGAATGTAGAAGGCAAGGTGGAGAAATACAAAGCTCGGTTGGTAGTAAAAGGTTATTTCCAAGTGCCAGGAATTGATTTTGGTGATATTTTTTCTCCTGTTGCCAAGGTTACTTCTATTAGATTACTTTTATCTGTTGCTGCTGCATTTGATTTTGAGATAGAACATATGGATGTGAAGACAACATTTCTTCACAGGGATCTAGAAGAGGAGATCTACATGAAGCAACTTGAAGGCTTTATGGTGAAGGGTAAGAAATAACTGGTATGCAGGTTGAAGAAGTCTCTGTATGGGTTAAAATAGTCACCAAGGATGTGGTATTAGAAATTCGATACCTATATACGGGGACTTGGCTTCACCAGAAGCAAGGAGGATCACCGTGTTTATTTTAAATTAATTTCTGACCCTGTTATTTATTTGGTCTTGTATTTGGATGATATGTTGTTGATTGGAAATGACAAAGAAATTATCCAAGATTTGAAGACCCAATTTTTCTCCAAATTCGATATGAAGGATCTTGGTGCTGCAAACTATATTTTGGGCATGGAAATTAAGAGAGATCAGGCAAAGAGGAAGCTATGGTTAAACCAGAGGAAGTATGCCAAGACTATATTGCAGAGGTTCAATATGCAGGATAGTAAACCGGTGAATGTTCCTATTCCTGTAGGTGTAAAACTGTCTGGTGAACAGTGTCCCAAGACACAAGAAGAAGAGGAGGATATGTCTCGTGTTCCATATGCAAGTGTAGTGGGTAGTCTGATGTATGCAATGGTCTGTACTAGACCTAGAATTGCACATGCAGTGGCAGTATTGAGCAGGGTTATGTCAAACCCAGGGAAGGAGCATTGGACAATAGTGAAGCGAGTTTTTAGATATTTACGTGGCACTAGTGATTATGGCTTGTGCTACCAGGGAAGACCAGGATTGGAAATAATGTTGGACATTCGTGGTTTTGTTGATGCAGACTGGGCTGGAGATCTGGACCAAAGAAGATCTACAAGTGGGTATGTGTTTAACCTATTTGTAGGCATAGTCAGTTTGATGAGTAAAAGACAGTCTGTAGTGGCTCTTTCAACTATAGAGGCAGAATACATAGCAGCCACTCATGCAAGCAAGGAAGCAGTTTGGTTGCAGATATTGTGTTCAAGTATGGGGTTGGTACAAAAAGCTATAAGGATAGACTGTGATAGCCAAAGTGCAATTTTCTTGGCTAAGAACCCTGCTTACCATTCAAAGACAAAGCACATTGATGTTCAATATCACTTTGTTAGAGATATGGTTGAGGCTAAAATGGTGTTACTGGTAAAGGTGGACACTTTGAAGAATGTTGCAGATGCATTGACGAAGTCTGTGAGCACTCGGAAGTTCTCTTGGTGTAGAGAAACAATGGGTGTTGAAGAATTGTCCCAATGACTAAGCTATCCTATGGCCCCCTGTGGAAAGAAAACAACAAGTGGGAGAATGTTGGGTATGTGTTATATTCTTTCCATGACTAGCCCCACGCGCCGTACGTTGCGTCGGGCGCAGCAGGGGGGTCACAAGGGAGGAGGCAACCCCCACTGTTGGGGTCCGGGGCAATGCCCTGACAAAAATTGTTTTGGTGTGTGGAACCACTCATAGGCGGACCCACCCATGTTTTGTGCATGATTTTGCACATGATTTTGGGGTACGATGGTTTTCGGCCCCTGGTATTTTGTAGATCCAGTCAAGGGAAATACGGTTATGTTCTAATCCAGGGTTAATGTATTACGGTTTATGTATGCTTCAGCATGTATATATATGTGTTGTAACACTAAAAGGAATATAATGAAAAATCAAGCTGGTCGTCCCGATTTGGGATCCAGGGGAAAATATCTGTGTTTATCTGTTTTATGTTTTGTGCTCTCGCTATTGTTTATTTTCTGTTATAAGATTCATGTGTAGATAATTTATGTTCAGGGTTTAAACCTACAGACCATTGGTTGTGCTTTTCTTATTTCTTCATTCTCTTTCATTAGAGCTTCTGTTTGACTTTCCATTATTTCTATCTGATATGTCATTTGATGTACAAGCTACTTTAAATCATCATTCTCTTTTTTTTGTTGTAGAATTTCTTTTGCTTGAGATTTTTCACTCTGAGGCAACTTCAAATATTTTCTAAGAGCAACTATATCCTCATTTTTATATTTAATTAAGAATTTTTCCCCTTCAATGTTGGCTGGGTCACCCCCCGCTTCAGCTTAAATTGGGTCTTTTTCCTAGAAGCTACGAAGTTGATTTCATCTACATTCAATATTTGTCTCAGATATTCTAATGAAAATATTCTTGTAGTAAAAAATCTGGGTAACTTATATGGGGCCAGGGATGAGCCATACACTCCGATTTCTGTATGATATTTATATAAATACAAATCTCCAATTTTGTAGCTCTCTGATAACTGCATAAATCTTCTTGTCTCATCATTGCTCCTATGGATTTCCTCTTTTTCCAAGAGATACATAGCAGGGGCTATAAATGAGTCATTGAACTCTGTAAAACTATACTCTCTGTTCCATTTCCTTAGAATAGATGACCAAAATAATACTGATAGAAATTTTCCTTCTGCATCCACTTTCTGACATTCAATTGGAAACTTATCTTTTTGATAATATAGGAAGAGGTGGAGTAGATAAGAGGAGTATCTGAAAACTCCTTCTTCTGATAATCTCGATAATTGATAATGCATACTTTCAGCAATAAATCTAGCAAAATTGAACTGAATGGATGGTGATTGACCAGGGCTTAGAGTTGACAGAAAACCTAGGATAACCACATCAATGAATTCATCACTGGTGTATCCTAGTATGAAGGAGAGCATTGAGACAATCTGTCTAGTCTCATCTGGGCAATCAGAGGTGTCGAAAGGAGGATTTAACTTAGGAATATCAACTTGATTTGGACAAAAAGTCTGGTATATTTTGAATCTAGTATTGAAATCCAAGTCAAGATATAGTTGGGTTAAATCTTCTATTGATAGGGAAGCAGAATTGGGGTCATGATTCATTTGCAACATGGAATTTATCGACACTTCAGTGATGTAAAACAGGATCTCTTTTTCTTTGTTTAAAATACATATTTGTTCTGGCATATAATAGGCTTGGCATAATCTAATAAAGTCAGGAACATAATGAATGAGAGGGACAATATATCTAAGCAGATTGGATTCCCAAATTGGAATATCTTTTTCACCCTTTTCCACTGATTTTCCATAGCACTAATTATAGACATCAAGCAGGTTAAATTCTGCATTAGGGTCTATTATTCTATAGTCCAGATCAACTAAAGAGATGTTCTCTGGAGAAATGACTAGAGGCCGGACTGGTCTGACCACTTTTGTAGAATCAGCCGTGAGTGCAGGAGTTGGTTTGTCGATTTTGAAGGACATAGGCTGAGGAATCTTTGTAGAAGACTTCTTTTGAGATTTTGGGCCTCCATTCTTGGGGGTTACCTATTTCTTGGTCATTTTTAATATGAAAGAAGCAAGCTTAAATGGTTTTCTAAGTTCCTTTACGAGAAATAGGGGTTTCTTGGAGAATTTCTACTGAAAATGGGGTTTCTGAGAAGGGTTTTTAAGAAATGCAAGGAATTTAAAGCTCAGAATGTGTATTTAAAATTGATTTCAACAGAAAAATGGACCAGGGTATGGAAAAAACTGCGAGAAAGGGAAATTAGGGATTCCAGGGAAATTTTGACAGAGTTTCCCCTGAAAAATGGACACTTTTTTGCAGTGAATTTGGTAATTATTTGAAATCGACAGGAATTTTGAAATCTTAGAGGACAAGTTTGAAGAAAAGTACCTGGAGAACCAGCGGAATTCGGTTGAAGACATTGCAGAGGTGCTCAGTCTTAAATTTCTTGAAAATGGCTTCGCAGAGGAAAATGTAGTACTTTGTAATGGAAATTCAGGGCAATGGGCATTGAAAAATGGTACTGGTAGGTTGAAAATGGCTCTGCAAAGTTTCTCAGGGTTCAAACAGCATGATTTTGAGGAAAAAATGTTCTGCAATGTTTTTACAGGTTTAAAGCGAAAAGGTGAAAATTTGAATGAAAAATATAATTTTAATGTATTAAATGATGGTATAACCATAGTTAAATGACATTAAACTCAGGTTAAACGGGTGAGGTTTAGGGAATACCGCCAGTGGTATTCGCATGGGTAAATGGCGGTAAGCGGAAACTAGCTTTTCGAACGCGGTACAACGTGGTGGTGACACGTAAGTGCGGGGTGGTTTGGAAAAATCACCCATTTCACGCGGCTTTGCAAAAACATCAAATGATTACTTTATGAGCGTGAAAATGTGTTAGCGCCATCGGATCTGGATTCAACGAGCGAACGACCACGATCAAAAGGAAAGGTGCAGAGAAAAGGTAAGTTATCGGGTTCACTTTGGGCCATTGATCTTGGGAAACCATCGCTATACAGACATTTAGAGAAATGTGTCACAATACCGAAACTTATACAAAGTGTTGCAATTGCGACATTTGGAGGAAGACGTCGTAATTGCGACACTATGCCCCAAAGCATCGCTATTGCGACGGATGCCTCCAAATGTCCCAATTGTGACACAATGTCTAAGTGTCGCAATTCCAGCGTTTGGAGGCATCCATCGCAATAGCAATGCTTTGTCCGCTGTAGATATAACGACACTTATATGCAGTAAATGACACTTATATGCCTTTGCAAAATCCGTGTCACTTATGGTTTATTTTTTATTTTCTTTTGCTTGAACTAAGTCTTATTTCCATGTGGATTGTGTAATTTCGCTTTTATTGCATATTATAGAATGTGTTTGTTTATAAGATTATATGATACATGTAAGATAAAGGTTTATTATTTATCATATATAAATAAATTTTATCAATATTGTACATTTACACTTTTATGAGGTGATGTTATAAGTAAATTCATAAATATCTCTTTTTAATCCTCATTTTATTCCATGAATATGTTTGGAAATGAAATTTCAATAGATTAATTTTCTCCTAACCTATGCATCATCAATATTGTACATTTACATTCTTAATTATGAGGTGATGTTATAGGTAAATCCATGAATATCTCCTTTTAATCTTCATTTTACTCCATGAATATGTTTGGAAATGAAATTTCAATACATTAATTTTCTTGCTATTATATGTTTTGCGAAGATATGGTAAGGAATTATCTCTTGTTCTTCTTAGAAATAATTATATATAATTTTTTTTTTCTTTTCAAAATAGATTAAAAAATTATATGAGAAAAATTATTAATTCATCAATATGTGTGTGTGTGTGTTGTGATGAATAATTTCATAGTTCAACTTAATGGTTCATTATATAATCATGTGACCATCACCAATGATATATCTTAAAAAGAAACTGAAAATCCATGTGTACAAAATCGATGTATACTCTAGAGAGTGGTTCTCATATCACTATGTAAATTGTTGTATGCTACTTCAACAAAATTATAAGATAAAATGTAATACACATCATGTATGCACCATAACAGTTTCCATACAACTAATTTGTTTTAGGATACATGTGGAATTCTAGGGGTAAATTCCATAGGATGTGTATATCAATCTATTAGGTGTTGGTAAGTTGTGAGTATCTAAGAAATGATAAGGAATATCCATACATCATGATCTTTTAATGTGATTATAAATTGTGTCTATAATTTCCATAAAATGTATAAATGATTTGTTTAAAAAAATCAACACAATCAACCCTAAACAATGCTCATGATGTGGAATGTCATTGGCGAAACCAAAATTATGGTCACATGTCCCATTTCTATGGTAATGGTGATCATATATATGTTTTAGCGACACTTGATGAGTAATTAAATAAATCTCAGAGTGTGACTCATTGTGCCATATTTTTTTAAAGCATGATTTGTTTTCCTAGTTTTTACTAATTTGTTAACATATTTTATTCATTTGGAAAGCTAATTAATGATGCTTTAAGTAATTAGGACCTAATGATAGATCATATTTACATCTTCACTGAAATATATTTGGTAATTGTAGTCACTATATGAACCGCACATGCATGCTACTTAAGAAAAATTGAAATATAAACTATAATACACATCTTATATCTACCATAACAATTGTCATACAACTGATTTACTTCTAGATACATTTGAAATACTTCAGGTAAATGCCATATTATGTGTATACCAATATAGTAGGTGTTGGTAAGTTATGAGGATCTAAGAAATGATAGGGTATCCACACATTAGTGGCCTGGTGAATTTTTTGCATAATTTTCTATTTGTTGTAATTTTGTTGCCTTGATTTGTTATAGATTTCAAATAATACAATTATCTACCAATTGATCTTTATAAATAAGAAGTACAATAAGTAGTCACCTAAAAGTGAGCCATGTGAAAATATTGGTAACATGAGTAACCTGGTAAGCTGTAAATGAAAATTGAATAACCTCCACTCACCAACAGGTGGCAGGCAGGGTTGGAATTTGGATTTCTCTTTACCCGTCACAATATTTTTTTTGACATTTTGGTCATTATTTTTCTAGTCAATAAACGTTACGTTTAAAATTTTGCACTTCATTAATGACGTTCTCGTAATAAATTAACCCTTCACCAATAAAAGTTTGATTAAAAAAATTGAGAGCTCTTCCATTTTCTTTGGATTTTGGAGTGTGATATATCTATGTCATGGAATTTTAATACCTAAAGTTTCAAGAGAAATAACTGATTCTTTTCAAACTAATATTTCCTCAATATATGCTATGATCTACTAAAAATTACTTCAAAAAGAAAGTAACCTTCCAATAAAAAAAAAAAAAACATGAACGAACTTTCCCTAAATTGCAATAAATTTATGTTTATTATTAATATTGCATAATCTGTCTTATAAAAATTGCATAATCGGAATAAGAACAGATCCTCAGTGCATTTTTTATTGTTGTTGTGATTACAAAAATGAGCCAAAGAATGCTAGGGCACTCAGAGAAATCAATCTATGTATTATTTCTCACAAAATCATGTTGAGTAGTGGAGACTAAGCGCTAGATTTTTTTTGTCCTCAATCTCTCTATTAATTATGTCTATGTAGTTATAAGAATAACGAGCCAAATAAATCTCAGGCTTCCAGAGAAATTAGTCTCTGTGTGCAAAAATTAATGATTACTGTTGACTAAATGTTATACCATTTGAAATTGCTGAGACAAATTAATCAGGCCATGATGTACCATTTGTCAGTATCTATTTTCTCATGGATGAAAGTTGATGTACCATTGAAAATTTAATAACTATATATATATATATATATATATATATATATATATATATTTAATGATTAATAATAATTAAATTAAAATTCTTAAAAGACAAAATAAAAGCCTAATAATCACAAACTATTATGATAATTTAAAAATATAGAACTCGGGCTGAAAATAGTTACAAAGATACCAAGAAAAGAAGATTGCATGTGCATGATAACCTCTTTCTTGACAACCTATGAATGCCATTCTTAATGAAGACTCGAGACTCAACTGGATTGGATTGTGTATTAAAACAGTAGGAATGAATCAAAGTTGAATGAATGAATAACTTGATCTAGAAAATTTATAGGGAAAGGTAACTTGACTATCAATCTACTAAACCTCACTTCCATGATTAAAAAAACACCCCCACCTTCTTAGTGGTTCCATCATGGTCCACCTATTGAAAAAAAACCAAAAAATATTATTTTTTATATATTTTTGCAAGGCCATTGGACAATGATTTACTATGGTTTTCCTACTAAATTCCATTGGATGATTATTCAAAAATATTGAGAATTAGTTTAGTCTCAAGGCATAGCCAAGAGTCTTACTGGATAATTATAGATTACCTCTCCATTGGATGATTGTACATTTTTCATCTACTTTTTCACGTGAGTTTCATTTGATGCTAGATCTTTGCCTTCTATTTATTTAGTGAAGCTAAGAGTTAACTTTGATCTTACATTAATAACTATACTTGCATGAATATCCATGCTTTTATACTTCCCCACTGTGGTCAATGTTGATGTATGGCCTTGGCCCATTGATCTTACAATTAACTCACTATTCATATTCAATTTTCTCCAGTTCATCCCAATAGAATAAGGAAAATAGAAAATGAAGTCTTGATTTTTCTTTCCAGTGCTCCTACATAATACAAATACTCTTAAAAACCAATTAATATATAAATTGTCATCATTCATGCTAAAATCAGTTTGAATTTTTTTAATGAATCTGCTTACAATTAATAGATTACATTGCTCACAAAATAAGAGATAATTTAGAACTATGATTTCACAATAATAAATTACCCTAGCAGTTCAAACTTTGAACATACCTTATGAAATTAAAATATGGCAAGTTAATGAGCCAATCTAGTTTCCTCGGAGCCAATCTTGAGCTCGGCCTAAGTCTGAATGCCTTGAGAGTGCGAGTGTAAGGAACTAGACGCCTAAAGCTTTTATTTTGTGCTTGTGTAATTCACTGTTTGACCATCAAGCCAAGCCACCAGCTATATTAACACAACTTCACTAATCACAACCTTGGAAGTTTGCAGGGCAACAGGCTTTATTCTTTCTTTGGTGTTTTATGTAAAAGAAAGGATTTGTGAACTTTCTATAATAGGAAGGGGAAAACTAAATTGATTCTAATTTTAAAATATCAATAATGATAAGTGGTAATTCCTTTATTAAATTTTTAATTTTGAGTGAGCCAAAAAAGTAACTTTCCTTACTTTTTGAGTACAGCCTTGAAATTGCGAAGAGGACTAGTGTTGCAAAATTATTGGTAAGTGGAAATTAAAGGGCGTTAGAAAGTTTTTGAAAAAATTTCAAACGTCAAAATTAAGTCTTCTATCCTTCCCAGCACCTCACGGAAAATGCGAATCTGCAAATTCTAGTTGTCAAATATGTGCAAAATGCCTTATGAAGGGAAAAATCGAGGACTGGTCCTATGCTGCTACATGAGTTAGGGTTTCATGTGGCAACAGGGAACCTTGTATAGTTTTTCAAGGATAGGAAAGGAAAATATTGTCAGTTAATCATCACATGAAACATCATCACCATTTGAAAATTGTGTCCTAGTTTGAAACAATAAGACTACCCAACTATTTCATTATTTAATTTTGATTGTGTAATACAAAAACATATCCTAGATAACTTAAATAATTTAAGCACTTTTGCAAAAATTTAGTGGAGAGAACCTTCAATTACATTTATTTTGAAGTTCCACTTGCATTTTAAGCCATTTTAATTAGTCTTTCATTGCTATTCTAGTAAAAATTTCAACCTCTTGTAGAAATTTGTTTGTCACTTGTATTAGAAATGCAAAAATCAAATGTAAATAAAAATGATTTGAAATGAAAAAATCAAATGCGCGCTACATAAAAATTAATTTTTTAAAAACTACATTAACACCTGATATCACACGTGCATTCACCCTCAGCTCTTGCAGAACAACATTCGCCCTCAGCATTCGCCCTCAGCTCTTGCAGAACAGCATTCGCCCTTAGAATTTGCCCTCAGCTCTTGTAGAACAGCATTCGCCCTCAGCATTCACCCTCAGCTCTTGTAGAACATCATTCGCCCTCAGCTCTTGCAAAATGGTAAGTTCTTACTGCAGGCCCTTCCTCCTATAGTAGGGTTGACCCTATTTGGGTTTTTTTGGAGCCTCTGAGAATACAAAGGTTGTGATTGATTATGGGGCACTGCCTATATTTGTGGAACTTCTTACCTCTGGGAATGATAATGTTCGAGAACAAGTAGCACGTTTATTTTAGAGGCATAAAATTATTCTTCCCAACTATCTTTATATGTCTGTAATTTTGGAATTTGATTTAAAAAACTAGTACCCAACTTTGAGTTCAACTGGTGTTCGTGTAAGGTTGTTTGGGCTTTGGGAAATATTGCTGGAGACTCTGCAACATTTAGGGATCTTGCCCTCATTCATGGAGCTCTGAGGCAGGTGCTTGCCCAGTTGAATGATACTGCCAGAATTTCAATGATAAGAAATGCTACATGGGCTCTGTCAAATTTTCGTCGTGACGTATACCCCAACCACTATTCGAACAAGTAAGCAGAATAAATTTTCTGCCTCTTATTCTTAGTTCGCAGATACTGTGGATTTTTTTTATAGATCTTGGTGCTTGGTAGATTTGGATGTAATATGGACCTAGGCGCTTGTTCATTACAATGACTCCGTCATCAGGTTTTAGAAAATGCTCAGAAATTTGGGTTTCACAAGGGGATTACCCTTGTTTGCAATTATCGATTATCAATCACATTCAAAAAATGTCTTTCGTAGCATTTCTGAGCTCTTTGTAGGTGAATTTCTGAGGAAATTTCACAATATCTAAACTAAATTTGTCTGTCCTTTTCAATAATATGCACTTGTAACAGAACCAGAAAAACAATCTAGTGGCCAATGCAACAACAACAACACCTCCTATTGCAATGCCTGCAATTGACCCTCTCTGCACGCATGAATGAATATGGCACCCTCTTTTGTGAACAGGTACTGGATATGAAGGTACTGGTTTCCATTAGGATCGTGGAATTCAACATCCAAAATAGTATCAAATTCCACTGCAATAGTATTCCCCAGCGAGGGCAATAGTTCATTGAGACCTATTGGACTCATCACCCCCAAATAGCCTCCAGGGCTACCCAGAGTGTGATTATCTGGAGCAATAACAAATACTAATCCATCCCCAATTGAAACAAGAACAGGACCCACATTGGTTACAGAAAACAAGAAACATCTTTTGAAAGAAGAAGAAACTTTTGTATTAGGGTCCAGAAATCTAACTGGTCTATTGTATAATGCCCTACCTGCACTTCAAATTGGTACTCCCAACTCCATGCTAAGGCTCACTATGCCATTCTTCAGATGAGAATCTTAACTTGAAGTTTGATTCCAAAAAACCCAAGTCCCCTGTTCTATGCCCAAGACCTCTGTTACAACGAGTAGAGTTCTGAGAAAAATACTTCACAATAGGAAGCAAAAGAAACATTGAAAAATTGCTTCGCTTTAGACTAATAATTTTCTGTGTGAAAATTCAACTGCAGACAGTAAAAACATAATATCAAACACAACCAATCCACAATGGAATTTAAAAATGAGGATTTATAACCACAAAAAACCCTCTCCAGGTTAAAAGAATTCTAGAATGGCTTTAAGATTCTACTAATGAGCGCTTACAACACCATAGAAATTACTGTCACAATGAAATCTGTTGGAAGAAAAGCCCTTGTATAGTTTCTACATTTCCACAGTGGAAGAAAGAATCTTGTTATCTCTCATGATCTAGTTCTGTGGTCAAATCCTTTGCTATGGCTGTCTTGTTTTGCTAAACGTTGATCTGTCTTAGCTTTGGCTCTGGTTCTCATTTAGGATCATGGCTATCTGATCTTGATGTGGCTTTGACTATACAAACTTGTTCAATAGGAAAATGTTGACTCTGCTATATATAGGAGCTTCAATGGGTGCTCTCAAACACTTTTTTGGGCAGCTTTGTTTTGTCTCTCATTCAAGGCAGAACTATGTTGGCCTTGTTTTTTTAGTCCTTGGAACTTAGTTATCTCATATTTTCCATCCTATCCAAGTTTTCTACCGAGAAAGACATAACTTCACAATATCAAAATTGACTATTTTTGGTCATTTATCTTTAGTAATGGTACAACTTTAATTTAGTGCATTTGTACAGTATCTGAAGAGCACTCTGAAGCTGTTATTCAGTATTTTAGCATAACTACTACATTTAACTGCCATGATCTAATATTTATATCAACCATAAGCATTCTTAAGGTAGTTTCACGTTTGTGAAGCAGAAGGAATGCTTCTGACAGCTTCTTATCATAGTGGTACAATTTTGTTCGCAGTTTATCTTTTATAAACCTCCAATTTTCCAAACGTAGTAGAGACTACAATTTGCATCTCAAATTTTGGACAAATCTGTTTAGTATTCTACAGAAAATGCATTAAGAATAAAAAAATCCCACAATTTGTAAAAAGCCCACAATTTTGTAAAAAGCTCACAATTTTGTAAAAAGCCCACAATTTGTAAAAAGCCTACAATTTTGTAAAAAGCCCACATTTTATTAAAAATATAAACAATTTGTAAAAATCCCACAATTTTGTAAAAATCCCACAATTTGTAAAAAGCCCACAATTTTGTAAAAAGCCCACATTTTGTAAAAAGCTCACAATTTGTAAAATGCCCACTTTTATTTTCTTTTTTCTTATATATTGAGCTCCCATTGAGTTCAACAAGACTTTGGTTTTCTACACCATTGAGAGAGATTTATTGTTTTCTTTATAGGATAATTTGCATCAATGGAAGAAAACATTGGAGGTGGAAAAAAATTCAAAAGGGTGAAAGGGGTGATGGTAGAGTTTATTGCCCTTGTAAAAAATGTTGTATGAGAAATAATGTTAGAGTTTTAATAGCAACAGAAACAATGCATTGTAGGAAATATGGGCACATTGATGGTGGATCGAATGACTATCGTCCCGTGGTAATTAATTATCTATCTTCATTTTGATTATATCGTAAAATTTATATTATTTTAATATTTTTTATATGCGCACTAATGTTTAATTATTAATGTTTGTAATTTTCATAAAGGCACAGTTGCCTCCCAAGTTTTTGCAGATGAACAACCAGCTTCCACAGCTAAATAGTGGTAGATTAGGTGATGTTGCACTAGTACAAGAGAATATTGCAGCAAATATTAGTATTGGAAATGATGTTGTACAAGGTGAAGAATATGAAGCGAATGATGAAGGTAATTTTAATGATCCCATGGAGGTAGATCGTGATGACAGTAATGAGACATTTCACATTAATGATGGGACAAATCAAATGCTTCAAGACTTGTATGGTGAGTCAGATGATGATGGTGGAGATAGCAGTGACGGTATTTATGATGTACCTATGATTGAAAGGTCAAGTGAACGACTTTTTGAACACTCAAGTGCAACTCTTCTCTCTGCTACAATGTTGCTGGTGAACTTAAAGGTTATGAATAATATGTCGAACAGATGTATGACACAACTCCTAAGGTATGCAATATGTATATATGATCACATATATGTAAATGTTGATTATTTTCCTTTTTTTTAGTTGTAATAAATGAGTAAAATAATAACTTATATATATATATATATATATCAAAATCGGCCGGTCAGGAAGGCTACCAGTTGGAACCGGCCTTGCAACCTGGTCAACAGCCTATTCTCACTTGTTTTGGCCGGTTAACCGGACCTAACCGGCTGGTTAAGTATGGAACCAACCGGTTTATGCATAAACTAGTCGGTTCCGTACTTAACAGGCCGGTTAGGTGCTCCTCCATGAGTTGAAAATTCCTCAGTGTCTCCTCCATGAGCTACAAATTCCTCTATTATACTAACAACAAACTTGTCTAATAACTCATACTCAACACCTTATAGCAGCAAGAATACAAATGATGACTGATAAATACAAGGCTAGCTAGCATAAAATCCTTGGCAGCATGCAACTCATCAAGTGTACTTGATGACAATTTCTGTTCTCAAAACAATCAGCAACAACCTTATTTCACACTCAGCTATGAACTGTCAGACCCTCTCTCTCTGCTCACACATAGCAGCAGCATAGATACAAAACCTTTCACACAGCATACAAGAAATTTGATCATGGCATCAAGACTGATGAAAATGGTCTGACGCCACTCAAGGTACAACAACATACAACCTAATGAAAATGTGACTGGCAATAATAAATTGACCACTAGAAAATTCCCGCTTGGAAATGCACTAAACTGGCAACTAAGTTTTTTGGGTTTTAATGAATCTTTTCAGTGATAAATTTCGTCAAACACATTGTGAGCAGAATGCTGAAGTTGTAATGCTCTCTCAATTTGTTACAAATAGCACTAATAGTGGGTTTCATAAACCAATTCAATACCTCTAAGTGTTGTAGATGTTTTTCTAGAAATTTATTGCCAAGAAAACATAGATAATGAAGAATACAAGATCTTCAAAATGCTGGTCTGATATATATATATACTGAACCCAATATTGTCTTTAAGTCTGATACAAATAATTGACAATAGATTTGAGTAGGGACAGATTGTATATTATAATATTAACTCAGCAATAAAACACAGTGAATAATATAAGAGAAACCTGATACATTACTTCAACAAGTTTGCTTATGTATTTTTCGATGATATGTATTGCATTTGGTGCCATTTTGATATATTCACCTTTGCATGGTATATAAATGAGAAAAAATTTCATATTTTGTCTCTATTGGCTTGGAATCATGGTTGCAAATCTTAAAAATAGTTTTCTTTTTTATTAAAAAATAATTATTTAATGTATTTTTTTTTAAACCGGTTCATTGAGATTTGGCCACTACCGGTTAGACTAGTTCTGGATCGAAACCCGGTTCATTAGCTCCACCGGTCCAGTCACCGGTTCCGGTTTTAATAACTATGATATATATATATATATATATATATATATATATATATATATGATTAATAATCTTTACAAGACACTACTTTTTGTTTCTGTTGTAGATTGCTGGGTGAATATTTGTTACCATCGCCAAATACTTTACCTCGAACATATCGAGATCTACGTGCTATTATGAAACACTTTGGAATGGAATATAACACTATAGATGCATGTCCTAAATATCATATTATATATTACGGAGAACATGCATTGAAAACAGAATGTCCGAAATGTGGTACCAGTAGATATCGAACAGATCAACTAACCAAAAAGGTGCCTCAAAAGGTTCTTCATCATATTCCCATAATTCCACGTTTGCAGCGAATGTTCAGGTGTAACAGCATAGCACAGTTTATGGATTTCCATGCAAAGAATAGAAGTGGAGATGGTGTTCTTCGAATGCCTGCAGATGGTTCTGCATTTAGAGAAATCAAGGAAAAATATGTAGATTTTAAAAATGAACCTCGTAATGTCAGGCTTTCATTGGCAGCTGATGGTGTTAATCCATTCAGAGAGCTTAGATCTACTTACTCAGTGTGGCCTATTTTCATTATCAACAATAACATTCCTCCTTGGATGTCAATAAGTAGGGAGCACATAATGTTGACTATGATTATTCCAAGTATTTGATACATTATTTCTTTGAATGTAACATTTTCATTTCTCTCGTTTTTTGCATAAATATATATTTTATTTATTAACTTACTTATATATACATATATCATGGTAGTAATTATTATGTACCGTAATTTTGAACAATTAGGTAAGTACCAGGTCAAAGATATGAATGTATATATTGAGCCTCTTATCGATGAGCTAATACAATTATGGCATGGCATCATTATGTATGACATCACTAAACCAATCAAGCAGAAGAGATTTCAATGTCGTGGAATACTTGTATGGACAATTCATGATGCCCCAGGACTAACACATGTTTGTGGTATGTAATATTTCGTTGCACTTTAATATAATACATAATTATCTAAATTAGATATACCATATTGCATGGTTTAAAAATGATCTCATAGTATATTAATTGTTATTGATCCATCTATTGCAGGTCTTCAAACAAAGGGTAGATTTGCATGTCCAGTTTGTGGCCCTAAGATGAATTATCGTCATTCGCCAGACTTAAGAAAGATGGTGTTTGATGAGTTTAGGCACTTCCTCCCTAGGAACCATAAGTATCGTACTACTAAAAAACATCTTTTCAATGATAAAGAAGAAACTAGATTAAAACCACGAAGAATGACACCTCAGTTGTGGATATTGGAATATAACAGAATTAATAATCGTTGAGCAGCTGGTACGTAATTTGTGTGTATATATATATATATATATATATTATTTTTTTATGTAATGTTTGGAATTTTTGTTTTAACTAATGAATTTATTTTAGTGTATTTTATAATTAATATTGTTCTGATTTATTTTATTCTTTGATATCAAGCTCATCGTTGTGGTGAAGGTACTAATATTGTACTTCCACCTGGAATGAAATGTTATCCTTCTCAATTCGCGAGGATTCCCTACTATGAGGACCTAATAATAGCTCATTTGTGCATAGAATCCACTTTTGTTGTGTGAATGTGGGTTAGTAGATAGTAGATCTGCATCATGGAGAAGTGGAGAAGCTCATTAATGAAAGAAGAGTGGAGATTATGGAAAGATAATGAGGAAGATGATGAAGATAGTGGAGGAATAAAAGTAAGATCATAGAGCATTAATGATGCAATAATGGAGGAAGTGGTGCACTAAATGCACACATGATGGAGGGAGTGGAGATTAACTGCAGATATCATGGAGATCATGGAGAGACAACACAATATTTATGGAGACTAGTGGCCACATGTGTAGCACAGTTATCAAGTGGGTCAAGTCTATGGAAGGCTCACAGTAATATAAGGAAGATGAGAGAAGCAAAGAAAATCAGTTTGGAATTTGATATTGTATTTTCGTTTGACATTCTTTGCATGCTTCTGTTGTTTAGCTAAGTCTGTTGTGTTGTTTAGCACACGGGTGTTCCCGAGAGGGAATCCCACCCTTACCCACAGGGGACTTCGAGTGCCTACTCTAGGAAGGTTATTTTGAGAAAATATTCATCATCCAGCATTGGTGCCACATTCAACTCCTCTCTTCTGCATATAAAGCTTTAGGAATTACGCATTCCTGTCTTAGGGTTTAAGAGGAGGAAGGTAGTTCTTAGCATTTCAGCTAATAGACCAGTGGAGGGTTAATACTTTCATATTTTTCTTCCATTTCAGTATTCTAGGAGAAAAATTGTGATATATGGCATCAGACCATCAATTTATACCTCCCTGCAACAATAGTTCCTCCATGAATTGTGAAGTCTAGTCATGTAGATCTAGTGGAGGAAAGAAGTTCCAAGTATCTCAGCTTGGAATCTTGTGAGGGATCATCCCCTCACTTTGGAGATATTACTTCCATAATTAGTGAGATATATTCCATCACCTAGTAGTAGGCTACAACTTCAACCTTCTTGACAATGCTATTCATTCCAGCTGTTGTGTGTGTGCAGATGCAACTTGAGCAGAGGAAGCAGGAGCTAGATCTCAAGCTTCTAGCTTGGAGATCAAGACAAGGGACCATCCCTTCATGTATTGAGTTGATTGGGTGCTATTTCAGCATTTAGATATTCAATTCAGCCCCATCTCAGTTGTTACCCAGGAGGAGTGCATAAGTCAGCCAACAGAGGTGCAATTGGCAACCCAAAAGGGGCTGAAAATCCAAAGTAAAAATCTGGCCAAACTATTTTTGGGTTTTTATGGGATTTTTGAGTATAATCTATGGTTAAAATATTTGATCATTCTGAGCAATCCATCATCCTCCCACACATGGTTCCTCTTCCCAGTAGCAGTAGTTTCCAACAGTAGTAGTACAACATTTCTTGTGCTAGTTTCATTAGTGTATTTTAGCCACTTCTTGTTGGCTTGAGTGAATCTTCTTTGGAGCACTATGTACTCTATATTTTTTGTTGTTTATAATGATATGACTCGTTTTTTTCTACTCATGGTTATAATGTCTTGATTTTGCATCATATTTCAGGCATTTTCCAGATTTTAGTGTTATATTCTTGTTTTTCTTATTTGGAATGCTGTAAATGTTCTATATTCCTGTTTATATCATTTTTGGATATTACAACTGGTGCCTTCCCATTATAACCATGTTTATCAAATAAGTGTGATTTTCCATTCATCCATAATTAATCATCATTATGTTAATAAGAAAACCACTATTGAAATATGTCTAAATTTATATAGAAAATTCACGTAGTAAATGAAAATCATAACATAAAATAGGCAGTGCTTACAAGTTGGGTAAAATTGAATACATATTGTCCCCATTATAGCAATATTTGTATTTATTCTATTTAAATTGTAATAAATGAGAAACTATTCCCCTATAGCTATTGATTTAATGGCACATACGAATGCACGGTTTCCTTCACATCCCTTGAATATGAAATTGGGTTGCCTATTTGTGGTGATGGATCATGTACTATTTATAAACCATGCAATATAAATTGTGGCCACTCCATATCTTCGCATAATTTTGGTATATTCAACTAGTCATACCCAATCATTTAAGTGTAACAAGGTATGACATACTACATCAATTCAATTAATCCTTCGTCATAGGACAGGTCAGCAACAAGTGTTGACGAGATCAGTCAACAGTACAACTATATCAGCAGTTCGCCAGCGGGTCTGTAATAGCAGTTTTCCGGCGGGTCTGTAACAACAAGGTGTAACAACATCACTTTGTTGTATCAACACCCTCTTAATTGCTTCTGTGAAATTCATGCTCAGGATCTTTGGTGCTATAAATGACATCTAAAAGGACAACAAAAATACCATCGATCTTCTCCAAACATTCACAATAATTTAGTCATAAAAAGGTATGATATATCATAATAATTGGTGAATTGGTAGAATAATAAAAACAAGGTGAAACAACACAAGTTAGGGTAGAAAGGTAGGAGAAAGAGGAAAAGATACTCCCATTGGTTATAGTTAAGAGGAAAAATAGGGAAAACAAAGGTAGGAAAAGTGTACAAAACTGGCACCCAACATCTCCCCCAAACTGAAATACTTGCATGTCCTCATGCAAACTCATCTCTCATGGGAATATCTTTGGTGCAGGTCAGTGAGATCATAAGCACCAATTGTATCTTAGTCTTGAGACCTGTATCCTTGATTGGCCATCAAATTCCATTCCCAGGATTCTAACTCATACTTACTCAGTTCATAATTGATCTGGTAATCCTCAATTGGCAGCCAGATCAAAGGAAACTTGAATCTCAATCCCAGCCACAAAGCACCAAGGGGTTGTACAATCTATGTGTTAGAATCCTATACCAATAGGTGTCATATTTCATGATTGACTTGATGGGCTATGTAATATGTTCATACCTTTTTCTTGTTGCAAACGTTTTCCATATTCTCAAAAAATCAAAAAAATTTTAAAAATGTAAAGAGGGTATACCCTAAAAGAAAAATCAAAGGGTGAAAAGAATAAAAATGGCCAAAAAAGTAAAAGAAAATTAACCCCACCAAAAGAAAGGCCAAGGAAAGTGTGCAAGTCTAAATTCCACTACTTTTTTCTCTGATGTAATAAAAAAATTGAGTGCAACTTGTATCTTATGCCACAATTTATGAATAGTCAAACAGTTTAAGCTTGGCTAGTTCATCTTTCAATCTTATGTTTTAGAGATAGAGAATAAAATCTGACCAAACTATTTAATCTTGGCAGATAAGTAGATAGGTAGAGTAAATAAAAGGATGCTCAACAGTTTAATCTGAGCCCTTGGATTTAATAAGGTTAGAATTAGATAGATTTTCAGATGTAAAAGAAAAAGTGTGATGAGGGTTTGCCAGTCTAAGTGCACCCTAATAAAGAAGAAAAAATGGTAGGGTAAAGTAGGTAGGGTAGGTAGATGTTGTTGCAGAATTACATGTGATGGATAATGACTCTAAATGTGTTAAATATTTACATTCATCACAAGTGAAAAAGGCAGACAATACACTGGAAGAATTTAAAAAAAAAGAAGAAGTCAAATTATTAACTTCCCTTCTCATATTTCCCTAAAAATTTTACTAATTTCCCCTAAGTACTAAGGTATTTGAAAATTGGAGGGGCTCAAGGCATTTCCTTGAATTTTGGAGGGACCGGACCCTCGGCCCAATAATTGAAAAAGCCTAAGTACTTAAAATCATTCATCAGGACATACATTCACTTCTAAAAAATCTTTTCGTAAGTAAAATCCTATTTTGCTTAGGAAAATCATGCAATATTTCATAAAAAACCTATTCATAAAAACATAGGTTAAATACATTACCTTGATGTTTTATACTTAGCACTTATGTTCATTTTCTCCATATTAATTTCTGACTTATTATTTAAAACCCTACAAATTTCCCATTCCCGTATTATTTTAATAATATTTCCAAGTATAATATCCCACCCCGTTGGTTGAAAAATAACCATATAAATTTAATTAATTGGGTGAATTTCCAATTAATAAATAAAATTGACACTCTGCCGTATAAAGGGATTAATTAACCCTCCAGGTTAATTAATAACCCATTTCGCCAATAGAAACACCCACGATGTGATTAATTCATAATAAATCACATTGGGCCCGCCCTGTTATCTTTCCAACATTTTCCTTTCCCGAGAACCATCCGATCGACTCAACTCAGATCTACGGTTATTATCAATATCGCTGCCCATCCTCGTCTGAACGATAACGTGTGATGGCCAAGCGGTTTTCTGAACAGTGCCATGCCATGCATCGTCCATCGTATGGAATCGCTCACCCTCCACTGAAAACCATCCTTCCCCAAAAGTGGTGCAATGGAAACCACTTACCGCCTGCCTCCCATGACGAAGCCCCCGTACTTGCTGACATCATCCATTAAAAAAATAAAAAACCTGCCAACCTTTGACTTTGTGAATAAAACAAACATACCCGCGTCAGTTTCACTGTCCCATGCAACGATTTTCAAAATCAACTGTCGAAATGTGCCAACTGCTCCTGTGCTGAAGAAATTTGCATTCAAGCATTCAGAATTCGTCTGCCATTACCAGCACCTGTTTTCATCACTATTTATTTCCTGGAAAATAGGTATTTACCCAAATTCCTGTTAAACACTGTAAAAACATGGTTTTGTTTTAAATTCTACATGAAAAACTGAAGCAGAGTTTAAGACTGGTATTTAGTTCATTCCTTCAATTCCCAAAATTACAATTGCATTTCTAAACCTGTGACTGTGCTCGTTTTTTATCAAAACCCGCAATTCATTTCTGAATCCACAACAACCAGAAATGGAGATTCCCGTGGCTCTAAATGTCACACCCCTGAATGCCCCTCATAGAGATTTAGATTATTTGCCTTTAGTAGATAGAGATTTCCAAATTAAAGACCTGGTTCTCAGTGAAAATCCCCTTCGAATATTTTGCTACTGCAGAGATAATTACTTAAAAGGTTCTGACATTTTTGGATTATGGGAATCCAATCTTCCCACGTATCTTCTCCCTTCAGTCCACATTTTTCCTGAGATAATCTATTACTGCCATGCAAATTATGATCCTAATCAACGAGCAGTTTTTTCCCCGAGTCAGACCATCCTTTTTCCCATAACTGCTTAGTATATCAACGAGATGTTGCAATTTCAACCTGGCCAAGCCCTCACTCCCTTGTCCATGGGAGAATTACTCAAGAAATCTGCCAAATTATCCCATGAAGAGTAAAGTCACCTCTGCGAAACCTTCATGTTGCTAGAACATCAGCCTAAAGGCCCTCCCCCTTATGGTTACACCTTTTTCACTGATGTGGGCAGGCTTATTCTGAATATGATTTCCTCTATAATGGGTTTCAATACTAGTGAATATGTTGACCAATTAACCCTATTATTGTTATCAATTTTTACCCTTGAACAACCCCCTGCTGTCAAGTATGATTTTGCTTCCTACATTGCAGATAAAATTCATGATCAGTTCACGAGATTAGAGAATGAAAAAGTGTTTAAGTATTCTTCTATTATTTACCATCTCATGCTTTACTTTCAATCAGAGAGTTTCCCTTTCCATGCTAAAAAACTTGATGCCAAAGGAAATCCTAGGTCTGTAATATTTTGGTCTGCCATCACTCATAATTCCTCTGATTCTCCTTATTCCTATAATGAGTTTATTGACCTATTTGTACACCCTGCAACCACCTTGTTGACAAGAGTCTCCCCTCCTAGGGTCAATAGTGAAATAAAGAAAATTCTTCAACTCTCAAAACAATACCGGATAGGTGATTGGTACCTATACCGAAATCACAAAGAAATCAGAATATATGGGTGTGAATTATGCCCATTCAAGTTGCCAAAATATGTCCCAATGAGACTCTTTGCATTAGAATATTTCAGACAGATGATTAATTTAGATATAGTCCATTTTTGCAATGCAAATAAAAAGGCTCAACTCAGGATTAAAATCCAATTAGGTCCCTTTGTTTGCAACTCTAGAGAAGCTGGAAAGGAAGCTAAAAGAATATTAGAATACTATTTAAAATTACAAAAGAGTTTCTACTAGGTACCTTATGACCCAAAAAACTTTATTTGTGACAGAGGAATGAAAAACAAACTATCACCATACATTCATAAAAGAATCCTAGAAATTGAACAGTATGCCAATATGGATGAATGGATGGAAGGGACATTGATAGAACAAGATAGTGAGCAAGTCAATGTTGAGAATGTATTGAAATACCTTGAAAAAATACTTGACCTAGACTCTTTTGGACAGGTACAGATACTAGGTATTGGTTCTTCTTCTGCTGGGACTTCTCAACAAAATTTACAGGAAATCAGTGCATTGGCTATAGTAGCATCTAAAGGAAAAGAGAAAGAGGTTGATATCCAAATTTCAGAAAAAATTTACAATGATAGAACAGCCTCAAACTTCTAAAGAACAGGGTCAAGTACAGATTTCTCCTACTCAGACCAATGTAGCAGAAATTTCAAATTTACAAACTCCTCTTAATGTAGAAAAGGGTAAAAAGAGAGATGCTGAAGCAACTACTCCTGTCAGTGGATCTTCTGAATAGCATGATGTTAAAAGACAGAAATTGAATCCTCTTCCAGAAGTGGAATCTGTTCATGAAATCCCTGATAGTCAGACACAAGAGGAATTGGGTAGTCAGCAAACATGTACAATCAGTGGGACATCTACTACTTTACAGAGAAAAGTGCTGCAAAGGCAGAAAAGTGCAGAAGTATCATCTTTCAAACCACCAGTGAAAGATGCCTGGGATATTAAAAGAACATTCATAAATATAAAGGCCAGAAATGATCCTCTCAGACTTCAAGTGTACAATCAATGTTTGAAGATGGCTCCTAAGAATCAACAAAGATTGATTTCAGTCTATGACATTCAACAAGGTAAAATGGTAATGAGTCACTTCAAACGCAAAGTGCAGCAACCTCAAACAGCTGCAGATTATATACGAACTAATTTTGAAGTCATAGCAAAGGATATCCATTCTTTGGATCAAATTGAGCTGCATAAACAGACAGGTGAAGTGATTTATTCTACTCTGACAGATAAATCAATGATGACCCAGGAATTGTAGGATTCTTTGGAGAATACTAATGCTCAACTAAGTCTTGAAAAAGCATCTTCTTAGGCTAAGGACAACAGGATAAAAACTTTGGAGGAAATCATTATTGGATTGGGTCATAATCCCAAGGATGTGAAATGTATAGAAGCTTTGATCAAGAAAAAAGATGATGATATTGCATCCTTGAGACAAAAATTGAAGTTACCAGCCTTAAGACATCCACAGACTGCAGAAATTATAAAGCAAAATTCTGAAGAAGAATTGATGGATTTTCTCTTGAAACTAAATGAGCAACTTAATGAAACTGAAAAAGAGCTTGAAAAGGCATTGAAAGACAAGCAGCCTAATGTTCCAGCATCTACAGTAGAAGTGATTACAGGTACTCCAACAACACGTCAGCCAATAGAATTTTCACAGGTACATATTTTCAATTTAAGTACAAAAGAGTTAATAAAGTCAATGGAGGAATTGAAACTCCAAGTGACAGAGCTACAAAGAACAAAGGTGCAACTCACCACTTTGGAACAAAAATATTATCTCTCAAAGATGAATGTTGCAGATAAAACAAGAGAGGTCAACAGATTAGAAAAGTTGGGCAACAAATTCGAGAAGGATCTCACATTGGAGAAGCCTTTAAAGGAAATAAATGAAATTATTTGGGTCAACATCATCCAGTCAATAAGAGATGTCTGGCCCTCAATTCAAATAATGTATGAACAGAATGATTTAGTCAAATTGGCTCTAGAAGAAGTCCTAGAAGCAAGAGAAGAATTTGGAAACAGGCCTGAAGAAGCCAATGAACTCATCCGTTTTCTAAATACTCAGAACAAGCATCAACTTGAAGAGCTTGGCATCCAAGACAGGACAGGAACAATTTTGGAAATAAAAAGAGTTTTTACCAAAAGAACTCTGATGCAAAATTTAGAACGAAGATGTTCTGATATGCAAGAAGAAATCACTACCTTCCTAAAAAGATGTGATATTTTGTTGAATAAAGGATTGCCCAGTCCTTTAGTTTCAGAGGATAAATTTATGGACCTTGAATGTTATGTTAAAAAATTGGACAAGCATGCTGACAATCAGGCCAGTGCCTCAACTAGTTCATCAACAACAGCATTGCCTACAAGAAAAAATCTTCATGATAGATTGGAAAATTTATTTTATCTCGAGCATGAGGTAAATTATTTGTTCCCAATTCAACCTACTTTCTTTAGGTATACAGAGACTGATGAAACTCTCAGAAAACTGTAAAGAACCAGAATATCAGAAGATAAATGGTGGGAATAAATGTTAGAACTTTTGTAAAAAACTATCCTTACATGAAATTTCGATTATGTACTACAGTAAGTCATGATAAAGAAGGATAAAAGAGTATCAGTGCAGTTAAAGAGTATCAGTAACATGGAGCAGCTAGCACAGAATTACTGAACAGGACAACACCAAGCCAAATCATAGGGCCTGCCTCCAACACATTCTCAAAAGAAGGAAACAAATCAACATCAGTTATCATTTCTCTTATCTGCGAGACCATCTGTCTCTAGTTTGTTGTAAAATACTTATGATTCATCCTAGATTATATCTCAATTTGTTATGAGATATTTTTTGTAATTTTTTGTATAAATACTCCCTCAATTGGAGTATTGAGGGGTGGATTCTTAGACTTTGCTGTAACATTGAATATTTTGGAATAAAAGTGCTATTGGAGAAATTTTGTGTGGCTAGCTGGATGATGAATTGATGCGAAAGACTTTTTACAAGATTCTTGTGTCAGACAACGGATCAATAAGTCATCTCTCTCTTATGTTTTGAAGTATTTATATTTGTTTATTATATCATCTGTGTTTCATTTCCGAATGATTAATGAAAAGGAATAAATGATAAAGTGCTTAAGTGTAATCTAATTTTAATCGTTGTTATTCTAAATGTTTTCTTCTGAACTGGTTTAAACAATGAATTCTTAATTGCTCCTGTTTTTCTAGTTTAAACATTTTGATTATTTAGTGAAGAATACTTAATTGCTCTTTATTAATAATCACTCAATTTCACTCTTATAAATGTGTTGAAGGATTCTTAATTTCCCTTCATCCATTTTGATTACATCCCATTCATTTTAGATCTATGATTGTTCCCCGTTTGATTATCTTGCCCTGTGAAACTATCTTTTGTTAAGAAACTTAATCCAGTTAAGCCATTTTCCTTTGACTCCATTAGCCCAATGGCCTAAATTACTCAATCTTACCCTTAGCTATTGAATTCCATCACCCAAATTCAAACAAAACCCTTGGACTTTATAACTAGCCTAATCTCTTCTAAAACAAAGCTAAATTTTACAGAGAGAGCCCTCTCTAGGTACAAATTGGCTAGATTCTGTACCTAAAAGTTGGTTTGTGGTTACCTCAGACCCCTTTTCTCTTCCCAACAACTTCAAGGAAAATCTGAGTGATAACATAGTGACGACTCCACTGGGGACCCGAATAATTTTATTGTTACTATTGTTTACTTTATAAACTACAAACGGAGCCTGAAGTTAGCCAAGTAGCCTTTGAACTGCTTTTGCTCTGCAATTGCATAGTAAATAAATGCTACTTCAGTCTATCTCTGGTCTATTTTATGAATTGAACTTTGGTCTCAGACATTTGATCAGTTCCTCTAGTTAAATAAATATTTAAGAAAATTTAAATACAATATCCGAAACTTCTTAAAAGAGATTGTTGAAGTTATATTTTTCATTCCATTTTAAACCAAAAAACCAAAAAATATCACCTAGAAAACTGGCTTCAGAAAGGACTCATTACACCAGGGCTAATCCTGATCCAAATCCACCGCCTGTGTTTGAAAATCCGAATCTGATCCCAAGAATTCTTAGGAGACAAGATAGTCAAGAAAGCTCTGGTAGTTCTCGACCTCTCTATAGATCAATATCCTGTCCTGTTAAGTGGATTTATCTTGAGGACAAACCTTTTGACGAGCAGTTTGAAACATCTTTATTTGTAATTTTTTCTGAATCTGAGTTGTCCAATTTGGTTCCAGACCCAGTATTTCTTGAAGATTTACAATTTGAGTTTTTTACTTCACATCTTGACAAACATTTGCGAGATTCCATACAATCTAAGCTTACCTCTGAAGGGACTTCAAATATTTATGTGATCACTTTAGCTTCACCAAGTTCATCAAAATTTCCCCAAACATCTCAACCTCAAACTACCCCTTCTACTCCTCCACCCACCACTCATAGACCAACCTCACATGTTATTTCATCACTACCTCTTCCAATGGCAAACAGATATGCTCCCTTAAGGTTACCAGCCAATCCAGCGGCTATGCCCCAAGACTACCAAAGTAAAATCACACCTTTTGATGGCTCTGGAACCTACACTGAACAACAACATACTAAAAGGATGACCGATTATTTTGAAATTTATGAAATATATGCCGATGATGTAAGAATGAGAATATTTGTCCAAAGTCTTACTGGAGAAGTCAGAACCTAGTTTAGAGCCCTTCCTGCAAACAACGTTGTTGACTTACCATCCCTTTATAGAACATTTTTAAACAGATGGGAAAATAAGAAAGACCCTCTTCAAATATTATCAGACTTTGGAAAACTAAAGAGAGGAACAAATGAGACTATGCAATATTACGTCACCAGGTTCAATGAGGCTTACACTGCTATTCCCCAAAATCTTAGACCTCCTCCAGATTCAGTATTAATCAAATTCCCTGATGGATTTGATTCTGATATGGCATATCAACTTAGGGAAAGAGCTCCTCAAACCTTAGAAGAAATGAAAAGTATAGTTGTTAGTGTTGAAGCCAACCTGATAGAGAAACGAGCTAGAGCTAGAGCTGAAAGGAGGATGCCTTTAAACGAAGAACCCACAGATTTTGAAAAGAAACTGGATGCTATTATCAAAGGAATGGAAAGGCTAGGAGATAGAGTAGAAATAATTGAGAAGAAATCTCCTTGGGATGGTCAACCAAACAATACTGTGAGAAACCCAAATTTTAGAAGGAACCAAAATCAAAATGTTGGAAAAATTGGTCCTAACCAAAATATTAGGCCCCCATTCCAGGAAAATTATATTGAAGGCTCAACTTCTGAGGAACCAACTAAAGATGTTCAAATAAAAAAATTTACTGAATGCGAGAATGAACCAGAAATTTTCTTGACCTAAGATGATCAAGAAGCTCACATTCTTAAGCAGTTTCAAACCCATTCAGGAGAATCATTTGACTTTAAGGAAGGATATGACACATCCATCTACGAAGTTCACAAGCAATATAATTTGGGGAGAAGAAGAATTGATGTCCCAGAAACAAGTAAACAGAAAGCTACGAAACAACCCCTCAAATGTAAAACCAATACTACCCCTGTACATATTCTTTCTAGATCAGATCCTATTCCTGCCAACCCAATAATTGAAGATGTATCCGATACTCAACTAAATAACAGACAACTTTCCAATACTCTTCCTCCTAAATGAAATGTAGAGGAACCTCCAGAAGTTGATTCGGAAACAACTACAGCCCATAACCCCATTCCTGAGAAGGAGAAAAACACTGAAAACATAGAAGAAAAAGAGAATCCAACTGTTCGAAATACAAGGACTCAGACTGAAAAACATTTTAATCTGGAAGCTGAAGTAGGAAAATTAAAAATAGTTGTTCCATTTTCTGAATTAGCTAAACATGATGTCTACCGAATTCAAATCAATAGATCACTTAATATTACTGGAAGTGATGATTCAGTAAATGTTTTTGATGACCAACCTAGATTATTATTTGGCCCTGAAGTAAATGGAAAACCAGGAAGTGGAGGAACTCCTCCATTCTATGTGCGTTTGAATATACATGATAAAATACTTCATAATGCCATGCTTGACTCTGGGGCATCTCACAATCTAATGCCCAAGGCTGTAATGGAGAGATTAAACCTAGACATCACCAGACCATACAAATACCTCTTTTCTTTTGATTCAAATTAGGTGAGATGTTTAGGATTAATGAAAGACTTGTGTGTTTCATTGGTTCAATACCCTGCAAAAACAATTTTGATGGATATAGTAGTAGCATATATTCCTCCAAAATATGGTATGATATTGTCCAGATCTTGGGGTGCAAAGCTTGGAGGGTCTCTTCAATTAGATATGTCATATGTTACTATTTCAGTATTCGGCCAACCTAAGATATTATACAGAGAAACTTTAATGAAATATGTAGTCAGTAGTAAGGAGAAACCTGAAAATTTCCCCATCTACTCAGTACATTCTGATATGGACTCATTTATTCTTTATAATTATGAATCTGATCTTCCCACTGAATTAGAAGCACCAACAACAGAACCAAAATAAATTACAAATAAAAAGTCTAGTGTTCAAATCCAGGAAATCTCTGAGGAAAAGGAAACATCAAATACTCAGGAAAAACCAGATCTCACTGTGAAGAAAGTTCCTGAAACTCCTGATACCAATTATGAACATGAAATTATTTGGCATTTATAATTTGATGGTTCAGTTAATAAGTTAGGATCAGGAGCTGGAATTTGGATACACAACCTTGAAAATGATCATGTTGAAGGCCATGCTTACAGATTGAACTTTAAATGCACTAATAATATGGCAGAATATGAAGCTCTTTTGTTAGGGCTTAAACTTGTCAAAAAATTAGGGGAAATTACAGTATCTGTCATAAGAGATTCTGATTTAATCATTCAACAGATCAATGGTGACTTTCTGAAAAAAGATCCCAGAATAAGAGAATATAGAGGGACAGTTGTAGAGATTCTCAATACTTTTCTGCAGGCTCAGCTTGCTAAAATTCCAGGAAAACAAAATTTGCATACTGATAGTCTTGCAATGTTTTCTAGCACTTGTAAATTACCATTCGAACCTAATCATTAGTTCACAGCTGAGATTAGACACAGACCTGCTATACCAAACAATTTTAAGAATTGGCAAGTGTTTGTAAATGACAATCAGATTAACAATTTTCTGACTCTAGAGAATGAATTTTCTAACTGTAACATAGATGAAGATACAGTCATTGAGTCTGATCAAATATATAAACAAGAAACGAACATTTCAAAAAAAAGTGCAATTCAAATGCTTCATCCAACAAAGTTCACCAAAAAATAAATGCAGGACCTTAAACAAATGGAGGTTGATGAGATTATAGAAGATGAATTTGAAATCATTAATTTGAAATATAATCATTTGCCTAAAGGATTAACTCCTTTGGAAGATCTTTTCCACTCTAATGATATTCCAAAGAAACCCAAAATGGAACCATTGAAAGCTGATATTGAGGAATATAATATGGGGACTGAAGAAAATCCTAAAATAATAAATTTATCTAAATCTTTGCCTCCGGATCAAAAACCAAAATATGTTGAACTAATAAGATACTTCAAGGATGTCTTTGCCTGGAGTTATGAAGACTTGAAATCATATGATAACTCTATAATTCAACATACAATACCTATAAAACCAGATCAGAAACCATTTAAACAGAAACTCAGAAGAATCAACCCTGTATTGTTGCCTTTAATTGAAAAAGAAATGAAACGAATATATGAAGCAGGGATAATTGCTCCTATTAGATTTTCAGAGTGGGTGTCTAATTTAGTCCCTACTAGGAAGAAAACTGGAGAGATCAGATTATGTGTTGATATAAGAAATGTAAATAAGGTTTCTTTGAAGGATAATTACCCTTTGTCCAAAATGGATCACATTTTGCAAAGAGTAGTAGGTGCTTCAAGGATTTCTCTTTTAGATGGGTTTTCAGGATACAACCAGATTCCGGTTCACCCTGATGACCAGGAAAAAACAGCTTTTACAACACCATGGGGCACATTCAAGTACGTTAAGATGCCATTCGGACTTAAAAATGCTGGAGCAACCTTCCAAAGAGCAATGGAAATTGCATTTGCAAAAGAAATTCATGACTTTCTTGTTATATATCTGGATGATTTAACTGTTTTTTCTAAATCAGATCAACAACATTTGGACCATCTCAGACAAGTATTCATAAAATGTAGAAATTATGGTATCTCTTTGAATCCAAAAAAGTCATTTTTTGGTCTTGAAGAAGGTAAACTCTTGGGCCATATCATTTCCAAAGATGGTATTAGAATTGATCCTGCTAGAATAGAAGCTATATTGCAGATACCTCACCCTAGAAATGTTAAAGAACTTCAAGCTTTCATAGGAAAAATCAATTTTTTGAGAAGATTCATATCTAGCTTAGCTGAATTAATTAGATTTCTTACTAACATGTTAAGAAAGGATTAAAATATTGAATGGACAGTAGAAGCCAAACAATCATTTGAAGAAATTAAAATGGCTTTGACTATAACACCAGTTCTTACCAGTCCACAATTTGATAGAGACTTCATAACATTTTAATTTGCATCAGAACATACTGTAGCAGTTGTTTTATTACAAAAGGATGATCAAGGATGTGAAAAACCCATAGCCTTTTTTAGTAAAGCACTGAGAGATGCATCATTAAAATACAACATCATGGAAAAACAAGCTTTTGCACTCGTAAAAGCTATTAAATATTTTAGAATCTATATATTGTATTCCCATGTGATAGCCTATGTACCAAATGCTGTTGTCAAAGACATCTTAACTCAAGATGGAATTGAGGGAAAAAGAGGTAAATGGATTGCTACCATATTAGAGTATGATATTGAAATAAAACCTACAAATATTATAAAGGGACAGGGATTGGCTCAACTCATGACAGAAACAAATTGCCAAGCCTTGGATATTAATGAACTGGATGATGAACAGGAGATGGTGAATCCACAAATCAGCCAGGCCTTCTTAGATTAACCTTGGTATGCTGATATAATTTATGTATTGTTAAACCTGCAAGGTCCTACAGGGTTATCCAGAACAAAGAAAAGGTTTTTAAAGATGACATCTTTAAAGTTTTTTATTTTAGATAATGTTCTCTTTTGGAAAACTCATGATGGCATTCTATTGAATTGTTTGTTAAAAGATGAAGCTCACAAGGCTCTCAATGAATTCCATGCAGGAGACTGTGGTGGACACCTTTATTGGAAATCAACTGCAGACAAGATCCTAAGAGCTGGCTTTTATTGGCCAACCTTTTTTTCTGATGTAAAGAAATTTGTCACTGCTTTCCATAAATGTCATATTTTTGAAGGCAAGAGAAAATTATTACCTTTACCCTTGAAACCAATTTCCACTGAAAAACCTTTCCAATAATGGGGCCTGGATTTCATTGGAGAAATCCATCCTCCTTCTTCTGGCTAACATAAATGGATCCTCACTGCCACAGACTATTTTACTGAATGGATTGAAGCAATTCCTTCCAGACAAGCCAATGACACTGTGATCATAGGATTCCTAGAAACCAATATATTATAAGGATTTGGCTGTCCTGAGAAAATTATAACTGATAATCCTGTTGCCTTCAAATCTAAGAAGATGATAAGTTTCTGTAATAAATATCATATCACCTTGGGCCATTCCACAGCCTATTACCCTCAGGGTAATGGATTGGCTGAATCTTCCAACAAGAGTCTCATTAATATTATTAAAACAATATTGGAGGAAAATAAGAAAATTGGCATAAGAAACTTATAAATGCACTATGGGCAGACAGACTGACCACCAAAAAATCTATTGGGACCAGTCCTTATGAGTTATTCTATGGTATTGAAGCTATATTTCCTTCATATTTAGGAGTTCCTGTAATGAAATTACTTCAAGAAGCTCAGGTTGAACCAAATTATATTCAAAGGAGAATAAATCAGACTATCAATTTGCAGCAAACCAGAGAGGAAGTTTATCAAAGATCCCAAGTTTTACAGGAGAAACTAAAGAAGATATTTGATAAAAGGACCAAGGCAGAAGATTTCCAACTAGGAAATAAAGTTTTAATATGGGATTCTAGAAGAGAGGATAAGGGAAAACATGGGAAGTTTGACTTCCTGTGGAAAGGACCTTATATTATTCATGCTTTACAAGGAACTAATACATATTTTCTGAAAAAATTGGATGGTACAGAAACTGAAGAAGGACCAGTTAATGGTCGAATGTTAAAACATTACTTTGATCCTATTTATTAGGATATCCTGATTTTTAACATGTACATACTATATCCTTTGTAATGTCACAGTTTTGAGTGGATAGTAACTTGTTGGAGTTGAAGCCCGAAGAGAAGGCCCTAAGCTTCAGGAGTATTACTGTCATACATACAATAAAGCAAAAAGCAGAAGAATATTCCATGATTAAGTCAAAATCATTTTGGGGGCAACTGACCTGCTGTTCCTGACCTTTCACCAGGAAAAGCCATCCCCAAGTGGAGCCAGTGTTAGACTTCTATACCAATAGGTGTCATATTTCATGATTGACTTGATGGGCTATGTAATATGTTTTTATACTTTTTCTTGTTGCAAAGGTTTTCCATATTCTCAAAAAATCAAAAAAATTTAAAAAATGGAAAGAGGGTATACCCTAAAAGAAAAGTCAAAGGGTGAAAAGAATAAAAATGGCCAAAAAAGTAAAAGAAAATGAACCCCACCAAAAGAAAGGCCAAGGAAAGTGTGCAAGTCTAAATGCCACTAATTTTTTCTCTGATGTAATAAACAAATTGTGTGAAACTTGTATCTTATGCCACAATTTATGAATACTCAAATAGTTTAAGCTTGGCTAGTTCATCTTTCAATCTTATGTTTTAGAGATAGAGAATAAAATCTGACCAAACTATTTAATCTTGGCAGATAAGTAGATAGGTAGAGTAAATAAAAGGATGCTCAACAGTTTAATCTGAGCCCTTGGATGTAATGAGCCCTTGGATGTAATAAGGTTAGAATTAGATAGATTTTCAAATGTAAAAGAAAAAGTGTGATGAGGGTTTGCCAGTCTAAATGCACCCTAATAAAGAAGAAAAAATGGTAGGGTAAAGTAGGTAGGGTAGGTAGATGTTGTTGCAAAATTACATGTGATGGATAATGACTCTAAATGTTTTAAATCTTTACTTTCATCACAAGTGAAAAAGGCAGACAATATACTGGAAGAATTTCGAAAAAAAAAAAAAGTCAAATTATTAACTTCCCTTCTCATCTTTCCCTAAAAATTTTACTAATTTCCCCTAAGTACTAAGGTATTTGAAAATTGGAGGGGCTCAAGGCATTTCCTTGACTTTTGGAGGGACTGGACCCTCGACCCAATAATTGAAAAAGCCTAAGTACTTAAAATCATTCATCATGACATTCATTCACTTCTAAAAAATCTTTTCCTAAGTAAAATCCTATTTTGCTTAGGAAAATCATGCAATATTTCATAAAAACCCTATTCATAAAAGCATAAATTAAATACATTACCTTGATGTTTTATACTTAGCACTTCTGTTCATTTTTTCCATATTAATTTCTGACTTATTATTTAAAACCCTACAAATTTCCCATTCCCGTATTATTTTAATAATATTTCCAAGTATAATATCCCGCCCCGTTGGTTGAAAAATAACCATATAAATTTAATTAATTGGGTGAATTTCCAATTAATAAATAAAATTGACACTCCACCATATAAATGGATTAATTAACCCTCTAGGTTAATTAATAACCTATTCTGCCAATAGAAATGCCCCCGATGTGATTAATTCATAATAAATCACATTGGGCCCGCCCTGTTATCTTTCTACCATTTTCCTTTCCAGAGAACCATCAGATCGACTCATCTAAGATCTATGGTTATTATCAATATCACTTCTCATCCTCGTCCGAACGATAATGCGCAATGGCGAAGCAGTTTTCTGAACAGTGCCATGCCACGCGTCGTCCATCATATGGAATCGCTCGCCCTCCACTGAAAACCACCCTTCCCCAAAAGCGGTGCGATGGAAACCACTTACCGCCTGCCTCCCATGACGAAGCCCCCGTACTTGCTGACATCATCCATTAAAAAAATAAAAAACCTACCAACCTTTGACTTTGTGAATAAAACAAACATACCCACGTCATTTTCACTTTCCCATGCAACAATTTTCGAAATCAACTGTCGAAATGTGCCAACTGCTCCCGTGATGAAGAAATTTGCATTCAAGCATTCAGAATTTGTCTGCCATTACCAACACCTGTTTTCATCACTATTTATTTCCTGGAAAACAGGTATTTACCCAAATTCCTGTTAAACTCTATAAAAACCTAGTTTTGTTTTAAATTCTACACAAAAAACTGAAGCAGAGTTTAAGACTGGTCTTTAGTTCATTCCTTCAATTCCCAAAATTACAATTGCATTTCTAAACCTCTGACTGTGCCCTTTTTTTATCAAAATCCACAATTCATTTCTGAATCCGCAAGAACTAGAAATGGAAATTCCCGTGGCTCTAAATGTCGCACCCCTGAATGCGCCTCATAGAGATTTAGATTATTTGCCTTTAGTAGACATATATTTCCAAATTAAAGACCTGGTCCTTAATGAAAATCCCCTTCGAATTTTTTTCTACTGCAGAGATAATTACTTAAAAGGTTCTGACATTTTTTGATTATGGGAATCCAATCTTGCCATGTATCTTCTCCCTTCAGTCCACATTTTTCCTGAGATAATCCGTTACTGCCATGCAAATTATGATCCTAATCAACGAACAGTTTTGTCCCCGAGTCAGACCATCCTTTTTCCCATAACTGCTCAGTCTATCAACGAGAAGTTGCAATTTCAACCTGGCCAAGCCCTCACTCCCCTGTCCATGGGAGAATTACTCGAGAAATCTGCCAAATTATCCCATGAAGAGTTAAGTCATCTCTGCCAAACCTTCATGTTGCCAGAACATCAGCCCAAAGGCCCTCCCCCTTATGGTCACACATTTTTCACTGATGTGGGCAGGCTTATTCTGAATATGATTTCCTCTATAATGGGTTTCAATACTAGTGAATATGTTGACCAATTAACCCTAGTATTGTTATCAATTTTTACCCCTGGACAACCCCCTGCTGCCACGTATGATTTTTCTTCCTACATTGCAGATAAAATCCATGATCAGTTCATGAGATTAGAGAATGAAAGAGTGTTCAAGTATTCTTCTATTATTTACCATCTCGTGCTTTACTTTCAATTAGAGAGTTTCCGTTTCCATGCTAAAAAACTTGATGCCAAAGGAAATCCTAGGTCTGTAATCTTTTGGTCTGCCATCATTCATAATTCCTCTGATTCTTCTTATTCCTATAATGAATTTATTGACCTATTTTTACACCCTGCAACCACCTTTTTGACAGGAGTCTCCCCTCCTAGGGTCAATAGTGAAATAAAGAAAATTCTTCAACTCTAAAAACAATACCGTATAGGTGACTGGTACCTATACCGAAATCACACAGAAATCAAAATATATGGGTGTGAATTATGCCCATTCAAGTTGCCAAAATATGTCCCAATGAGACTCTTTGCATTAGAATATTTCAGACAGATGATTAATTCATATATAGTCCATTTTTGCAATGCAAAGAAAAAGGCTCAACTCAGGATTAAAAGCCAATTAGTTCCCTTTGTTTGTAACTATAGAGAAGCTGGAAAGGAAGCTGAAAGAATCTTAGAAGACTATTTAAAATTACAAAGAGTTTCTACTAGGTACCCTATGACCCAAACAACTTTATTTGTGACATAAGAATGAAAAACAAACTATCACCATACATTCATCAAAGAATCCCAGAAATTGAATAGTATGCCAATATGGATGAATGGATGGAAGGGACATTGATAGAACAAGATAGTGAGCAGGTCAATGTTGAGAATGTATTGAAAGAAATTGAAAAAATACTTGACCTAGACTCTTTTGGACAGGTACAGATACCAGGTATTGGTTCTTCTTCTGCTAGGACTTCTCAACAAAATTTACAGGAAATCAGTGCATTGGCTACAGTAGCATCTAAAGGAAAAGAGAAAGAGGCTGATATCCATATTTCAGAAAAATTTAAAATGACAGAATAGCCTCAAACTTCTAAAGAACAGGGTCAAGTACAGATTTCTCCTACTCAGACCAATGTACCAGAAATTTCAATTTTACAAACTCCTCTTAATGTAGAAAAGGGTAAAAAGAGAGATGCTGAAGCAACTACTCCTGTGAGTGGATCTTCTGAACAACATGATGTTAAAAGAAAAAAATTGAATCCTCTTCCAGAAGTGGAATCTGTTCACTAAATCCCTGATAGTCAGACGCAAGAGGAATTGGGTAGTCAAAAAACATGTACAATCAGTGGGACATCTACTACTTTACAGAGAAAAGAGCTGCAAAGGCAGCAAAGTGCAGAAGTATCATCTTTCAAACCACCAGTGAAAGATGCCTAGGATATTAAAAGAACATTCATAAATATAAAGGCTAGAAATGATCCTCTCAGACTTCAAGTGTACAATCAATGTTTGAAGATGGCTCCTAAGAATCAACAAAGATTGATGTCAACTTATGACATTCAACAAGGTAACATGGTAATGAGTCACTTCAAACCCAAAGTGCAGCAACGTCAAACAGCTACAGATTATATCCGAACTAATTTTGAAGTCATAGCAAAGGATATCCATTCTTTGGATAAAATTGAGCTGCATAAACAGACAGGTGAAATGATTTATTCTACTCTAACAGATAAATCAATGATGACCCAGAAATTGCAGGATTCTTTGGAGAATACTAATGCTCAACTAAGTCTTGAAAAAGCATCTTCTCAGGCTAAGGACAACAGGATAAAAACTTTGGAGGAAATCATTATTGGATTGGGTCATAATCCCAAGGATGTGAAAGGTATAGAAGCTTTGATCAAGAAAAAATATGATGATATTGCAACCTTGAGAAAACAATTGAAGTTACCAGCCTAAAGACATCCACAGACTGCAGAAATTATAAAGAAAAATTCTGAAGAAGAATTGATGGATTTTCTCTTGAAACTAAATGAGCAACTTAATGAAACTGAAAAAGATCTTGAAAAGGCATTGAAATACAAGCAGCCTAATGTTCCAGTATCTACTGTAGAAGTGATTACAGGTACTCCAACAACAGGTCAACCAACAGAATTTTCACAGGTACATACTTCCAATTTAAGTACAGAAGAGTTAATAAAGTCAATGGAGGAATTGAAACTCCAAGTGATAGAGCTACAGAGAACAAAGGTGCAACTCACCACTTTGGTACAAAAATATGATCTCTCAAAGATGAATGTTGCAGATAAAACAAGAGAGGTCAACAGATTAGAAAAGTTGGTCAACAAATTGGAGAAGGATCTCACATTGGAGAAGCCTTTAAAGGAAATAAATGAAATTCTTTGGGACAACATCATCCAGTCAATAAGAGATGTTTGGCCCTCAATTCAAATAATGTATGAACAGAATGATTTAGTCAAATTGGCTCTGGAAGAAGTCCTAGAAGCAAGAGAAGAATTGGGAAACAGGCCTGAAGAAGCCAATGAACTTATCCGTTTTCTAAATACTCAGAACAAGCATCAACTTGAAGAACTTGGAATCCAAGACAAGACAGGAACAATTTTGGAAATAAAAAGAGTTTTTACCAAAATAACTCTAATGCAAAATTTAGAACGAAGATGTTCTGATATGCAAGAAGAAATCACTGCCTTCCTGAAAATAATTGATATTTTGTTGAATAAAGGATTGCCCAGTCCTTTAGTTTCAGAGGATAAATTGATGGACCTTGAAAGTTATGTTGAAAAATTGGACAAGCATGCTGAAAATCATGCCAGTGCCTCAACTGGTTCATCAACAACAGCGTTGCCTATAGGAAAAACATTTCATGATAGATTGGAAAATTTATTTTATCTCGAGCATGAAGTAAATCATTTTTCCCAATTCAACCTACTTTCTTTAGGTATACAGGGATTGATGAAACTCTCAGAAAACTGCAAAGAACCAGAATACCAGAAGATAAATGGTTGGAATAAATGTTAGAACTTTTGTAAAAAACTATCCTTACATGAATTTTTGATTATGTACTACAGTAAGTCATGATAAAGAAGGATAAAAGAGTATCAGTGTAGTTAAAGAGTTTCAGTAACACGGAGAAACCAACACAAAATTACTGAAGAGGACAACAGCAAGCCATATCATAGGGCCTACCTCCAGCACATTCTCAAAAGAAGGAAACATCACAACATCAATTATCATTTCCCTTATCTACAAGACCATCTGTCTCTAGTTTGTTGTAAAATACTTATGAGTCATCCTAGATTATATCTCAATTTGTTATGAGATATTTTTTGTAATTTTTTGTATAAATAATCCCTCAATTAGAGTATTGAGGGGTGGATTCTTAGACTTTGTTGTAACATTGAATATTTTGGAATAAAAGTGCTATTGGAGAAATTTTGTGTGGCTAGCTGGATGATGAATTGATGCGAAAGACTTTTTACAAGATTCTTGTGTCAGACAACAGATCAATAAGTCATCTCTCTCTTATGTTTTGAAGTCTTTATATTTGTTTATTATATCATATGTGTTTCATTTCCAAATGATTAACGAAAAGGAATAAATCAAAAAGTGCTTAATTGTAATCTAATTTTAATCGTTGTTATTCTAAATGTTTTCTTCTGAACTGGTTTAAACAATGAATTCTTAATTGCTCCTATTTTTCTAGTTTAAACATTTTGATTATTTAGTGAAGAATAATTAATTGCTTTTTATTAATAATCACTCAATTTCCCTCTTATAAATGCGTTGAAGGATTCTTAATTTCCCTTCATCCATTTTGATTGTATCCCATTCATTTTAGATTTATGATTGTTCCCTGTTTGATTATCTTGCCCTGTGAAACCATCTTTTGTTAAGAAAATTAATCCAGTTAAGCCATTTTCCTTTGACTCCATTAGCCCAATGGCATAAATTACTCAATCTTACCCTTATCTATTGAATTCCATCACCCAAATTCAAAAAACAGCCTTGGACTTTATAACTAGCCTAATATCTTCTAAAACAAAGCTAAATTTTACAGAGAGAGCCCTCTCTGGGTACATATTGGCTAGATTCTTTACCTAAAAGTTGGTTTGTCTTTACCTCGGACCCTTTTCCTCTTCCCAACAACATCAAGGAAACTCTGAGTGATAACACTATGCATAAGCTGGTACATATGTTACAACCACCACAAAATTCTGGAATAAGAATGGATCCCTCTTCAATAGCTCAGCATTTCTGGCTTCCATGCATTTCAAGCACCCTATCAAAGCTCGACTCTTCATCATTGAGAAATTTTTGAGGCAGAAGTTCACAATTCTTCTTCTATAAGTGGCAATCGGTTCTTTAATCCCAGGGGTACCCATCATTATTCTGAATTCTTGTCTCAACTCAACAACCTGTCCTGGTTCTTCCTGAACCCACAATGTCGTCTTATCCTCATTAGTCTCCATAGATTTAATGGCCAAATGCCATTCAATCTGATTCTTCATGAAGGACACAAAATCCTGTCAATTGAAGATCTCCCATATAGGAGAATACTGTCACAACCATCTGCATTCTCACATGTTCACAACTAATATTGTGTAATAATAACTTGCACAACAAGATTTTCTCATCAAAATCAGAGGCATGGAAAATATCTAGAAATGTACGAGTGGAAGAACATAAATAAGGTTTATCCTCCATAATGGCTTTCATATAAAACAAGAAGTAATGTTCCCACATAAAAATAAGATAGGATTGATAAGGCCACCTACAACCAAGCAAGTTCAGGGTGAGGTCATGAAGTTTTTTCTTGTCTATGGTGAGATCTTGAACTTCCTGCTGTAACAACAACATTTTTTCCTCCTGTTTCTTCAGAGCTTCCTTCTTCTTATAATTCTCCCATCCTTTCTTCAACTCTTCTTTCATCCACCTTTCATGCAAAGTGTCTATTTCTCTATGATGTTCCTTTAGTGAAGTCATCCCCTCCCAAAGGGAGATTCCTTCCCGTTTCCACTTTTGTAATTCAGAAATTAACAAGATTTTCTCAGATCTCCATCCTGAGATGGGACTTGGCATTCTTCTGCATTCAATATCCACATCAAAACTGGGTGTAACAACCTCTACTATGTGGGTTTTTTCCACCTCTGCTACTGGTTCTTGTGTAACAGTAGCTTCCTCGGTGGGTTCTTGTGTGTCAGTGCCTTTGTTTCCACCTAGAGTAGCATCTGTGTCCATTTTTGTTTCTTCTACAATAGGAGTGGCCTCCACAGGTTCTTGTGGGTTAGATTCTAGGTCAATTATTATAGGAGGCTCTGATTTAACTGTTGGTTCTTGTGTAACAGCAGTATCATCAACAGGTTCTTGTGTAATAGCCTCCTGATGTTCTATTTCTGTCTCCATTGGGCTGATATTTTATCTACAGACCTTATATCCCACTACTATTAAGTCTTGAAAAAATGTCATGTATACAGATACTGAGATTTCCTTCCACTCATATAATTTCTTCTTTAATTCTTCATTTTCCTTTCTTAGACTTTCGAGTTCTAAAAACAAGGAATTGGTTTCGTCCTTACCTGATGAGGAGGGTTTCCTTTCTTCTTCTAAAACTTCTGCTTCTGTCTTCTTTTCAGAAATAGGCAAAGGCTCTATAGGTATGATGACTTTCACTCTTTGTTTTGGTCTTCTATCTCCAATTGGTTCATCAATAGGCCTTTTCCCAATCCTATCTCCAGCAGGTCGAGTCTAGGTTTCCACCTCTGCCTGACTTCCTCCTGAAGTCATGGTCTATTTTCCCCGACTTTCCCTCGACCTCTTTCGCTGGAATTCTTCCCAAGTTTTTCCTTGCTGTCCTAGGGAATCCAGCATGATTAGATTAATGATTCTGTTATTAGTCACACATGCCTCTGGGTGTGCTGCTATTTTTACTACTGCCGCCATATGCTTGATATTCCCTAACAAATAGAATGGAAGATTAATTATTTGTTGGTGCCAAATGTGATTAAGCAGAGGAAAGTGATAGTTAAACACTATCATGGATCTTCCCTCACAAGTGATATATTTAATTAAACCCAGGGCAACATCTTCCCAAGTATGAGGAAGTGAAAATATGTCAATTCCTCTCCCTTTCTTCTCTAGTTTCTCTTCCCCTACTAGGAAGTCTTCTTTCAAGGAGGGGTCATTTATTTTTCTGTTAAACCACCTTCACCCCTCTATTGGAAATAAAGTTACCTGGGAAATTACCTCTTCAGTCACCTCCACTTGCATGCCCCTTACTCAAGTTTGATTTTTGTTCAAGTTCTGAGCAAATTCAATTTCCACCACCTCGTCTGAGCCTTCAAGTTTCTCAAAAAACTTAATCCATCCGGCATCTCTCAATATATGGTAGGCTTCTGGACAATTCTAAAATGTGTTCATAGAATCTGGCTCGTGCCTGACTGCTGCTCCACACATCATTGCTGTTCAATTCTAAATTTACTTCTTGTTGTTCAGCCCCACTGTAATATAACTGCGTTTTGGAATTTGCTTCCTTGCTGTTAATCCCCACTGTAACATCACTGTGTTTTTGAATTTGTTGCTTCTCAACATCTCTGCTTATCCCAACCGACGAGTTTATAATGAGTATGTAGGGTTTTAGTTGAGGAGGTTGATGTGAGGTGACGACTTTTACGGATTTATCGAATCGTACCTCACACTATTATTCATAAATGGCTCATTATGGAAAGTAATGGGATTTCATACACAAGTTATTTTCCAACCGGATTTGGTCATCATTGGAAATTCTGTTATTAATTAGGTGCATGCAGATTTAATAGATGTTTATTTACAGGCTTTTGCAATGATTTCAAGACATATCCCCTCCCCCACCTTAATGGTGATGGTCGCCCACGACCGTCACAGGAATATCATTACTTTTCCAGTTAATCATCAAATCGTCAATGGCAACGTTTACCTTTTTAATGACATACATGAGGTGACGTGGAGGAATATTTTGAATTGGCAGCGTCCTGCTTGCAGCGCTCATGTTTTTGCATTTGGCCGGCACAGTTATTGTTGTTTATTAAATGAATCATGAAAAACAGTATTCATGGCTATTAGCTGTTACATGTGTAATGGCCAAGAAAACCCATATATTATTCTAAAAAAAAACATAATAATCAAGAGAAATTGGTATAGAAAAGGAAATTACATGAATACCATCATCCTATAAAATAGATCAGAAAGAGACGATGATGTTTCAGTAAGAAAAACATGGGTGTAATAGCCGCCACAAGAGTGGTTTTCAACTGTTACTGACTGTTTGACTATGCCTTGGAAAGAGGTTTTTACAATTAGATTTATTTTTGTTTTTATTTTTATTTTCTTATTTATTTATTTTATTTTATTTCTTTATTTATTTATTTTTATATATTTTTTTTAAACAGGTGTAACAGCTGCCACGAAGGTGTTTTTCAACTACTTCACTTATTGGAATTTAGTTTTTAAGGCCGCACAGGAGAATGTTCCCCTGTTGTCATAACATGAAGATCAGAGTCCGCGACAATGTTGACAAATGATTCCTTCGAAGCAAGTTGATGATACAACCTTAGACGGTGCCCATTAACTAGTAACAACATCTTAGCACTATCAATGGTGACCAATTGTACAGTCCCATTGTCAAAGACCGCATCCATTTCATAAGGACCTAGCCATCTAGTGCAGAGCTTGCCTTTGAAATATTTGAAGCTTGAATTGTACAAAAGAGATCAATCTCCTTTATGGAAATTTTTCTTATTAATAAACCCATCATGCCATCTAGATATTTAATTTTGAATGATCTCTATCCATTGAATGGTAGCCAACCGTTTTTCTTCCAAATCATTGAGTTGGTTCAGTCTTTGAGTCTGTGTTGTACTCAAATCTAGATCGACGTGTGATGTTGTTCTTAATGTATTTATTTCAAATTATATCGGGAATAAGGGATTCTCACCATACACCAATTCATATGGTGAGAAGCCTATAGTATTCCTCCATGTTGTCGTATAAGCCCACAGTACCTCTGGAAGTTTCTCCGCCCAGTTTCTTCGGTGGCTGGCTACTATCTTTGTTAAGATTCCCTCAATGACTTTATTGGTGCTTTCTACTTGACCATTTTCTTGTGGGTGATATGGTGTAGTGATTTTGTGATGAATTCCATACTTTTCAACCAACTTCTTGATCGAATGAGATGTGAACTGAGGCACCCCATCTATCACTTTCTCTCTGGGTATCCTGAAGTGAACAAAAATATAGTGAAACAGGAAGTCTGAAATAGCCTGCTCTACTGATCTAGTTAGTACCTTTGCTTCGACCCATTTTGTGACATAATCGGTGCAAACCAATATGTATGATTTTTGTTGTTGTGAAGGATTAATTGGCCTCACAAAGTACAGGGCCCACTTATCAAATGGTTCTATTACTATCTGAGGCTGTAACAACATCTCATCTGATTTCAGAGGCTGGTGCATCCTTTGATAGTTATCACATCCTTTCACAAACTTCTTGGCATCCTGGAATATAGTTTGCCAGTAGTACCCTGTTGAGAGTACTTTATGTCCTGTTCTCTTATCCGCGAAGTGTCCTCCACAAGGTTTCTCATGACAATCCTTCAAGATCTTAAATACATCATCTTCTCTAACACATCGTCTAATCTGAAAATCTAGCCTGGTGTGATAGAGATTGCCTTCTATTCAGGAGTAGGTAGAACTCTATTGTATAGTCTTCCTTATTTTCTTGGAAGACAATTGATGTGGGAATTTTCTTGCAGCAAGGTAATTGGCTATATCTGCATACCATTGTGAGTGAGTAGAGATGGAAAAATGATATTCATCTGGAGAAGAATCCTCAGTGGCAGTTCAGTCATCACTTATAGTTAATATAGAAAGGAAACCTACAACTACATTATCTTTCCTGGGTTTATCTAAAATAGTAATATCAAATTCATGTAACAACAATAGCCATCATGTAACTCTACCATTAGTAACAGGCTTGTTCAAATAAAAATCGAATTTCATCATGGTCAGTGTCTACAAATACTTGGTACTTGGTGATGTAGTGTCGGAATTTTTTGATAGCATGTACTACTGCTAGGAATTCCTTCTCAGTAACAGTGTAGTTGAAATTCGCTGGAGTTAAGTTACTTATAATGTAATAAATCGCATAAGGTTTCTTCTCCTCTATCTGCGTCAAAACAACACCCACATCCATGTTAGATGCATCTATAGCAATATCAAACAAAAATTCCCAGTTTAGTCCTCGTAAAACAAGTGATGCTGTTACACAATTCTTCAACTTTAAAAAGGTATGCTCACACTTCCTTGTCCACACAAATTCCTTATCTTTCATGAGTAATGAAAATATAGGATATTCAATATTTGAAAAAATTTCTATAAGTCTCCTATAGTATCCTTCATGTCTCAAAAAACTACGTACCTATTTCGGAGTCTTAGGGGTTGGGATTTTTGAGATTACCTCAATTTTTGCAGGATGTACCTTGATTCCATCTGCTGAAATGAAATGTCCCAACACAATTCCCTTGGTCATCATCATGTGGCATTTTTCTGTGCTTAAATCAACATTAGTTTGTTCACAATGTTCCAACACTTTTTCCAAGTTAGCTAATGTTGTCTCAAAGGCATCCCCATAGGGTGTAAAATCATCCATAAAAATTTCAAGACAGTCATTCAAAAGATTAAAAAAAGTACCCAATATTGTCCTTTGAAAGGTTGCTGGTGCATTACAGAGGGCAAAGGGAAGGACTCTGTATGGAAAAGTACCCCATGGGCAAGTAAAGTTTGTCTTGTCTTCTTCTTTTGGGGCAATCTGTATTTGATTATAGCCACTAAACCCATCTAGAAATGAAAAGAATTTTTTTCCAGAAAGAGTGTCCATGACCTGATCAATGAATGGTAAAGGAAAATGGTCCTTTTTAGTGGCCTTGTGAAGTTCTCTATAGTCAACAAAAACTCTCCATTTTCCATTGTTCTTAGGAACTATGACAAGAGGAGACACCCAATGAATATTAGATATAGGGTAGATGAAATTAGCATTAATGAGTTTCTGCAATTCTTCTTTCACTATCTCCTTAAGTGCAAGGTTCATTCAACACTAAGGTTGTCTAACTAGTTTGCAATCCTATTTAAGGTAAATGCAGTGAGTGCATAGACCAGGACGGATTCCTTTCATATCCTTATAGTCCCATGCAAATTCCTTTGTGTATTTCTGTAACAGTTGTATCCGAAATCTGTTTTTTTCAGCAGTCAGGTTAGGATTGATGTTTAAATATTTTCTAGGTTTGATTTCAATGGGACTGCTGATAGCAAGTGGAGTTGTTTTTAAATTTTTAATAATTGCATCATCTTCCTCATATTCTTATCCCAAATCTCTAATGGAGGCAACAAGGAGTGAATTGCTAATAAAAACATTAATGAGATCATCCTCAGTTTCATCCTTAAGGTATTGTGCTTTTCCAAGCATGAGAAGAGGTAGGGAAAGATCAGATTCAGGTGCAAATTCATCCCACTAGGACTGCTCGAATCCATATGAAGTTTTTCTAGGGGGTAAAGGTTCAGGTTCTGAGTGGCTTGTCCATCTGAGATCACCATAAATCTAGACCTACATCCAGTATATGCGTTTGAAGTGGCTAGCCATGGTCTTCCCAAGATTAAAGGATGACCCCCTAGGTTGGATTTGGTTTGTAAAATGAGAAAGTCAACCAGATAATTCTAGGAAGCCGTAGTGATAACCACATCTTCAATCATCCCTTTGGGCTTTACACGGGACCCATATGCTAATTCAAGCACTGTGGGTGTAGGTCTAAGATAATGAAGTCCTTGAGAGATGAAGAGGTCTTTAGTCATGAAATTAATAGCTGCCCCTAGATCAATAAAAGTATTGGTTATGGGATGTTTTTCAATATGGACAGTCATTGTAGGGTTCCCTAGGTCATTATATTTAGTCAAAAAAGGCTGATCGATCATAATATCAAACAATTTTCCCATGACATGGATAGTAGTAGGGCCTTTAGGTTTCCTTCCATGTATTTTGACGCATATATCTCTCACTATTGTAGCATAGATAGGCACTTCTTTAAGAACTTGTAATAGCATAATCCGCACATACAAGTTTTGCAACTCCTTGAGGAATTTAGATTCAAGTTGTGAGAACAGCCCAGTTTCAGTTAATCGTTGAGGGAATGGGGGGTTCTGAATGCTAACAGGTGAGTTAGATATCACAGATGTACCAGCCTTACTCATATTGGTTTCTTTAGGAACAACAGATCCTCCCGAGTTGGATTCTACAAATGTAACAATGATTGTTGTATCAGTTATTACATGTGTAGCAGATGGCTCAGAATCATTCATACCCTTCTTGTGTGATTCACATTCCTCGGTAATAATGGGGGTCTTTTCAGATCTGATTACTTTCCCTGATCAAAGCCCAACCTCATTAAGTTTGGTAGGAGTAATAAGATAAGTCTAGAGGGTAATTGGAGCATCCATGCTCTAGGATACCTTATTATTTGGATTGGGGTTAGGTTGCACAGGTAATTGGGGTCAGACAGAAGGTGTAGGATTTTGAATAGAAGAAAGTTGTAACTGCTGCTGTTGCATTGGTATTGGAGGGGGTACTATACCTTGGCCATTGCCTCTCTAGTTATGACCCCAAGGATTGGGTTGTGATGGAGGATATTGCATTGGTGGAGGAGATGGCCACTGGTTCCATGGTGAAGGAAATTGTGTTAAGGAAGGAGTAGGATAGTGCCATGGGTATTGCTGACTATTATAAAAATTATTCCAAGGATAAAAAGAGGAAAAATATGAGGGCATACCTGTAGGTCACGGCTGCCATGGTCTCTTTGATCTAATGGAGTAAGAAGATTGAACATCCTTGCTTGATTCTTGAAGTACCACCTTCAGTCTGGGCAACTCAGGACACTAATTCATATAGTGCGCAAACTCATAGATGTTTCATAGGCTGACACTATTTAGTCCACATTCTCTCTCCAAATGTTTCTTTTTGCATCAGGGACATAATATTGCTAAGGCTGCTTCATCTTCTTCTTGTGCTTTCTTGACTTGTATCGTAGTGATCTAGGCAGATAGAGTGCTAAGGAGTTCAGTTTTAAAATTCTCAAATAAGTTCCCGATATCTTCTCTATTTACTCCTCCACTTTTGGATTTCTGTATCCGAAGTGAAGGGTCCTGAACTGAAACTCTCCCCTTGACCGATCCTCATGAGATATGCAGGTAAAGCTTCATTATCTCATCAAATGTTTCTTGCGATATGTCTCCTTTTCCTATTATGTTCAGATTCTCTTGACAATCATCTCTTAAGCTTCTCAGGAATATTAGCTTTAGAATTTTTGGATCTAATTCACTGAACTTAGACCTCTGTAAATTTTAGTGAAATCGCTCCAGATAGTATTCCAGGCTTTCCTACTCCTTCTGTGAGATTATGAAAATCTCATCCTTCAAATCCATGGTTCGGCGGCAGTCGTGATACTTAAAGAGGAATACCTCTCTCATGTCATTCCAGGTTCGAATCTTGCCAAAACCCAATCTCATGAACCATCTTAATGCTGCTCCTTTCAGAGTAGCAGGGAATAATTTGAGCTTTTGGGAATTTAAAGTGTATTCATAACCTCCAAAAAACACGTCGAATGCAAACAGAAAGGTATCAGGAACTTCAATAGCCATCCCCTAAAAGGATGGTAGGGATGATAAAGGAATATTCTTCATAGGAGCCTCATCTTGCGTTACTACTATTGGGAGTTCAAAAGAAACATAACTATCGGCATTAACATTCTCGTCCCCCATGGTTGATTCTTCCTGATGGGATGAACTGACCTTGGAGTATACTGGAGATTGAAAAATAGAAGGATTGGGCTGCTCCAAGACCAACTATTTAAAAACACTACCAATTTCCAATTGATGATCAAATGGATGTTGTTCCTCAGGTAGCTGATGCTCCCCACTGGTCTCTCTGTATCCTTCAATTCTCAAATCATGATCAATGATTTTCCACTGTTGTTTTGAATATGGAGTTTTGATGTTGGGAGTGGATATGTTATTCGAAGGATGGCAAGGTCTAGAGACGGAATACACCGATGGTCCAGGACTTTATATGGTAGCTGATTTCTGTGGTCTTGTATTCCTATTTTCTCTGTATGACGTGGAATTTTCCTTTTCTGCCCTTGAAATCAGATCTCCAAAGAATTTATTTCTTCCAAAATTTTCACTCTTCTTTTCCTTCTTACAACCCATCTTTCCTATAGTCAGTAGAGTGGGGGGGGGGGGAAGGTGTTTGTAGATGTCAATGCTATCCTACAGGCACACATGGGCCCTATGTGTATCAATGAATCATACAAGTGCTTCAGTTTCTACACCAGTGAACCCACCCAAGTTTGTTAGTGTGATGCGCAGGTTCTTACCTCTCGTCTTAATGCCTAACGACTATATAGCTGAAGGAACCCTTAAGAAAACACCCGAAATTAAAATCCTAAGTGTCCCAGCAAGCCATTGGTGAGCTCGCACAAGTTTGTTAGAGTGATGCACCGGTTCTTACCTCTCGTCTTATCACCTGGAAATTATGTCACTGGAGACACTCTAAGAAAAAAACAAAATGCTCAGAAATTCAACTCCTAAGTGTCCCAGCAAGACATTGGTGAGCCCGCTCAATTTTGTTAGAGCACTGTGTAGTTTCTTGCCTCTCGTCTTACTGCCTGGCAATTGTGTCGCGGGAGACACTCTATGAAAACACACAGAAATTGCACTTCTAAGAAACAACTCTGATTAATTGGATCGTCACTACCATCCCCGACAATGACACCAAAATGTTGGGCTATATAAATCACTGTTAAATGACTAAACAACACACATTAATTATCAATCCAGGGATGTCTATTTATTCCAATGATCATTGCACTGTCTATGTCGATACACCAACCAGAAGCAATTTCAAAGAAAATAAATTGTTGCTGAAGTAAATGATGGAATTAAATCACTCATGCAGGATTAAAAGGATCTACAAGACTAGAATCACACTTCAATTAATCTGTTCTAGCACACCACACAACAAGTAACCAGCTGGTGTCTCTAATATCATATGTGTAACAACATACAAAAGTATTTAAATTGAAGCGGATATATTCACAGCTGAACAAAAGCAACAACACTCTTGATACATAAATTGAAATACAATTACATACGCACAACTACTTTAATCACTGTAATCCTTGCTAAGAATGAGGGCCCTTCCTCCCTAGCAGGGCACATGTAGAGGAAGAACTTAACGGAAATAAATTGAATAACACATGTAACAAAAATAATAGGATAATTTGTATTAATCTGAACACAATTATAGAGCCAAAATAACGTTGTTCTTAGCTAACCTTTCAACCTCTAGGGTCGAGAACTATATAGTGGTTACATCAGAAAATCAAGGGATAGATAATCCATGAGAATCTTATGATTCTGATGCTGATAGAAATAGAACACATATACTTATAACCACTTCTTAATAAAGTTTTGACTATAAAATAAAATATTACAATCAAAACCGCCCTTAGGCTGTTATCCCAAAAATACAATGCTAACTAACTTCTACAACTATCATAATATAATCACAACTATAGTGTAACATCCATAAGATAGATCAACAACAAGTGTTGATGAGATCAGTCAATGGTACAGTGAGTCTGTAACAACAGTTCGCCAGTGGGTCTATAACAGCAGAGTGTAACAACAGTTTGTCGGTGGGTCTGTAACAGCAAGGTGTAACAACATTGCTTTGCTGTTAAACACCCTCTTAACTGCTCCTGTGAACTTCATGCTCGAGATAATTGGTGCTATAAATGACATCTAAAAATACAACACAAAGACCATCGATCTTCTCCAAACATTTACCATCAATTAGTCATAAAAATGTACAATATATCATAATAATTAATGAATTGGCAGAGTAATGAAAACAAGGTGAAACAACAGAAGTTAGGGTAGAAAGTTAGGAGAAAGACGCAAAGATACTCCCATTGGTTATAATTAAGAGGAAAAATAGGGAAAAAAAGTAGGAAAAGTGTAAAACATTGGTACCCAACAATTATCATAAGAACATGACCCCCTTTAGCGAGAAAAAATTCCACATGTCTATGGAATTTTCTTATAATATTTAAACCTTTAGTTGATCTTCTCGTACTAGAAGATGTAGCAGATGTTTGGTCAATTTCTTCTATCCTGCCTGAACTTTCGTCACTCGACGAAGATACATTTGACAAGAACATGTTTGGTTGAACATCCTATAACACTTCATCAAATGAGAGAAGCTATTATCAAGTGTCATAAGTGATATTGATAAACACCTTGATGAAACCACAAGATCGTTATAATAGTAAACATGAGTTACAAGGGATTTATTTGCATTTAAAATATTTAAGTAATATTTAAAAATTTTCAATATACCCAGAGACACATCAAGATTTTGAAAGTTTTCAATTTTTCTTCTAATGTTCACCTGTGTGAATACCCTAGCGTTTCTAGGGTTTCCTTAGGTCCAAAATTGTAGGAGGTGTTGCAGTTTTCCTTGGTGAGCACGAAAGGCTAGAATATCCATCATCTTGAAGAGATCTTGTTTCATAGCCCATGGAGATATTGTTTCACTGCACTTGGAGGACTAGATAATTTCATCATGCAACATATATCACGAAACATATTTATCTTGTTGTCATCATGTATCATATGGAAATTTGTCCAAAACTAAGAGAGAAACTCAAAACGGAAACATAATTGGTGTTGATCCTCACACTTAGTTGAATCAACATGCTCATGTCTGTTGGGAAATGTAACTAGTTTCAGTATTCATAATTGCCATTTGTCTCATGTCGTGATGTAATTATTATCTATTGATAAAAAAAATAGAAATAAAAATTGTAATTTTTTTTTTACAAAGCATGGGTTTCATACTTGAGTCTTTGGTCAATATGTCACTCATCTATTGCATGCCTATAGGATTTTCTTGAGTCAAAATTTCATTTTCATTATGTAAATACCCATTTTGGAACATGTAAAAAGGAAAGAAAAACATTTTGTATTTTGGAAAAATGTTTATAGTGCTCTCAAGAATAGGTTAGCTAACTAACTGAATTTGGCCTCACATTAGGCTTAAAGATCCCTTGGAAGGTTATATAAAGTATAGATTAAACCTCCTTTGAGAGACGTCACACATGCACTTCATTTCAGAGCAAGTCTGCAAATAAGAATACATGTGAAGTACAAAAGGAGAGACAAGTTTAGTTGAGGAGCAATCTTCCCTAGAAGACATTAAAATTATATAGCTTGCGAAGTTCCTATTGAAAGTTCGAACTAGTATTGGTCTTCATAATTTTATTTGGATCATGACATGATGTATCTCTTATGTACTTATAAAAGAGAAAAATAATATGATTGTAAAAGAAAAATTATTTATTAAAGCATGGGTTTCATGCTCAATGTTTTTGGTTCCTAGGTCTAAGCACCCATTGAGTGCTCTAGGGTTTTTGTCTTGAGTCAAAGTTTATGTCATGATGTAATAGTCCCAATTGGGCTCTTGTATCAAGATATAAAATATTATTTTGATGTTTAGAAAATTCTAGAAATACCCATTAGATGAAATTCTGGCCTAAAAGTTCCCATGAAATTTTCATGTAATTTCCATGTCATTTTTTTTTCAACTGAGGAAATCGTGCATGGAGAAACTCACATGCATATATAATCATGCCCGAGATTGGAAAAAATAACTATGGGGACCAAACCTCCATACCTAACCATTGGAAGACATCCTCAGGACTCATAATTTCCATGTCACAATATGTAAACCAATCAAGATCCTATAAATTTAAAAAGAGGTACATGTCCTAAATAATTTTAAATTGTTTAATTTGGGTATCTGTGAAATATTTTATTATTAATTTTGGTATTGGTGAAATAGTTTATTATTATTTTTAATATTCATGAAATATTGTATTAATGTTATTTACATACCTTACCCATATGAATTAGAATATCAAAAAAGCTATTAATACAATGTAAATGTTCATGTTAGTTGTTTGGTAATTTAATTGGAGTTAAATTACTTACATGAATTATCAATGAGGTCTATTATACTAATGAAATGTATGTGCTAGGGTTCCTTATTATTCAAACAATTTCTAAGTTAAATTGAGATATCAAGATGCACATGTTAACTATGAAAGTAAATAGGTTACTCTTAAAATCAAAATTATCACACTTGCCTAAGAAATATTATACTAGAACTATCACACTTGCTCAAAATAAATATCACACTTTGAATAAATAAATATCACTCTTGCTCAAATAAAATCATGTTTGCTTTACTCTTGCTTGAAATGAAATCACACTTTGATAATGAAACTAAATTTAAATTAATTTTGATAGAAAGAGAGATTAACTCTAAATTAAAAACATATTCACACAACTATACTACAAATCTATATCAATCTATACTCCTTCCATGTGCAAAAGAGAACTCGGCTTCACTCTAAAGAAAAATGATTAAACAATCTTACTCTAGAAACAATCCTAAGCATTCATTCAAAACTAAAACTTAAGCATTTAAATAAACTAATGAAATGTTGCAGAAAACATAGAATTGAAATGGTATCTACAATTAACGAAAACCTTACAAATTGAGGGCACCCTCCTGCGAGAAGTAGGTATCAACACCATGCCTTCAAAAGACTAAATTTGCACTGATAAATCACACAACAAAGGAAGGAAACAAAAATAGAGTTTGTATTTGCAAAAACAGAGTTTTTTCAAATAATATCCAAGTCAGTGACTGTCATGTGGAGAGGAAGATTTATAATCTCTTTCACATAAATATTTCAGAGTATTACAACCCTACCCTACTCGGCGATGAATAAAATTAACATAAAAAGATAATATAACATGATTCTCTCATGCTTTTCTATCAGCGAAGCAAATGATGAGGATGCATATCTGCATCTATTAATTTCTCACTCACTTGATTCACCTTCCACGGTGGCTGACATTCACTTTGAATATGCTGCTACGATGCCTTCCTTATCAATCCAAGTTATGAAGATAGGTAAAAATTAGTGTGCCAGCTATTTTCCACCCATGTGCTTTGTTCTTCATATGGATATTTTGAACCCATCAAACGTTCAACTTCGCTGCAAAATCAAACATAAGCTGCAGAATCGCTATAATTCAGTAGCTCATGTAAATATTGAGTTAAATAATAAGGAACAATGGAATTTATGAAATAGAAGATGATTATGTACCAAATATGCCATAAAACTTGTAAATTTATGCCCAAATAGAGTTATTAGGATAAAAAAGGAGGATGTAGTGTAAGAGGGTTGTAAAAAAGAAGCAATTTTGGGGTTCAACATTTCCCCACACAGAATACATTGCATCTCCTTAGGAAAAATTTCAAAATTTGTGGTCCTTATTTGTCACTAAGATTCTTCAAAAGCCCGAGTAAGAACATCCAATTTATCCCTTCTTACTTTCTTGATAGTGACAACCATCCTCGGTTTCTTCATCAGGATTCTATGCTGCAAGCTTATCACATTTCTTTTCAGAGATTTTTTTTTGGCCTTCAATTTATAGTTCTTCTCATACCATACACCAAGATATAACATGATGATCCAGGTGGAATAATCAGGTACAAGTACAAGTGGCTCAGCACATAGGGCTCAAAAATCGAAGTGCTCAAAAATCTCTCGAACCAAGTTCATGTTGTATATCTCATCTTTCTGATTCCAATGGCACAGACAACACTCAATTCCGAGTCCGTATGAAGAATTTATAAGTGATCAAAGTTCCAGGTTGACTTGGTGACTGGACAGCCTTAAGGAGGACGCAAATTGGACTTTTTCTAGCCACCGGATTCCAGCAAACTCGCGCCAGATTCTGGGCAAAATTTTTGCCTAGTTAATTTGCCTCCTTCGGTCAAATTTCAGATTTTTCAAAAAAAAATCCGATTTGTTTATATAACAAAAAAAAAATTAAATTGGGTCAGCGGGCCATGACCCTCGCTGGACCCCATGCAACCGGGAAACCAAAACACATTAAAATATATATGTGTTATATATATATCGGAGTTGGTGGGAGTTGAACCCACCACTGGCGGGTCTGCCAGTCCGCCCACGCGGCGGCTCCACCTCCCGCAGTCCCCACATAACAAATTCAACCAACGACCCCAACTTATCAAAACTACAACACTATATTTTTAACGTTTGAATGGTGGGTTGTTGGGTGGGCTGCCCAAGGCAGACCCGACCCCCCATACTTGTAATTTAAAACAAATGTCGATTTAAAAAAAAAGCAGCGCAAATTTGGGGAGGCGAGATTTGATCCCCCGACCTCCGCCCATTTAACTCCGCCCTCAACCAACGCACCAATGGTGGGACATGGGTAAGTCCGCCCACAAAATATATTTAAACTCGTCTTTTTACAAGTGCACGCAGGCTATGGGGGAGCGGGATAGCATGCATGCATTTCGAGGCTATTATTTTTTTATTGCAGGTGCAGTGGAACCATGAGCCAGAAAAGAGGCAGGTAGAACCTTGATTGAGGCCAACTTTCAGGAGGGAAAAATTTTGAATTTGTCCAAATGGGACAAATTTTATGTTGTTTCAGCATTGCTCGACACCACGAGTTTGATGGCGTACTCAGTTTCTGCATCTGAGTTTTCGAATTTTCAGCCACTTTTGGAAGTGGATTATGAAGGTGTCATATTTGCACATGTGAGCAGTCATTTTCACCTTTTTCAATGCTACAAGATTGATGGTGTTTTCAGATTCAGCCGCAAAGCAACTCAGCCTTCAGCAAATGGCAGCATGAGGTATATGATGTGGATTCCATGTACTTCTTCATTTATTTCTCGTTGAGATGCATTATGTCTTGTAGATCCCGGTTGATACATGAGTTGTGGGATCTTGCTTTGTGTTATTATTGATGTAATTTTCAGATATGGATTTGTGTCATGTATGAGTCCCTTTTATGTCACATTGGCGGGATGCTCTTTTTCATATGTGTATTGTTGAGATCCCTTGTTTTCCAGGATTGGCGGGATACTCTTATTTGCTACATGTAAACTATGGTCATACTGATAGGAGTCTTTCTTTATGTATGAGAGTTTTGCAGTGGAATATCTCTTAAAGAAGTCAATCCACTCCTGTGTGAGGGCGATTTTTCCTTGTATGTCATAGGAAATCACATCCATGTACATCTCTTCTTACAACACATAATGCAGCGGCCTACACCATCTTCACACAGAGGCCTGGAGATGTAGTCCCTCCTGGATGAACTCCGTCATAAAACGACGTGTTCTTATGATTGCTGATATTGTTCATTTATGTTACTCTTATTTACATCTACAGTTGTTCATTTAATTTATTTAACGTCTTAATTAAATTCAATTCTATTTATCAGCCGAAGTAAAAGGTCTTGGTTAAGGGTATCAAGATTTTACCCTGGATCAAGTGGTATCAAAGCAGGTATTCTTGCTGATTGGATTGCAGGCGTGAAGATTGGACGTTTGCTGAGTTGAGCCATGGATAGTGTCAAGGGCATGTATGAAACCATGCTCATGGTGTCCGAGAAAGCAGACATATTGTATGAGGCGTACGAAAAACAAGCAGCAGAGAACGAAGAATTGAAGACCCTCCTACACAAAGAGAAGGAGGACAAACAACAATTGCAGCTTCAGTTGCAAGCCACAACAGAAGTGTGGGAAGTTTTTAAGCGCAAAAATGAAATTCTGCAAGCAGATCATGATGCCTTCAAGGCGTTCCTACATGAAGAGAAGGAGGAGAAGCAACAGTTGCAGCTTTAGTTGCAAGCCATGACAGAGGAGTGGGAAGATTTGAAACGCAACAACGAAACTCTTTAGAGAGATCATGATGCCTTAAAAGCATTCCTACAGAAAGAAAAGGAGGAGATGAAATAGATGGAGCTTCAGCTACAAGCCATGTCAGAGGTAGTGACGGAAGTGAAGCGCAGCGAAGGCTTACAACAACTTTCTTCATCTGTTTCGCAATGAACACCTAAGGTAAACAGTGTTGATTTTTCTTCAATTTCTTCACATGATGTCATTTCAGTTGGAAGTGTGGAGATACCCATCATAGGTACCGGTATGAGACTCCTCACCAAAATGGGGTATAGAGGAGGAGGACTTGGCATTCGTGGCCAAGGCATAACCAAACCTTTGGAGGTTGTGTAATGACCTCGTTATGTAGGTTTGGGGCACAATGGTGAAGGATGTTCGAAGGACATCAATGGCAAACAGATACTGATAAAATCTCCAAGGAAGAGGAATGATAGAGACACTTCGCCATTGTTCCACGGTAGTGCTCATTGAAGTGAAGGAATCGAGGCGAGCTCCCATCATCATGATGGCACCAGAGACCACCACAGAAGGTATACTAAATCTCATTATTCCAGAGTGCATTTTAATTACAAGAATCTTGATAACCACAGTCATGAAATATGGCATCGTAAAACTTGTTTATTTTGTGGTTTAAATAACCATGTGATTTCTGAGTGCTGGAATAGGATGGAAACACAAAGGAGGAAGAGGCACGAAAAGCCTTCTCCCCAACATGAAAGGAAATCAGTTAAGGAGGTTTGGAGGAAAAAGAACTTTTGCACCCATTGCGACCGAAGTGGCCACCAAAGAGCCACATGTTGGAAAATTCATCCAGAGCAGCGCCGTAAAGCCAAAGAGCCCATGCATACACGAGTTGAAAGAGCTGATCAACAAGCAAGTTCGCCACAGGGAAATGACCCACTCATTTTAATAAATGAGAAGTGGTTCTTCTATATTGTTTTTTTTCTAGAGATGTTAAGCTTTTCATGGCCACGCTTGTAAGTCGTTTGTTGCATTTTTATTATGAAAGTGACAATGTGTTTCCATCACTCGTTTAAGCGACCATGACATTTTTTTGGCCTTGTTTTATAATTCGTGTGTTAGATCTCTTTCATGTAAAAGTGATGATGTGTTGCCATCACTTTGAGATGTGACGATTATGTTTTGGTCATGTTTTATGAGTCGTTTGATGCATTTCTTTCATGTAAAAGTGATGAGGAGTTTTTCCATCACTTCGAAATGTGATGATGAGGTCTGGTCTTATAATTTTGTTAAGGTATGATTTCCATTTTTCTGTAAGCTTGACCACAGAGTACATGTTATAAAATCGTGGCAAGTATGGAAATAATTGGGTCATTGTTGGTCACATTGAGAATGTAATGTTCGTTGCAGCTTTAGGCAGGTGTTGGCATTCCGATTCCGACGGAAAAAAGTGAAGGAGTCTTCAAGGGATGTGCCTTTTCAGACATTTGCATTTCTGTAGTTGCAGGTGTTGGCTTTACATCTTGATTCCAAAGTACGTGAAGTGAAGGAGTCTTCAAGGGATGTGCCTTTTCAGACATTTGCATTTCAGCAGTTACAGGTGTTGGCTTTACATCTTGATTCTGAAGTATGTGAGGTGAAGGAGTCTTCAAGGGATGTGCCTTTTTAGACATTTGCATTTCAGCAGTTGCAGGTGTTGGCTTTGCATCTTGATTCCGAAGTACGTGAGGTGAAGGAGTCTTCAAGGGATGTGCCTTTTTAGACATTTTCATTTCCGCAGTTGTAGTTGTTAGCTTTACATCTTGATTCCGAAGTGCGCCAGGTGAAGGAGTCATGTGGGGATGTGCCTTTCAACGAAATTTGCAAACAATTGATGATAGGTAAAGCTTGATGCTTTTGGAGGACCAAAAGCTCCTCAGTAGGGAGGATTGATCCAGGTGGAATAATCAGGTACAAGTACAAGTGGCTTAGCACAGAGGGCTCAAAAATTGAAGTGTTCAAAAATCTCTCAAACCAATTTCATGTTGTAGATCTCGTCTTTCTGATTCCAACGGTGCAGACGACACTCAATTCTGAGTCCGTATGAAGAAGTTATAAGCGGTCAAAGTTCTAGGTTGACTTGGTGACTGGATAGCCTTAAGGAGGACGCAAATTGGACTTTTTCCAGCCACCGGATTCCAGCAAACTCGGGCCATATTCTGGGAGAAATTTTTTCCTAGTTAATTTGCCTCCTTCAGTCAAATTTCAGATTTTTCAAAAAAAATCCGATTTGTTTATATAACAAAAAGATATATTAAATTGGGTCAGCAGGCCATGACCCCCGCCGGACCCCATGCAACTGGGAAACCAAAACACATTAAAATATATATGTGTTATATATATATTGGAGCTGCTGGGAGTTGAACCCACCACCGGTGAGTCTGCCGATCCGCCCACGCGGCGGCTCCACCTCCCGCAGTCCCCACATAAAAAATTCAACCAATGACCCCAACTTATCAAAACTACAACACTATATTTTTAACGTTTGAATGGTGGGTTGTTGGGTGGGCCGCCTAAGGCGGACCTGACCCCCCATACTTTTAATTTAAAACAAATTTCATTTTAAAAAAAAGCAGCGCAGATTTGGGGAGGCGGGATTTGATCCCCCGTCCTCTGCCCATTTAACTCCGCCCTCAACCAACGCACCAACGGTGCGACATGGGTAAGTTCGCCCACAAAATATATTTAAAATCATATTTTTACAAGTGCGCGCAGGCTATGGGGGAGCAGGAGAGTGTGCATGCAGTTTGAGGCTATTATTTTTTTATTGCAGGTGCAGTGGAACCATGAGCCAGAAAAGATGCAGGCGGAACCTTGATTGAGGCCAACTTTCAGGAGGGAAAATTTTTGACTTTTTCCAAATGGGACACATTTTATGTTCTTTTAGCACTACTCGCCACCATGAGTCTGATGGCGTACTCAGTTTATGCATCTGAGTTTTCAAATTTTCAGCCACTTTTGGAAGTGGATTATGAAGGTGTTAGATTTGCACATGTGAGCAGTAATTTTCACCTTTTTCAATGCTACAAGATTGATGGTGTTTTCAGATTCAGCCACAAAGAAAATCAGCCTTCAGCAAATGGCAGCATGAGGTATATGATGTGGATTCCATGTACTTCTTCATTTATGTCTCGTTGAGATGCATTATGTCTTGTAGATCCTGGTTGATACATGAGTTGTGGGATCTTGCTTTGTGTTGTTATTGATGTACTTTTCAGCTATGGATTTGTGTCATGTATGAGTCCCTTTTATGCCACATTGGCGGGATGCTCTTTTTCATATGTGTATTGTTGAGATCCCTTGTTTGCCAGGACTGGCGGGATTCTCTTATTTCCTACATTTCAGCTATGGTCAAACTGATAGGAGTCTTTCTTTATGTATGAGAGTTCTGCAGTAGAATATCTCTTAAAGAAGTCAAGCCACTCCTGCGTGAGGGCGATTTTTCCTTGTATGTCATAGGAAAGCACATCCATGTACATCTCTTCTTACAATACATAATGCACTGGCCTACACCATCTTCACACAGAGGCTTGGAGATGTAGTCCATCCTGGATGAACTCCGTCATTAAACGACGTGTTCTTATGATTTCTTATCTTGTTCATTTATGTTCCTCTTATTTACATCTACAGTTGTTCACTTAAGTTCTTTAACGTCTTAATTAAATGCAATTCTATTTATCAGCCGAAGTAAAAGGTCTTGGTTAATGGTATCAAGATTTTAACCTGGATCAAGTGGTATCAAAGCAGGTATTCTTGCTGATTGGATTGCAGGCATGAACATTGGACGTTCGCTGAGTTGAGCCATGGAGAGTGTCAAGGGCATGTATGAAACCATGCTCAGGGTGTCTGAGAAAGAGGACATATTGTACGAGCCGTACGAAAAACAAGCTGCAGAGAACGAAGAATTGAAGACCCTCCTACACAAAGAGAAGGAGGAAAAACAACAATTGCAGCTTCAGTTGCAAGCCACAACAGAAGCGTGGGAAGATTGGAAGCGCAAAAATGAAATTCTGGAAGCAGATCATGATGCCTTGAAGGCGTTCCTACATGAAGATAAGGAGGATAAGCAGTAGTTGCAGCTTCAGTTGCAAGCCACGACAGAGGCGTGGGAATATTTGAAACGCAACAACGAAACTTTTCAGAGAGATCATGATGCCTTAAAAGCATTCCTATAGAAAGAGAAGGAGGAGATGCAACAGATGCAGCTTCAACAACAAGCCATGTCAGAGGTAGTGACGAAATTGAAGCGCAATGAAGGCTTACAACAGCAACACCTAAGGTAAACAGTGTTGATTTTTCTTCAATTTCTTCACATGATGTCATTTCAGTTGGAAGTGTGGAGATACCCATCACAGGTACCGGCATGAGACTCCTCACCAAAATTGGGTACATAGGAGGAGGACTTGGCATTCGTGGCCAAGGCATAAATGAACCTTTGGAGGTTGCGCAACAGCCTCGTTATGCAGGTTTGGGGTACAATAGTGAAGGATGTTCGAAGGACATCAAGGGCAAATAGATACTGATGAACTCTCCAAGGAAGAGGAATGATAGAGACACTTCACCATCGTTCCACGGTAGTGCTCGTTGCAGTGAAGGAACCGAGGCGAGCTCCCATCATCATGATGGCACCAGAGACCACCACAAAAGGTATACTAAATCTCATTATTCCAGAGTGCATTTTAATTACAATAATGTTTATAACCACGGTCATAAAATATGGCATCGTAAAACTTGTTTATTTTTTGGTTTAAATAACCATGTGATTTCTGAGTGCTGGAAGAGGATGACAACACAAAGGAGGAAGAGGCATGAAAAGCCTTCTCCCCAACATGAAAGGAAATTAGTTAAGCAGGTTTGGAGGAAAAAGAAATTTTGCACCCATTGCGACCGAAGTGGCCACCAAAGAGCCACATGCTGGAAGCTTCATCCAAAGCAGCGCCGTAAAGTCAAAGAGCCCATGCATACACCAGTTGAAAGAGCTGATTGACAAGCAAGTTCGCCACAGGGAAATGATCCACTTGTTTTAATAAATGAGAAGTGGTTCTTCTAGATTGTTTTTTTTCTAGAGATGTTAAGCTTGTCATGGCCATGCTTGTAAGTCATTTGTCGCATTTTTATTATGAAAGTGATGATGTGTTTCCACTTGTTTAAGCGACCATGACATTTTTTTTTTCCCTTGTTTTATAATTCGTGTGTTAGATCTCTTTCATGTAAAAGTGATGATGTGTTTCCATCACTTTGAGATGCGACGATTATGTTTTGGTCATGTTTTATGAGTCATCTGAAGCATTTCTTTCATGTAAAAGTGATGAGAAGTTTTTCCATCACTTCGAAATGCGACGATGAGGTCTGGTCTTATAATTTTTTTAAGGTATGATTTCCATTTTGCTATAAGCTTGACCACAGGGTACATGTTATAAAATCGTGGCAAGTATGGAAATAATTGGGTCATTGTTGGTCACATTGAGAATGTAATGTTTGTTGCAGCTTTAGGCAGGTGTTGGCATTTCGATTCCGAAGGACAAATCAGGATCTAATATTAATCAAGTTGGATTGATATGTCGGCTTTGGAAGTCAATTTCATGGTGGAACGTATATAATGGTGAATGCTTGGGTTGAAAGCTGTTCACGTTAATGTTATATGAGAATTGATAAAAATCGACACATGAGTTGCTGATTCAATCCATTAGAAACCACATTATTAAATTAAATGCAAATATGGGAATCGAACCATGACAGAATGATGGCAGAATGTGTTAACCCATGTCAAATATTGAATATTGAAAAAATCCTATGTTGTTTAATATCGATTGTATGGTTTGAAGTTGTGCAGACATTAGATAAGTCGCAGAGAATGCCAGACAGTGTTGGACCAATCTATCTGCAGAGTGGTGGAAGTGGATGATCTAATTGAAATTGATAAGGAATCAGTATTTACTGTATCAAGCGCTAGAAAATTTGTATGAATAAATTAAAGATTGAACGCTGGGGCATTCAAGACTGTGTGTGTAGAATTTGGAATTCCACAGAAATTGCAGAGGTTCGATTTGGGGCGCTGAAAATCATCTGGTTATGAAATTCCTTTGCAGAAGTAAAACTTGATGCAGCGTTCGTGTTTTAAAGACATAATCTTGAAGTAAACAACATTGAGATCTTGGGTTATTGGTTGGATGAAAGGTAAGTTAAATTCCACGGGTCAGTTTGTCATTTGTGTTGGGCTTGAATTCTCATCAAAGTAAATTCCGATTGAAAATGAATTGGGAGCGCTGGCATTTTTTTATATCACTGGAATTAAAACAAGCCGGTTCAAATCTCAATTATATTGGGATGCATGAAATCGATGTTTAGTAGTATGAAATAATATGGAGTATTTCATTTCACTGGTTCTATAATCATTGGTTAAAAATAATGAAGCTTTTACATGAAAGATTTGGAATTGGGAATTTGGGTTTTCTCAAGATTGGTATTTATGTATGGTGGCATTTCGAATTAATGCCCTGAAGGTGAGTAGATTGGAATTGATATAATTCCATATACGAAGGCATTTAATTAAGGTGTGAAATCAATATTGAATGATTTTGAACCATATGTTGAAGGGCTTCCGCATGATAATGGTAGTGTGTGAATTTGCCAGCTATTGAGGTTTTGAAGTTTGGGACAATGCTGAGATGCATGTTTATATGCATAGTGAAGTATGATTCTGGGTTTGCAGGGTTTGCCTTGCATCAAATATTTCAGTTCTTGAACCAGCTCTCTCTGACTCTTGGAAATCTTGTAGCCTCTGCTAGAAATGACTTTGCCAAAAAATAATTCATGTCCCCAATATCTACTTATCATCCATCCTATGCCCTAGAAATTTTTTTTGTCACTTATTTTCCATGCCCATTCTTTTTTTCCACGAATTCTAGCCATTTCCCTCACTACAACAATTGTTTGACATGTGGGTATCCTTAAAGGAATTCAGCCCCATTCATCTCTGAGCATACAATGACTCCCATGATGGAAAATATTTAGTCCTTAATATCTCTTTTGACAGGGCTATTTTTGAAGGAATTAGGTTATGGAGTGGGTTGGATAAATAAGGTTTAGGTAAGAGGTGATATCAGTAATGAAAACAGGGTTGAGTGAAATGGGTGTGATGGAAGGAATGTGCATGAAATGTAATGATATACGAAGAGAAGGAAGTGAATTTTAATTATATTAATGCTTCATAATGGATTATCTGGAAAATACATAGATATGTTTATTAAATCCAAAGTCATGGTATAGTAATCATTTTACAAAATGGCGGTAGCAACAGTCACTCATCTCATAATTCAAATGTTTTTACCTTTATTATCTAACTAATATCTACATACCTTGTATATTTGCCTTACTGATTTTTTTCCTTTTCCAAATTTCTTTAGCTATAATATTCATTCAATTTTATTTTTCCATGATCTTCATTTTCCCTGGTCACAATTTGTGATGTCAGCAGCAGAATTCGAATTCCTTGAGAGCTGTACAATGTTGATAATTTTTTATTTTTCTTATTTTTCAAAAGAGAAAAGAGGAATAAAAATAAAATGGGAAAATAATAGGGAATTTAAGAAGAAAATCTATGCTTCCAAGGATTCTTGGTTTTCAACTTAGATTTTCTATATAAACATGCCAACAATGTTGGTTTTCATGTTCATATATATATATATATATATATATATATATATATATATATATATATATATATATATATCCTTTTTCCTCGAGAAAAAAGCGTAATTTCATTACTGCAGGTGAGTACAAAATTACATTGTGATTCACATGTATATGTGATCATAGATATACAAATATAAATAGTTTGTGGACAAGCACCGGTTACAAATTGAAAAGAAATCCTGTACAGAGTCAGGTTCTGGAAGATAACCCAAGCCTATTTTAAAACATGTTGTGCTATGCACTAGCAGAACAGCACTAACACGTTCAGAAAACTAGCGCTGCCTAGAATTTAAGGTTCCCAGAAATCCTCATATAGCAATTATATCCCAATCGATCAAAAACCTCATAAATGCACCCTAACTGTGAGAAAAAAAACACAGCACTGTAATAATACTGTGAAGAAACAACACTAACACGATCATAACAGCACTAGCAGAACAGATAAAACAAACTCTGCTATGCACTAGCAGAACAACACTATATATATATATATATATATATATATTTTTTTTTTTTTTTTTTGAAAAATAAAGTAGAAGGCTAAGTTGGAGAGGAAAAAGAATCTTCCTTGACCAACTTCAAATTGAGATTATCTTGCAGATTTCTTATAAACTCTTTCTTTGTTAATGGTTTATGATATATTTGTAATCTATGACCATTTAAAAGGAAAATTACTTTTCTTCATCAATGGTTATGATTTTGACCGCTCCATCGTCAAAGTCAGTTTCAATCTCATAAGGACCAAGGCAATGAGTTTGAAATTTTCCTTGAAAATATTTAAAATTTGAATAAAAAAGAAAATTTCCAATAGCGAGGCTGGAATTTTATTTCTTTTATAAACTTATCATGCCACCTTGATATTTTTTGTTGAACTATATTGGTTCTATGAATAGCATCTTATCGTATCTCATCAAGTTCATTCAATTTCTCCATTCGCTGTCTTTGTGCTTCTGATAGATTAAGAACTAATTTTATTGTTGTTTTAAAGGTCTTTATCTGGAACTCAATAGGAAATAGGATTTTCTTTCCATAAATAATTTCATAAGGATTGTTCCATGTCTTGTTTCTCCATGTGGTACGATATGCCCATAAAGCTTCTGGAAGCTTTTTTGCCCAATCCCTTCTATGCAGATAAACAATCTTGGTAATAATTTCTTCACCTACCTTATTGGTATATTCAACTTGTCCATTTTCTTGTGGATGATATGGAGTGGATTTATGATGTTTGATTTTGTATTCCTCCATTATCATTTTTACCAAGTTGGATGTAAATTGAGTACCTTGATCTATCAAAATTTCCTAGGGACACCAGAATGAGTGAAAATATCCTCAAAAATAAAAGAAACTATAACATTTCCAGTAAAAGAAGGAAGTCCTTTAGCTTCTACCCATTTTGTGACATAATATTTACAGACAAGAATGTACCTTTTTTGTCTTCATGGTGGATTGATTGCACCAACAAAGTCTAATACCAATTTTTCAAAGGGTTCAATAAGTACCTGAGGTTGTAAAGGAATTTCATCCAAAGGGATATAATTTCCCATTCTTTGAAAGCTATCACATCTCTTAACATACTCTTCAGCATCCTTAAAAAGAGAAGGCCAATAGTATCCTAAGAGAAGAAATTTATAAGCAGTTATTTTATTATAAAAATGTCCTCCACATGGTTCATCATGACAAGCTTTTAATATCTCTAGTACTTCATCCTCTCTAACACATCTTCGAATAATTAGATTTGGTCGACATTTCAAACCATCTAATGTGGTTTGAAACGTCGACCAAATCCCAATGATGTGATTAATCCGAAAGACATTTATCTACATTATGAATCACAAAAGTCTTAGATATAAGATGCACTATTTTGAATAACCTTATTTTTTCTCTCGAGGGGACGAATATGATGGTAAATTTCCTGTGGAAAAAGAATTAGAAATATCTACAAACCAAGGAGATTTAATAGATACTGCAAAAATATATTAATCAGGAAAATTATCTTCTATAGGAATATCGTTATTATCATTTTGGATTCTAGATATAAAATCAGCAACAGTGTTTTTCTTTTCAGGTCTATCCAAAATAGTAATATTGAATTCTTGTAATAATAATAACCACCTTATAATTATGCCATTAGTAATTAAATTATTCATTAAATATCTAATTTTTGAATGATATGTGTGAATGAAGGTTTCATAACCAGTGATATATTTTTTGAATTTATTGATGGCATGTACAACGACTAAAATGTCCTTTTCTGTTACAGTGTAATTCAACTCTTTAGAGGCCAAATTTTTCCTTGTATAGTAAATGGCATAAGGAGTCAAATAATTTTTTCCTATTACAACTCCTAAATTTGTATCTAAAGCATCAATTGAAAAGTGAAAAGGTAGTTTCCAATTCGGTCTTCTTAAAATGGGTACTTGGGAAATATTTTCTTTCAATGTTTCAAAAAATTTTTGGCTGTCAGAATTCCAGATGAATTCACAATATTTTGTAAGCAATTTAAAAAGTGGAGAGGAAATATTTGTAAATTTTTCTATAAATATTCTATAATAGCTAGGGAAACCAAGAAAAATTATAACATCCCTTTGACAAGTAGGAATTCATAATTTAGATATGACTTCTACCTTAGATGCATCCACTTTAATTCTGTCTCCTGAAATATGATGGCCGAGAAAAATTCCCTCAGTAAACATCATAAAATAACTTCATGGCTTAGTGAGATATTTGCTTCTTTACATCTAATGAAAACTTTTTCCAAAAATTTAAGAGCTTCTTTAAAAGAGTTTCCATTGACAGTAAAATCATCCATGTAAACTTTCACACAATCATGAATTAGATCAGAAAAAATGGCTAGAACTACCCTTTGGAATGTTGTTGGTGCATTACATAACCCAAAAGGGAGTACTTGGTAAGCATAAGTTACCCATGGATAGGTAAAGGTTGTTTTATCTTGATATTTTGGAGCCACTTGGATTTGGTTATATCCACTAAAACCATCCAATAATGAAAAGTACTTTTCCCCTGCAAATGTATCAAGGACTTGATCTATAAAAGGAAGTGGACAATTATCTTTTAAAGTAGCTTTATTTAATTCCCTATAATTAATTCATACTATCCATTTTCCACTCCTTTTCCGAACAATTACCAATGGTGAGATCCACCGGTTGTCTAATATTGGATAAATGAAATTAAAATTTAACAATTTTTGTAGTTCTTCTATAACAATTTCCCTTAGGTTTGGATTCATCCTCCTTTGGGGTTGTCGGATTGGTCTAGTATTTTCTTCAATATCGATATGATGCATACAAGTGGTAGGATCAATTCATTTCATATCAATGTATTCACATGCACAAGCAGAGGAATTTTCCTATATAATTTTCACTTATTCCTTCTTGTGATATTCTTCCATATTATCATTGATATTCAAATTTTTCTATTAAGGAATTGCCAAATTTCTCCATAGAATGTAAAGCCATTTGACATGATTTTAGATATTAAATATTAAATTTTTCTTGAAAACTTATATTTTTTTTCACAATGTGAGGAAGATTCATTATTTTTCATTAAATTCAAAATCAAATCTTCTTCATCTATTTGTGAAGTAGAAAAACTTGGTCGTATATCAAATTTTTCATTATCACCATCTATCCATTCTTCCCCTTATAATTCTATTGTTGTTTTTGCTGGAGGATATAATGTGAATTTCTTTGTTGAACTTCCATCAGAGATAAACATATCACCATATCTACAACTAACAAAAGAATCAGCTTTAGCTAACCATGCTCTACCTAGAATCAATGGATGTCCTCCTAGATTATTATTTGGTGTTCAGATCATGAAGTCAACATGATATTCCCAAGAATCAAAGGATACAAACACATCTTCTAACACACTATCAAGTTTGATAATAGGTCTATCTGCTAATTGCAATAGTGTAGATGTATTGAATATTAGGGAGTTTTAATTAATCCATATTTTGTTTACTCATGATATTGATATCCACCCCTAAATCAATCAATGTGTTTGGAATTTCGATACCATTAATGTGTGTTTTCACAATGGGACTTCTTGGATCCAAATATTTCTGAATTTTTGTCTTTCCCATCTTGATATCTGCAATTTTTCCAACTAACTGGATTCTTTTAATTTTATTTTTTCTTCCTAGTTTCTTAATACTTAACTCCCTGCTTTTCTTTGCAAATATTGATATTTTTTTGATAGCTTGTAAAAAAGGAATTTTTATACAAATATTATTCAGTTCATATATCATATCATAATCCGACAATACAATATGTTTCTTTACCCCTTTATCAATTTTCAATATTTCAGGGAAAGGTTGATTTTGAACAGAAACTGAAGGTTGTTCTATAATGGGAGTTTAGTTTATTGGAGAATCATAGGAATTTACATGGGTGATTTTTTTTTGAGGATATTCCTCTTGATGAAGAGATGTCTCTTTCTCAGAGAGGTCATCCTTATCAAATTCTTGGATAACAATAGATGGTGACTTATTTTCTAATACTCTACCAAATCTGAGTTGAACATTGTCTATATCTAATGGAGTTATCATGTAAGTTTGAAATTTTTTCCCTTCTATGTAGTAAACATGTTGTGAGTTTTTATTATTTGGATTTGGAATTTGTTGAGAAGGCAGTTTATTTAGCTTTTGTGGAAAGGGTAATGAAATTTGTGGATTTTGATTTTGAGGTTGAGAGGGTTGAATAGGCTAAGGAAAATATTGTAGTGGAAAAATAGGGCAAGGTTGTTGAAATTGAGGATATTGAGGATACTTTCCATAATGACTTTTCCATCGTTGGCCCATGGTTGAGGCCAAGGTTGCCAAGGAATGGGTGCAGTCCAATTACTTTGTGGTGGTTGTGAATATGTCTGAGTGTTGAAACCTTGAGTCATATTTGATTGTGGTTTTTTCCATGGTATCTTAGCAATAAAACAAAGATGTTTTGTTTGATTTGGTATTACTTTCTTTGATAAACAAATTTAAGACCTAGTATTGAAGGACATTCCTTTGTATCATGATTTTCTGCACATATAGCATTGGCTTATACACTTTTTAAGTCAAGAGGGCATTATCTCAAGGCATGGTTTTTTTCTACATTTTGGAAAAAATATAGATAATGCAGCATTTACATCCTTTTTCTTGTTTTTTATTTTAAGGGTATCTATTTTTTCACCAAGACTCCCCAAAATATTTTTTTTGAAATTGTCAAGCAAGTTGCCTATTTCTAGTCTTCTCTAAATGATAATTGTCAAAACATCTCCTTCACCCATTAAATTGAGAAGATCTATCCAATCATCTCTAGTGGTTTTTAACAAAAGAGATTTCAAAGTTTCATCATCTAGATTATTCATTTTATCCCTTTAAGATTATAAGAAAATCCTTCAACCAAGTCCACAAGATTTTCATCCTCTTTTTGCATCATTTTAAAGACTTCATCTTTAAGGTTATGATGCATACAATAATCTTTGTATTTTTCTAATAAAACATCTTTCATTTCCTCCCATTTTCCTATGGTATGTGTTCATAATCCCATAAACCCTTTTAATGTTTCATCTTTAAGAGTGGTTGGAAAAAAATTCAACTTTTGAGTATCAAGCAAGTAGTCAGAGGATCTAGACAAAACTTGAAACTTGAAGAGAAATTTTTCGAGATCCTCATTCCTTAATCCATGGAAATTAGGGTGGATAGAGGGTGGAATTTTTTTCATTGTGGCTATGGTACCTTCATCAAATATGGAAAATCCAAAAGGTTATGGATATCCTCTAGCATATCCTCTTCCTCTTCCTCCAGCTATTCTAGCTCTTCTTCCACCTCCAATCCTATGTTGTTCACAATTCACATTATGTACTTATCCTTCCCCTTCTCCTACCAGTTTAGATTCCTTAGAGTTAATATAAGGTTCCAAAATTGGAACTTTCATTTCCTCCTCTGGTTATTCTATCAATGGATAGTTAAAATAAGTTCTTATTCTTCTTCACTAGGGATTTAAAGTTCTTGTCCTGGAAGTTGTTCTCCAGTTGAACATAGAAATATTACTAATTTTGTTGGGGATGTAGGATCTTCTTCTTCTACTAGGATGACGTTGGTGAATCTTTTGGTTTGGATTTCAAATCTAAGTACCTCACGAAGTCTATGTATGCCTACAATTGATGGAATATGAGTTTAGGTGGATGGTATGGAACTACGAGGTCTTGGTGGGGTGAGTGGTGATGTTGGAATGGAAATCCTACATCTTATAAATCTACCTCTTGAACCTCTTTCCCTATGCATATAATTTTTAAGATTTTTTTTTTTAATGAAAAGAAAAAGACTCCTATATACACTTCCTCGGCAATAATGCCAAAATTTTTGGTAATTTAATTGAAGTTAAATTAGTTACATGAATTATTAACCAAGGCTAGTATACTGATGAAATGTATGTGCATTGTATGTGCTAGGAGTCCTTATTACTCAAACAATTGTAAGTTAAATTGAGATATCGAGATGCACATGTTAACTATGAAAGTAAATATGTCACTGTTAAAATCAAAATGATCACACTTGCTTAATAACCATGCTCAAAAAACACCAAAAAATATTTAAATATTTAAAATATATAGATAGTTAAATATAAAATATAAATAAAGACGGTTACAATTAAATATAAATAAACAATAGTTAAAAATAAAATATAAATATAGTTAAATATAAAATAATTAAATAGTTATAAAGTAGTTAAATATGAAATATAGTTATAATTAAATATAAAATGGTTAAAAAACATATTCCAAAAAGGACAAATTACCAGATTTTGGAAACAATTATATATGTAACTCCCTCCTCCGATATCTACCCAAGTAACTAGCCAACTGGGGTAAACATGCGATGAGAGGCTACTATGAACTGATTCAACCTCATAGTTGACCTTAAGGAAGTGGAATCAACCGAAATGCATCACACAAACTTTCTACATCAACAAAAAGACTCCTAAAAACCATCCCAACCACTCAGGTAATTATCCTCTAGGTCCCACTAAGTTTTTAGACCATTAAAACCCCAGACGCTCCCATAGTATAGGCATGGGTGCGTCTCGGAGGCTCTAGATGCTCCCACAACATATGAATGCGTGCGTCCAAGGAATTTTTCCAATATACCTATGCCAACATCCCTGAGATTTGAGCCACTTTTTTTAGGCCTAGAGCCTGGTTCACCTCCTAGAACCCAATGACAAGTTCAGAAATGAACTATAACAATGAAAAAATGATACATTTGAAAAAAAATTGACAAGTACTTAACTAGACCCCTACTAGCCATGACATACATTTCGTCAAAAATGTCACAAATATGTAATTGACATGTTTAAACAAAAAATATGATTATATGGGTCTCATAATTATCTGAGAATTTCTAAGAAGCATTTATCCCTTATAACATTAGATACATTATCATCTATTAGGTCATAGATACATTGTTCATTCATTTACAAATCAAAACATGAGGGGATCCATACATCATCACTATCATAATACATTCTTATAACCAACATAATCACAACATAAATATCAAGGATACATCAACCATAGAATCCATATATAAACTAGTAAATTTACACATAAGATGTCAAGGAGAGAACCTCTTATCAATGAATGTAAATTATAACCCAGGATGGGACTACCAAGTTCGACCCGAACATAGATTGGCTGAGCCAAATATCTATTCATCCAATCAACCTCGTTCCATATTCCAAGCATAAATGTGGGATTCAAACTGAAAGAACCAGCCAGGGCATCCTGAGGCTAAACCACCTCGCCCTCATTAATAGAAACCATGATTTACAACAATCCATCTTGGATCACTAGGCCAAAACAATAAACATGTAATAATAGGCTTTACCATGGTCTCCGCCATATCATTAGGCTAAAAGAAGCACAGATACCACCGAATTTATCCACCTACAATGTGAGGAATTTTTTTGTCTTCTAGTCTCTTAGGATTTACCACAATCCACACTAGATCACAAGGCCCTAAACCGAGACCCACTCTCCAGGATTTACCGCATATTCCAAACTGATATTCGTATGCTTGATGGAGAGCACCCACCTCTAGGATTTACCATATATCCCGCCATTCACCAGTCGAAGATTCCTAGGCCCACCAAGGTAACAAAAAATATGGATTTACTGCAACCCACAACCCAGTTCAGGGGTTACTAGGCCATGTTTTTTATCATTCATAGATCCACATCACTCATCTTTGAATCCATATAACAATCTATCTCAACCAAAAAATGAGAACCCCATCAGACCATGGCTATCTGAAAATGGCAAGGCTAGGCTGAAAACATTGTCACACCTGAAAAAACCCATGCCATGAAATTAAAGAACCACATGCAATACCATGCATGCCAAATATAGCAAGAAAATCACACATGAAAATTTATACCTACAAAGAATCTTGTTGTAGCTTCTTGATCCTATTCTTCATTGCTTGCTCCTTTCTTCCTCTTGCCTTTATTTCCTTTCTTGATTGAATTCCAAAGTTCTCCAAGGAACTCTAAGTGTCCAAGAGTGAGAGAGAGAGAGAGAGAGAGAGAATAATGAGAGAGCTCGAAAACTAAACTGATAAACGGTACCCACTGATCCTCAAAATCCTTTTTTTCAATTATGCCTCTATTTTCTTCATTTTCTATTATTTTCCTTCATTTTCCTTCTCACATGCAACATGTGACCTTTCACCTTCATTTTCTCCTATTTTCTATTATTTTCATAAATAAATGTGCCAAAAATGCTATTTTCACTTTCCAAATGTCTTAGCCTTAGCCTTTTCCAATTTCCTTAGCCGTAATAACCAAAATGAAGACCCACTAGGATGTTTTTCCCAACATTCGTCTTGGAATAAGTGTCCCATCAACTTTGGTTGTTATTTTTTCCTTTATTAACTTTTATTACATGGAATTTTCACTATGGTTGTTACAGAACGATCCCCCTTGGGGGACACTGTCCTCGGTGTTCAACCACACATATACCTCAACAAAACGTTGAAAAGTAAACATATTTCCCATGGAGATTTATACCATAGCTCAATGCATTATTTAGAATGATAACCCTGCTGAAAATAAAACCAACATGAAAACATAACAACATGACAGCTATAATGACATGACAACCATACTGCTTATTGGATCTCTATAACATATCTCATGGCGGTATTTACATCCATATACATATGTACATATATCAAAACATCACACCGAAACACATGCCAAAACATATACCAAACATCATAGTAAAATGGCCTTGCCTCCACCGAAAAATAATGAAGGATACATAGCCTGCATATGATCTGTCATCTCCCATGTAGCTTCATCGGGCCCAAAGTGTTTCCATTTCACTTTATCTTGATAGATTTATCGGTTTTGGAGCATGAGCAGCTTTCTCTACCAATCTATTCATCTGTTTCTGGATGATAAGTTATATTGAAGGCCAACTCCATGCCCAAACCTACAAAAAAATGTTTCCAAAACTTCGAAGTGAACTTTGCATCCATGTTTGAAACAATCTTCTTTCGAACACCTTGCAATCTGACCACATCTCTCATGAACACCTGTGCTACATCGCTAGCTAAGAATGTAGATTTCACTGGAATGAAGTGTGCTACATCGCTAGCTGAGAATGTAGATTTCCACAACAACCAGGATGGAATCATATTCCTAGATGTCCTGGGAAAGCCTAAGATGGAATCCATGGAAATTACCTCCACTTTCCATTCTGTAATCGCAATCGGCTGTAGCAGTCCACCTAGATCCCTACACTCTACCTTTACCTGTTGAAAATCTAAACATATAGCCACAAACTCTGTCACATCCTTATTTATATTAGGTCAATAATATAACCTCTTCACTATAGTCAATGTCTTCTGGTAGCCTCGGTGACCTGAATATGGTTTCACATGTAACTCCCTCAAGATCACCTTCTCGATCTCACTATTGTATGGCACATATATCCTGTCTCCAAACCTAGCCAATCAATCTATCGTGAGGCAATAGTCCACATCCTATACACCTGAACTTGTACCTATACCACTACCTATACCTATACCTGTATCACTACATGTAGTTGTACCTATACTAGTACTTGTACCTTTACCTATTGATGGGCCTCTAAATTAGACATCAAGTAAGGCCCATCTAGCCCTTTCTGAGGCCCATCTACCTTTATTATGCACATAAAAAGATATATTAAATATATCCTTCTACACTTAATAATGTTTTATTATTCTTTAATATGTTCTTAGGAAGGTTTAAAGGTAATTTCATATTTGTACCTAATATTGGTTATTTTTGTAGAAAATTGTAAGAATATTGGGAAAATTATGCAGATTTGGAGAAGGAGATAATTTAGGGACTTTCTCCCTACCACTAGAAGATCAATATTGGAGAATAAATGAGCACAATATCAAGAAGTTATTGAGAAATCTTGGAGAGATTCAAGGGGATTGTCCACCCTCCTTAACAGGGAAAATTTTAAGGATGGAAGTTTATATTAAAGTTTAAAAAGTTGGTGAATCTTAGTAGTCCCCAATATGTGAATTGTAAGAAAATTTATGTTGTTTTTGTAAAAATATTTAGTTTTGTAATCATTTTATATTAGTATATATACATTTTTGGCGATTTTCAGGGTGAAATATTTTTATACTATACAATTTTGGCGAAGAAATTTTTTAAAAAATGGGAATTGGCGAATCTTTTTTTTGGAAAAAGCATGGAAAATTAACCCACTTGTGAATATTAGCCCCTAAAATTTTCCATGCTCCTTAACTCTCAAAGGTAGCCAAAGGATCCCCAAGGATTCTCTCCAGCAATTTTAATTCTAGAGGCAGCCAGGAATCTCAAAGAGGAGTGCACTCAATCTATGTTTACTTGGAGTCAAATGGACTCAATAAATATTTTCAAGGGAGTTGTTGGTAGCTGCCCTATTGAATAAATAGAGCAGAGCTAGAGCTAGGTAGTATTCTTTGATTCCATTCAAAACTTTTGTTAGAAGCTATTAAGTTTTTTATTATTGTACTTAGTGATTAAAACTTTTAGAAATTTAACGAGGCTATTCTCTTCTTGAAATGAACAATTAGGCTCCATTTTAGTAATTTAGTTCCATAGAGTTGGGCTTATGGGTTAGGGTCCAACCCATGTGCCTCAACTTCTCTGTTGTTACAATTCTTTCCTTTCTGCCATTTAGCTAGATTTCTTTCTGTCATTCAAATTTTTTCTTCTAATAGTTTCATTGCTGCTTAGTTTTTTCTTTCAGTGTGTCGTTGTAGTTTTTCATTTTCTTATGAGAGTAATAGAATAGAGGAATACCAAAAAGATATGGATCAAAACCCCCTTCTTATCTCTGTCAATAGAACTCAAGGAGGGTGAACCTTCCCACAAACCCAAAAATTGATTCATGTTCACTATTTTTGAGATTGAAAGTAGAGTTACATTACCATTCTCAACCTTCCTTTTGTATTGTGTTTTCACGCATTTGTCTATTTTTCTTGAATAGATTAGCAGAGTTGTTTGCAAGAATTAATATTAAAGCCCTAAAGTAGCTTTGTGGTGCTTCCCAGCTTCATTTTCCCTCTTTGTCTTCACAATCTGCGCACTGTTGTTATGCCCTCCATTCCCTCTTTTCTTTCCATTTATTCTAACTGCTGCACCCACATTTTATCCATAAAATCACTTAAACCATTCAACCCACCTTATTCATTTGTTTTTATTAGTCACAGATGCCTTAACCATTTTAACACAAAATACTTAAAAAGTATTGAAATTTGTCCTCTGCCTTTACTCCTCGAATATCACGCTACCGTACTTCACTCATCGTAAATCACATTTTTCTTTGGTTTCCGTTAACTCTTATCGCTTCTAAACGTCGATTGCGATAATTTTCCATACTCCGTCACATCGCAAATCGAAAATCAAATTTCACAACCTTTTTCTTTTTTCCTTTAAGAATTACCACTCCCGAAGCCAATTGCAATATTTCCATTGCACTCTGCCACTGGTCCTAACGCCACGTCACCCGTCACATTTCACACTTCGCAAATTTTTCCCCATCGCATTTTTCATTTCACTCCCGCTCCTGAACAACACTTCTGCTATCCCTCCAACTTTGTGATATTGTGATTACGATATTGCATATCGCACTTCCATCCTCCATCATAACTCCGCCATCGTACTTTTCAAATCATTCGCTTTGAAGCTTTTTTTTGCTATAATAAAGTTTTAATAAGGTTCAAACCCCTCTTTCCACACCTCTAAGCCTTGTCCCATCTGTTCAAGCCCTCCATTAGCATATTTAGCCCGTTTTCCTCCAAACTGCAAGCCACACTTTGTCAAGTCTAGTTCATCATGAATAGTTGCATGGTTATAAGCATGATAGCATGGTAAATAGATCAGAGGACAAGTAGGGTGTGTTTAGCCGATTGGTCTAGCTAGGTGCAACTTAGTTTAGTTTATTTTCACTCATTTCCTTTTCTAGAGATTAAATTAGTTTGATTCCTGTCATTTCTTTTCAAAAATTTAGTTTAGTTTCCCTTCTCTCATTTCCTTTCTGTAATTTATTTTAGTTTCATTAAAGTGAGACAGACTTCACTAAGAACCGCTAGAAGTAGTACCCTTTCATAGAGCGGAAGAGGATGACATGAGTAGAATGCATCTGTTGTTTATATAGCAATGTCACCTCCAATTTTGTATGAACCCCGAGTTGATAAAGTAAAGTAGGGCAACCCCTGGGAGTTGTAACACTTTTGGTGCAATACTAGGGCTCACCACCCTTTGGCACCGTTGCTGGGGAGGTGTCTAGTAGATGCTCTGATTCTGTTTTAGAATTATTTTCTACTTTCCTTTTTCATGTTGTTTCCGAAATATTGAAAAATACAAAAAAAATATGATTTTCATGACTCATAGGAGTAGCGATACTCAGAATTTTTTTTTAAAATACTTCTCCAATACCAACCCCCCACTTGACCACATGGTGCAGTAAGAACCACATCACCATACATTTTTGAAGGTAGAAGAGATGGATGGGTATGATGACAATGAATAAGATCTTATTGGGTTTCTGATTCAAGATATGGACATCAGTCTACATTTGAAGAACATCCCTCCATCTTTCCTTCCCAACTTCCATGGTATGAGGACAAAGGATCCAGAAACATTTCTCTTTCAATTTGAGATAATTTATAGATATTATGGCTACTTATCACACACTCAAAAACTGAGATTGTTTCCTGCAACAGTGAATGATCAATCTCTTAAATTGTTCATGAGTCTAGGTACTAATTCAATAATATCATGGAATGATATGAAAAATATATTTCTAGAAAAATATAAAGATCATGATCTTAGAGAATAAATTTTTAGAATGAACCAAGAAGAATATCAGAGCTTTGAGGATCTAATAGAGAGGTTCATGTTTAATGTTAAGAGGGAAAATTTACATCATTTAGGATTTGACATGCTAAAAACCCTCTTACCTAGAACAATTAGGGATGAATGGATTGATATCCTTAATCTCATGAGTAGAGGAGATGTATACCAACTGTCATTTGAATAGATTTGTGAAACATGAAATCACATATTAAGAGGAAGGGAAAGAGTAAGTAAGTTAGCATCAACATTGTTAAGGAAAGATGAAATTTGAAATTTTTTTGATAACTTCAAAACAGAAATTCGTAGAAAACTAAGTGAACAAGTAGAAATGTTAAGAATGAAAAATGAGAAAAAAGAAGATGTTGATATTTTTTTATCCATGCAGAATCATATGCTACTAAATTTTTTTCACCGTTCCCCACGTTTAAATAATTTTACCAAGAATACAATGGAGCAAGGCAATCACCAAAGAATCTATGTTATGTAGCTCCAAGGAGACCCTGGCAGCCTCGTCAACTTGATATGATGCAAGGACCTACTTCACAATTTGAAGCTTATCCACATGCATCTCAAACTAATTTGGACACACTCCCTCCTCGGAAATCTTAGCCAACCAAACCCCAAAACCAATCTTGACAACATGGTTGGTAAGGACCTTATTGGGAAAATCCACAATATCCTCAATATTTCCCTCCATATCCTCCATACCCAACTCCATGCTATCCCTACCATCCACCTCCACCACAACCACAGCGTCAACCACATTCATCTGATATAGCTGCCCCCACAACTACCTGTAAAACCATTTCCAAACCCATACAATGAAGTATCTCAACTCACTTACAATGTTGAGGTACAACACTTCCAAACATCTCCTCTTGATCTAGATGGTATTCATCTTAGTTCAAGAAATGTATTGCAAAGAATATATTTTCTTAATTTCATTGAAGGACAACATCAAGAAGAAGAAGATCCAAATGAGGAGATCAAAAGATCAAGGGTTGCACTTGATGAAGAGTCGGCATCATGATCAAATGTTGAGAAATTTTCGTCATGTTTACCAGAATTTCCTCCATGTGTTCAAGAGAACAATCAGCAAAAAGAGGAAGATTTGAATGTCATAATAGAAGAGGAAATCCAAGGTGATCCAACTCAGCAAGTGGATACCAGGGGCATCACAACTATATTGACATATGGTTCCAAACAATCATTAAGTTGTAGCAACACACTCTTCTCCAACAGTACTTGATACAATCCCAATCAAAGTAATTCATCTCTCATATTCAGGTACATGTCAATGCATGTATTCCAAGTGTGCACATGATTTTATCTATCATCTTTATGTGTACATGGCTCCATTGGAAGTATTCCTATACTTGAAAAAGGTTTTGCTTTTTTCAAGTAGAGTAGGAAAGTGAAAAAGGAAAAAAAGAGAAAAAGAATAAAATCTCAGGTGAAAAAATATTTTGAAGAGTTTGAGATTGGCTCACTGATTGAAAACCTCCACGAGGCAGTCACTGGGTTGAAAAAAAAAGAAGAGAAAAAAAATATCCTAGGTGAAAACCTCCTTTGAGGCGCTTAGGCAGATCTACCAGTTGAAAACCTCATTAAGGCAGCTAGTAGGTCTTAAAAAAAGAAAATTCATTTCTCCATGTATCTCTGCCTCATGAATGCAGGTGTTTTCCAACCTTTGCAAGTAGAAAAACAACAAGTTGGCACAAAAATAAAATTTGGTCAACACCCTAGTCAAAGGTATTCTGATAGCAGGTTATCCTGCTAATACCCACAATCTCCTTATGGATGCATAAAAATCCACACACCCATTTTCAATCTTTGTTCTGGGCAATCATTTTAAATTGCAGAAGCCTTTCAAAAACATATGGTTCAACCATAGTATAAAACTCACAATGCATATACAATGCTCTTCTATAAAACCCAAATAAACCTCATATCCAAGGTTTCTCTTTTAATTTAATGATAGTTGACCTTTTCAAAAGTCCTACCATAAGCCTTTGGATTAAAATAGCTCTCGGCATATAACTCAGGATTTATACATTAAAACCAATGGTTATGGTTATAATAGTCCGCTTTACCAACTCAATCTTTGATTTATAATAAAACCCAATTCACAATCTTCATATGCGGAAACTTTACCTTTTTCAAATCTATGGTTAATATCATATGATAAAACCCATTTCATGGAATGCAATCAACTTTAGTTTTGGGTAAATACCAAACAAATCTTCGTGTCCACATGTTAATACTCATCGCAGCCATTTCATTTATATAAACCTTGACCAATAATTTTCCAGTCCATTAACATTTATTAAATGTCCATAACACTCATTAACCCGAATGCTATTGGCCGCAACTCATTTGCATGTATTCGGCTTGCTTCATTAACACTATTAAACCCTAAATTTCTTTACAACCAACCACTAACGAAAAAATATTAATGTTCGTTGGGCCCACAACAATTCACCTTACCTCTTCGCTCGTTTAATAACCACACAACTTCTTAGTGTGAATGTCGTTCGATCCTTTGATCAAATCATCCAACGGACATCGCATTCGAATTGATCCCGAGCCTTATCACTCTAATGCAATGTGAAATCAGTGGTTTTCAAATACCATTGATGCTACGTGTCACATGTTGGACACTATCACGTCGGATTTCTAAATTACCACTTACCAATCTTTTGTTGTGCGAGGCCGCCGGTTTGGTTTCTTAAACCACCTTCACTATTCCAATTTTCATTGACTCACAATTCCGTCATGCACAGTTCCACTGCTCCTTGAATCATACTTCCAGTTCTAAACCTGTGCCTTCAACTCAATTCACTTACTATTTGAACAGTCTAGGTTCTATCAAATGTTCAACCCGCAACTTTACTTTTCATTAAGGCATCTCTGCAATCAAACTATCCTTCGATTCATACCACATCGCATGATTTTCCGTCTCTTCGACTCAAAACTCCACATCAACTCTATTTCAATGAGAATCGATTTCACTATTGCAACTGTATAAAAAACCCAATATATTTTGAGAACCCTCCTTTCTTGATTCTATCAAATTTGTTACTACTTCCTTGTAGATCTAAATCTTAATCAATGCATACATCTGGAATATATAATTCCAACATCAAACTTCTGATCCGAAGTTCAATATTCGATTGGATGTCCTTCGTAAAATCTGATATTTCAAATGTAGATTTTTGAATTGAAACTCAATTTTAACTTTATACCATCGATCCTTTCAGTGATCGATGACATAATCTAAAAAAACGTGAATTCACCCAATCTTCTCAAGGCTATATAAATAAACCCTTCAACTCAAATTTACGATATCGACATTAACATCGATTTCTTCAATGATATCCAGAACACCAATACAAAACCCAATTACAGACTTTGTTCACGCATTATTCAATCAAACAATGCACACATATTTTCGAAAAAAATTCTTTCACATATACAAATGAAATTAGTTACACTAGTCTCTGGTCTGATCTTCAATCAATGGCCCTTTCTACAATTGTCCAGAGGCTTACAAAACTCTGTTTTCCTAAACTCTACTGTAACTCTTGTCTTCTCTCTTTTGCCTTTGAGGCTTATTAAATTCATAAAAACTAGGATGAACCAATTTAGGTTTAGATCCTTCAATATCTCAACAAAATCCCCTAAATCCTCAAGTCCTAAGATTTAGCCTTTATCCCTAACAATCCTCACAAAATCATGGATATGTTTCCAACATCAGATTACAATAAATTTCCAAATCTTAATTATCATATCTCCCTCATGTTCTCCAATCATTCGAGAACATTTTAAAAAACCTCACAATAATTAAAATCACTCAAAACCCATTAATAATTACATAAAAGTCAAATTTCTCTTAGATCCCTATGTTTATAAAAATACAAAGTATTTTCAAAACCTAATGCCCCTGCATCAGACACCCAAGGTTAAAAATAATCATGATATCTTGATCATGTGCTTTTAGTCCCTGTCTTCTTGGATCCCATACTTTGTTTTATAATTGATCATCTATTGTTCCTTGCTGCTTTTCTCCAGGTCTGCATATCTTATGCTGCCTTGCTCCACTAGCTGCACTTTCACAGTCTGTCCTTGTCTTTCTTCTGTTGTTGCTGCTTCTTCTCTTTCCTGCTGATGTCTTCTCCTGAGACATTTTCATCATTATTCTTCTAATTATTTCAACCTCTCTGTCCAATAAATCCTCTGATTGCTAAACTCTTTCTTGTTGAGTTCTTACTTCTGCTCCTGCTTCTGCTTGCTGAGCTCTTACTTTTACTTGCTCAGTTCTTACTTCGACCCTACCATCCTTACCCTCTTGTTTTCTGCAACTGAAAACTTTCTCCAAATTTTCACTTAAGACAACTTCTTTGCCTCCTTCTTTCAGCAATTCATTGGACTGGTACATATTGTACTCTTCACTGTTATCTTCATTTCCTTGCATCTATAATTCCCAATTCTGAAATTGATATTTCTCTCCCTGCACTGAATTCTGATTATTCAGCATAATTTCTAGCAACTCAACTTATTTATTCCATGGATTAAATAATTCCACAGAATTTTCTTCCTCTTTTTTCATTTAACTACCCAACTGTGTCAAATGTTCTCCAGTACCTGCAACAACACCTACACTCATAAAACAATTATTAAAACAAAAATCATAAGGCCTCAGTGCCTTTATTTCCTCTGCCAGCATTTCAGTATGTTGTTCTGCAATTTCCTCCTCTATTAGCACATCAGAATGCTGATCCAAAATTTCCAAATAATTCTTTGAAGAATTCCCAAGATTGTCAACAAGTCCTTCCTTCACACCATCTGCTCCCATGATGTTTTCCTGTTCACTGTAGTGAACTCTGATTTCTGCAATATCTCTATCATAATCTGAGTTTTCCAATAAATATTCCAGCAATGCAATTTCTTTTTGGAAATTCTGAAGTATTTCATCATCACTTACAATGCCTGCATTCATACACAAATTTTCATTTTGAAATTTACAAATTTCAACAGTCTCAATTGTTGCTTCACACATCAAAGTTCTAGACTAAAACTCTTCTTCTTTCACAAGAATTTCTTCCTGTGCAGTAATAGCTTCAAACATAAATGCATCACTGTCATCCTCTTTCAAGAGACATTGCTCATCATTGCTTTCTACTTCAGAGTATTTATCTTTTGAAATATTCTTCCCCATACTCTTGATAACTTCACAAGATTTCTCATCCTCTTCTGCAAAACCTGTAATCACATCAAAATAATTAGATTAAAAGATAAAAGCCTTTACATCATCTAGCTGATCTGGATTTGTCCAACAGTTCAAGAAATCATCAATAATTTCCTCTTCTTCTTCACAAATGGAAACTCCCAATTGTAACTCATCTGCTTTGAGTTCTGCACATCCCAATTGTACATTCATCCTTTGTTCAATATTTCTTAGGACTTCGGCTAACTGCATATTCATATGTTGCTCTCTCTTCTGTTGTAGCCTTTGCCACTTTACTCTCTTCTTCATGAGCCAACCAACTCTTTGGATTTCATCTATCATGAATTTCAATTTATTAAATTGGTTCCTTACCTTAGCTAATTCTTTCTCATATTCTGCATCAGTCATATGTAGCCTTATGCCATTTTCCTTGGCATTTTCTTTCTTTTTCTTTCTGTTGTGGTCTCTCTCTGAACCTATGTTATCTCTTCTATGACTATCAATAGTCATCTTCTTCTCCATGAGTTCCTCACTCACCATGAGTTTCACTAAGCCTCTGCAACAACAAGCTCTCCTGCTGCCACTTACCTCACCAAATCCCTCTCTGGATTTTGGTATTTTGGCAAGCACTGGTTCTCTATCTGCTGGAACCTTTTGAGCATTTCTTCACTGCTCCTTCTATGCTTTACTCATCTACAACTTTCAAGAACACAATTTTCCTATTCATTCAACCTCTGTTGAATTTCTTCAAGGTTCTGCCACATTCTTATTCTACTTAGAATCCTCTGCTGGACTCCTTCATCACTGCTCTCGAAGTTTTGATATTATTTTGCTAAGATTTCCTTCAACCTACCTGCAACCTGAATTTTGAAAATATATTCTTCAAACCAAAGTTAAAATAACATTTTTCAACTCACCTTGAATATCTCTGTGTGATCTTTCTTTACCTCTCAACTGTACTACATCTCTGTGTGCTACAATCTGTTAGTTTCAAAATCTGATCTTTCTCCATCACACATGTACACAATTAAAAAAAAATTGAACCTTCAAAAAGAGCTAGTCCAGCTCTGATACCACTTGATAGTAGGTTACCCTGCTAATACCCACAATCTCCTTATGGATGCATAAAAATCCACACACTGATTTTCAATCTCTAATCTGGGCAATTATTTTAAATTGCAGAAGCCCTTGAGAAACATATGGTTCAACCATAGTATAAAACTCACAACCCATATACAATTCTCTTCTATAAAACCCAAATAAACCTCATATCCAAGTTTTCTCTTTTAATTTAATGATAGTCGACCTTTTCAAAAGTCCTACCATAAGCCTTTGGATTAAAATATCTCTCGGCATATAACTTAGGCTTTATACATTAAAACCAATGGTTATGGTTATAATAGTCCACTTTACCAACTAAATCTTTTATTTATAATCAAACCCAATTCAAAATCTTCATATGTGGAAACTTTACCTGTTTCAAACTATGGTTAATATCATATGATAAAATCGATTTTATGGAATGAAATCAACTTCAGTTTTGGGTAAATACCAAACAAATATTCGAGTCCACATGTTAATACTCATCACAGCCATTTCATTTATATAAACCTTGACCAATACTTTTCCAGTCCATTAACATTTATTAAATGTCCATAGCACTCATTAATTCGAATGCTATTGGCCGCAATTCATTTGCGTGTATTCGGCTTGCTTCATTAACAATATTAAACCCTGACTTTCATTACAACCAAACACTAATGAACAAATATTAATGTTCGTTGGGCCCACATCAATTCAACTTACTTCTTCACTCGTTTAATAACCGCACAACTTATTAGTGTGAATGTCATTCGATCCTTTGATCGAATCATCCAATAGACATCAAATTCGAATTGATCCCGAGCCTTATCACTCCAATGCAATGCGAAATCAGTGGTTTTCATATACCATTGATGCTACGTGTCACATGCTAGACACTATCACGTTGGATTTCAAAATTACCACTCACAATTATTTTGTTGCGCGAGGCCACCGGTTTGGTTTGGTAAACCACCTTCACTGTTCCAATTGTCACTGACTCACGGTTCTATCATGCACAGTTCCACTGCTCCTTGACTCATACTTCTAGTTCTAGACTTGCAGCTTCAATTCAATTCACATGTTGTTCGAACAGTCCAGGTTCTATCAAATGTTCAACCCGCAACTTTACTTTTCATTACGGCATCTCTGCAATCAAAATATCCTTCGATTCATACCACATCGCATGATTTGCAATCTCTTCGACTCAAAACTCCACATCGGCTCTACTTCAATGAGAATTGATTTCACTATTGAAACTGTAGCAAAAACCCAATATATTCCGAGAACCCTCCTTTCTTGATTCTATCAGATTTGCTACTGCTTCCTTGTAGATCTAAATCTTAATCAATGCATACATCTGGAATATATAATTCCAACTTCAAAATTCTGATCCGAAGTTCAATATTCAATCGGATGTCCTTCGTAAAATCTGATATTTCAAATGCAAATTTCTGAATTGAAACTCAATTTTGAATTTATACCATTGATCCTTTCAGTGGTCGATGACATAATCTAAAAAAACATGAATTCATCCAATATTCTCAAGGGTATATAAATAAACCATTCAACTCAAAATTACAATATCGACATTAACATCAATTTCTTCAATGATATCTAGAACACCAATTCAAAACCCAATTACAGAGTTTGTTCATGCACTATTCAATCAATCAATGCACATATATTTTTGAAGTAGATTCTTTCACATATACAAATGAAATTACTTACACTAATCTCTGGCCTGATCTTCAATCAATGGCACTTTCTACAATTGCTCGGAGGCTTACAAAACTCTGTTTTCCCAAACTCTACTATAATTCATGTCTGCTCTCTTTTTCCTTTGAGGCTTATTAATTTATACAAAATAGGATGAACCAATTTAGGTTCAGATCCTTCAATCTCTCAACAAAATCCCCTAAATCCTCAAGTCCTAAGATTTAGCTTTTATCCCTAGCAATCCTCACAAAATCATGGAACTGTTTCCAACTTAAGATTACAATAAATTTCCAAATCTTAATTATCCTATCTCCCTCATGTTCTCCAATCATTCGGGAACATTTACAAAATCCTCACAATAATTAAAATCACTCAGAACCCATTAATAATTACATAAAAATCAAATTTCTCTTAAAAACACAAGACCCCTATGTTTATAAAAATACAAAGTATTTTCAGAACCTAATGCCCCTGCGTCAGACTCCCAAGGTTAAAAATAATCATGATATCCTGATCATGTGCTTTTAGTCCTTGTCTTCCTAGATCCCATACTTTGTTCTGTAATTGATCATCTACTGTTCCTTGCTTCTTTTCTCCAGGTCTCCATATCTTATGCTGCCTTGCTCCACTGGCTGCACTTTCACAGTATGTCCTTGTCTTTCTTCTACTGTTGCTGCCTCTTCTCTTTCCTGCTGATGTCTTCCTGTGAGACACTTTCATCATTATTCTTCTGATTAGTTCAATCTCTCTGTCCAATCAATCCTTTGATTGATGAACTCTTACACTTGCTTGTTGAACTCTTGCTTGTTGAGTTCTTACTTCTGCTCCTACTTCTGCTTGTTGAGCTCTTACTTTTACTTGCCCAGTCCTTACTGCCACCCTATCATCCTTACCCTCTTGTTTTATGCAACTCAAAACTTTCTCCAAATTTTCACTTAATACATCTTCTTTGCCTCCTTCTTTCAGCAATTCATTGGACTAGTACATAGTTTACTCTTCATTTTTATCTTCATTTTCTTCCATTTGTAATTCCCAATTATGAAATTGAGATTTCTCTCCCTGAAATGAATTCTTATTATTCAGCATAATTTCTAGCAACTCAACTTCTTTATTCCATGGATTAAATAATTCCACATAATTTTCCTCCTCTTTCTTCATTTGACTGCCCAATTGTGTCAAATGTTCTTTAGTACCTACAACAACACCTGCACTCATAAAAAATTTATTGAAACAAAAATCATAAGGCCTCAGTGCCTTTCTTTCCTTTGCCATCATTTCAGTATGATGTTCTGCAATTTCCTTCTCTATCAGCACATCAGTATCCTAATCCAAACTTTCCAAAGAATTCTCTGAAGAATTACCAAGGCTGTCAACAAGTCCTTCCTTCACACCATCTGCTCCCATAATGTTTTCTTGTTCACTGTAGTGAACTCTTCTTTATACAATCTCTCTATCATACTCTGATTTTTCCAATAAATATTCCAGCAATGTAATTTCTTTTTGGCAATTCTGAAGTATTTCATTACAATCTCTGCATTCATACACAAATTTTCAGTTTGAAATTTAAAAATTTTAACAGTCTCAACTGTTGCTTCACACATCAAAGCTCCAGACTGAAACTCTTCTTCTTTCACAAGAATTTCTTCCTGTGTAGAAACAACTTCAAACATAAATGCATCAGTGTTCTCCTCTTTCAAGAGACATTCCTCATCATTTCTTTCTGCTTCAGATTATTTATCTTCTGAAAGATTCTTCCCCATACTCTTGATAGGTTCACAAGATTTCTCATCCTCTTCTGCAAAACCTGTAATCACATCAAAATCATTAGATTCAGAAATACAAGGCTTTACATCATCCAGCTGATCTGGATTTTTCCAATACTTCAAGAAATCACCAATAATTTCTTCTTATGCTTCACAAATGGAAACTCCCAATTGTAACTTAGCTGCTCTGAGTTTTGCACATCCCAACTGTACATTCATCCTTTGTTCAAGATTTATTAGCCCTTTGGCTAACTACATATTCATCTACTACTCTGTCTTCTGTTGTAGCCTGTGCCACTTTACTCTCTTCTTCATGAGCCAACCAACTCGTTGGCTTTCCTCTGTCATCAATTTCAATTTATTAAAATGGTTCCTTACCTTAGCTAATTCTTTCTCATATTCTGCATCAGTCATCTGCAACCTTAGGCCATTTTCCTTGGCATCTTCTTTCTCTTTCTTTCTGTTTTGGTCTCTATCTAAACCTCTATTATCTCTTCTACGACTATCAGTAGTCATCTTCTTCTCCATTAGTTCCTCACTCACCATGAGTTGCACTACGCCTCTGTAATAGCAAGCTCTCCTGCTGCCACTTACCTCACCAAATCCCTCTCTGGATTTTGGTATTTTCGCAAGCACTGGTTCTCTATCCACTAGAACCTTTCAAGAATTTATTCACTACTCCTTCTAGGCTTTACTCATCTACAACTTTCAAGAAAAAAAATTTCCTATTCATTCGACCTCTGTTGAAATTCTTCAAGGTTCTACTACTTGTTCTTCTACTTAGAATCCTCTGCTGGAATCCTTCATCACTGCTCTCGAAGCTGTGATCTTCTTTTCCTGAGATTTCCTTCAACCTACCTGCAACCTGAATTCTGCAAACAGATTCTTAAAACCAGAGTTAAAATAACATCTTTCAACTCACCTTCAAGATTTATGTGTCATCTTGCTTTACCTCTCAACTGCATTGCATCTCTGTGTGCTGCGATCTATCAGTTTCAAAATATGATCTTTCTCCATCACACATGCACTCAATTAAAAAAAAATTGAACCTTCAAAAAGAGCTATTCCAGCTCCAATACCACTTGATAGCAGGTTACCCTACTAATACCCACAATCTCCTTATGGATGCATAAAAATCCACACACCCATTTTCAATCTTTGATCTGGGCAATTATTTTAAATTGTGGAAGCCCTTCAAAAACATATGGTTTAACCATAGTATAAAACTCACAACGCATATACAATGCTCTTCTATAAAACCCAAATAAACCTCATATCCAAGGTTTCTCTTTTAAATTAATGATAGTCGACCTTTTCAAAATTCCTACCATAAGCCTTGGGATTAAAATAGCTCTCGGCATATAACTCAGGCTTTATACATTAAAACCAATGGTTATGGTTATAATAGTCTGCTTTACCAACTCAATATTTTATTTATAATCAAACCCAATTCACAATCTTCATATGTGAAAACTTTACTTGTTTCAAATCTATGGTTAATATCATATGATAAAACCCATTTCATGAAATTCAATCAACTTTAGTTTTGGGTAAATACCAAACAAATCTTCGAGTCCACATGTTAATACTCATCGCAGCCATTTCATTTATATAAAACTTGACTAATACTTCTCCAGTCCATTAACATTTATTAAATGTCAATAGCACTCATTAATCCAAATTCTATTGGCTGCAATTCATTTGCGTTTATTCAACTTTCTTTATTAACACTATTAAACCCTGAATTTTGTTACAACCAAACACTAACGAACAAATATTAATGTTCATTGGGCCCAGAGCAATTCAAATTACCTCTTCACTTGTTTAATAACCACACAACTTCTTAGTGTGAATGTCGTTCAATCCTTTGATCGAATCATCCAACGGACATCGCATTCGAATTGATCCTAAGCCTTATCACTCCAATGCAATGCGAAATCAGTGGTTTTCAAATACCATTGATGCTACGTGTCACATGCTGGACACTATCGCGTTGGATTTCAAAATTACCACTTACCAGTATTTTTTTGCACGAGGCTGTCGGTTTGGTTTCATAAAACACCTTCACTGTTCCAATTGTCATTGAATCACTATTTCGTCATGCACAGTTCCACTACTCCTTGACTCATACTTCCAGTCCTAGACCTGCACCTTCAATTCAATTCAGCTATTGTTCGAACATTCCAGGTTCTATCAAATTTTCAGCCTGCAACTTTACTTTTCATTACGACATCTCTGCAGTCAAACTATCCTTAGAGTCATACCACATCGCATGATTTGCCATCTCTTCGACTCAAAACTCCACATCAACTCTATTTCAATGAGAATCGATTTCACTGTTGCAACTGTAGCAAAAACCCAATATATTCTGAGAGCCCTCCTTTCTCGATTTTATCAGATTTGTTACTATTTCCTTGTACATATAAATCTTACTCAATGCATACATCTGGAATATATAATTCCAACTTCAAGCTTCTAATCCAAAGTTCAATATTTGATCGGATGTCCTTCATAAAATCTAATATTTCAAATGCAAATTTATGAATTGCAACTCAATTTTAACTTTATGCCATTGATCCTTTCAGTGATCGATGACATAATCTAACAAAACGTGAATTCATCCAATCTTCTCAAGGGTATATAAATAAACCCTTCAACTCAAAATTACAATATCGACATTAACATCGATTTCTTCAATGATATCCAGAACACCAATTCAAAACTCAATTACAGAGTTTTTTCACGCACTATTCAATCAATCAATGCACATATATTTTCGAAATAGATTCTTTCACATATAAAAATGAAATTACTTACAGTAGTCTCTAGCTTGATCTTCAATCAATGGCCCTTTGTACAATTGCCTAGAGGCTTACAAAACTATATTTTCCCAAACTCTATTTTAACTCATGTCTGCTCTCTTTTGCCTTTAAGGCTTATTAATTTATACAAACTAGGATGAACCAATTTAGGTTCAGATCCTTCAATCTCTCAACAAAATCCCCTAAATTTTCAAGTCCTAAGATTTAGCTTTTATCCCTAACAATCCTCACAAAATCATGGAACTATTTCCAACATAAGACTACAATAAATTTCCAAATCTTAATTATCCTATCTCCCTCATGTTCTCCAATCATTCGGGAACATTTACAAAATCCTCACAATAATTAAAATCACTCAAAACCCATTATTAATTACATAAAAATCAAATTTCTCTTAAAAACACAAGACCCCTATGTTTATAAAAATACAAAGTATTTTCAGAACCTAATGCCCCTACATTAGACTCCCAAGGATAAAAATAATCATGATCTCCTGATCATGTGCTTTTAGTCCTTGTCTTCCTGGATCCCATAATTTGTTCTATAATTTATCATCTACTATTCCTTGCTGTTTTTCTCCAGGTCTCCATATCTTATGCTACCTTGCTCCACTGGTTGCACTTTTACACTCTGTCCTTGTCTTTCTTCTGCTGCTGCTGCTTCTTCTCTTTCCTGTTGATGTCTTCTTCTCAGACACTTTCATCATTATTCTTCTGATTAGTTCAATCTCTCTGTCCAATAAATCCTCTGATTACTGAACTCTTATACTTGCTTGTTGAACTCTTACTTATTGAGTTCATACTTCTGCTCCTGCTTCTGCTTGCTGAGCTCTTATTGCCACCCTATCATCCTTACCCTCTTGTTTTCTACAACTGAAAACTTTCTCCAAATTTTCACTTAAGACAACTTCTTTGCCTCCTTCTTTCAACAATTCATTGGACTAGTACATAGTGTACTCTTCATTGTTATCTTCATTTCCTTGCATCTGTAATTCCCAATTCTGAAATTGAGATTTCTCTCCTTGCACTGAATTCTGATTATTCAACATAATTTCCAGGAACTTAACTTCTTTATTCCATGGATTAAATAATTCCACAGAATTTTCTCCTTCCTTCTTCGTTTGACTGTCCAACTGTGTAAAATGTTCTCCAGTACCTACAGCAACACCTGCACTCATAAAAAAATTATTAAGACAAAAATCATAAGGCCTCAGTGCTTTTCTTTCCTCTGCCAGCATTTAAGTATGTTGTTCTGCAATTTCGTCCTCTATCAGCACATCAGTATGCTGATCCAAACTTTCCAAAGAATTCTCTAAAGAATTCCCAAGACTGTCAACAAGTCCTTCCTTCACACCATCTGCTCCCATGATGTTTTCCTATTCACTGTAGTGAACTCTTCTTTCTGCAATCTCTCTATCATACTCTGATTTTTCCAATAAATATTCCAGGAATGCAATTTGTTTTTGGAAATTCTGAAGTATTTCATCATCACTTACAATATCTGCATTCATACACAAATTTTCAGTTTGAAATTTACAAATTTCAACAGTCTCAACTATTGCTTCACACATCAAAGCTCCAAACTGAAACTCTTCTTCTTTCACAAGAATTTCTTCCTGTGTAGTAACAGCTTCAAACATAGATGCATCACTGTTGTCCTCTTTCGAGAGACATTCATCATCATTTATTTCTGCTTCAGAGTATTTATCTTCTGAAATATTCTTCCCCATACTCTTGACGGCATCACAAGATTGCTCATCCTCTTCTACAAAACCTGTAATCACATCAAATCATTAGATTCAAAAATACAAGGCTTTACATCATCCAGCTGACCTGGATTTGTCCAATAGTTCAAGAAATCATCAATAATTTACTCTTTTTCTTCACAAACGGAAACTCCTAATTATAACTCAGCTGCTCTGAGTTCTGCACATCCCAACTGTACATTCATCCTTTTTTCAAGCTTTCTTAGCCCTTTGGCTAACTACATATTCATCTACTACTCTCTCTTCTATTGTAGCCTTTGCCACTTTACTCTCTTCTTCATGAGCCAACCAACTCTCCGGCTTTCCTCTATCATCAATTTCAATTTATTAAATTGGTTCCTTACCTCAACTAATTCTTTCTCATATTCTGCGTCAGTCATCTGCAGCCTTATGCCATTTTCCTTGGCATCTTCTTTCTCTTTCTTTCTGTTGTGGTCTCTCTCTGAACCTCTGCTATCTCTTCTATGACTATCAGTAGTCATCTTCTTCTCCATGAGTTCCTCACTCACCATGAGTTGCACTAAGCCTCTGCAACAACAAGCTCTCCTGCTGCCACTTACCTTACCAAATCCCTCTCTGGATTTTGGTCTTTTGGCAAGCACTAGTTCTCTATCTGCTGGAACCTTTTGAGCATTTCCTCACTGATCCTTCTAGGATTTACTCATCTGCAACTTTCAAGAACACAATTTTCCTATTCATTCAACCTCTATTGAATTTCTTCAAGGTTCTTCCACATTCTTCTTCTACTTAGAATTATCTACTGGACTCCTTCATCACTGCTCTCGAAGCTGTGATCTTATTTTGCTGAGATTTCCTTCAACCTGCCTGCAACCTGAATTCTACAAACAAATTCTTCAAACAAGAGCTAAAATAACATTTGTCAACTCACCTTCAATATCTCTATGTGATCTTTCTTTACCTCTCAATTGGACTGCATCTCTGTGTGTTGCAATATGTCAGTTTAGAAATATGATCTTTCTCCATCACACATGCACTCATTTAAAAAAAACTTGAACCTTCAAAAAGAGCTATTCCAGCTCCGATACCACTTGATAGCAGGTTACCCTGCTAATACCCATAATCTCCTTATGGGTGCATAAAAATACACACACCCATTTTCAATCTCTGATCTGGGCAATTATTTTAAATTGTGGAAGCCCTTCAAAAACATATGGTTCAACCATAGTATAAAACTCACAACGCATATACAATGCTCTTCTATAAAACCCAAATAAACCTCATATCCAAGGTTTCTCTTTTAATTTAATGATAGTCAACCTTTTCAAAAGTCCTACAATAAGCCTTTGGATTAAAATAGCTCTTGGCATATATCTCAGGCTTTATACATTAAAACCAATGGTTATGGTTATAATAGTCCACTTTACCAACACAATCTTTTATTTATAATCAAACCCAATTCACAATATTCATATCCGGAAACTTTACGTGTTTCAAATCTATGGTTAATATCATATGATAAAACCCATTTCATGGAATGAAATCAACTTTATTTTTGGGTAAATACCAAAAAAATCTTCAAGTCCACATGTTAATACTCATCGCATCCATTTCATTTATATAAACCTTGACCAATACTTTTCCAATCCATTAACATTTATTAAATTTCTATAGCACTCATTAATCCGAATGCTATTGGCCGCAATTCATTTGCATTTATTTGGCTTGCCTCATTAACACTATTAAACCTTGAATTTCATTACAACCAAACACTAACGAAAAAATATTAATGTTCATTGGGCCCACAACAATTCAACTTACCTCTTCACTCGTTTAATAACCACACAACTTCTTAGTGTGAATGTCGTTCGATCCTTTGATCGAATCATCCAACAGAAATCACATTCAAATTGATCCCGAGCCTTATCACTCCAATGCAATGTGAAATCAGTGGTTTTCAAATACCATTGATGCTACCTGTCACATGCTAGACACTATCACGTTGGAATTCAAAATTACCACTTAATAGTGTTTTGTTGCGTGAGGTCTCTAGTTTGGTTTCGTAAACCACCTTCAGTGTTCCAATTGTCATTGACTCACGGTTCTGTCATGCACAGTTCGACTCTCCTTGACTCATACTTACACTTCTAAACATGTGCCTTCAATTCAATTCACCTGTTGTCCGAACAATCGAGGTTCTATCAAATGTTCAACCCGCAACTTTAATTTTCATTATGGCATTTCTGCAGTAAAACTATCCTTTGATTCATACCACATCGCATGATTTTCCATCTCTTCGACTCAAAACTCCACATCGACTCTATTTCAATGAGAATCGATTTCACTGTTGCAACTGTAGCAAAAACCCAATATATTCTGAGAACCCTCCTTTCTCGATTCTATCAGATTTGTTACTGCTTCATTGTAGATCTAAATCTTAATCAATGCATACATCTAGAATATATAATTCCAACTTCAAACTTCTGATACGAAGTTCAATATTCGATCAGATGTCCTTCTTAAAATCTGATATTTTAAATGCAGATTTCTGAATTGAAACTCAATTTTAACTTTATACCATCGATCCTTTAAGTGATCGATGACATAATATAACAAAATGTGAATTCATCCAATATTCTCAAGGGTATATAAATAAACCCTTCAACTCAAAATTACAATATCGACATTAACATCGATTTCTTCAATGATATCGGGAACACCAATTCAAAACCCAATTATAGAGTTTGTTCACACACTATTCAATCAATCAATGCACATATATTTTCGAAACATATTCTTTCACATATAGAAATGAAATTACTTACAGTAGTCTCTGACCTGATCTTCAATCAATGGCCCTTTCTACAATTTCCCGGAGGCTTACAAAACTTTGTTTTCCCAAAATCTATTGTAACTTCTGTCTGCTCACTTTTGCCTTTGAGGCTTATTAATTTATACAAACTAGGATGAACCAATTTAGGTTCAGATCCTTCAATCTCTCAAAAAAATCCCCTAAATCCTCAAGTCCTAAGATTTAGCTTTTATCCCTAACAATCCTCACAAAATCATGGAACTGTTTCCAACTTAAGATTACAATAAATTTCCAAATCTTAATTATCCTCTCTCCCTCATGTTCTCCAATCATTCGAGAGAATTTACAAAATCCTCACAATAATTAAAATCACTCAAAACCCATTAATAATTACATAAAAATCAAATTTCTCTTAAAAAAACAAGACCCTTATGTTTATAAAAATACAAAGTATTTTCAGAACCTAATGCTCCTGCATCATATTCAAACTTGGACTTCCTCCTCTTGTGCTCAGAAGCTTGAAAAGGACCTCAAGATATTATCACAGGCGGTTTTAGCAATAGCGTTAGTAGCAACTTCAATATCACCTGCAAAAACAAATCAATGGTAAGGCTCAGGTATGAAATCATCTAACCCTTTCTTCGAATCTATTTTAGCTTAATAAAACGTTAAAAAGTGTGACAAGGAAAGTTTTTTATATAAAAAAAATCAGTAGCAGAGCAACCTCAGCCTTATATAGCGACTAGCCTCACTTTTTCCACCAAGAAGAGGACAAGACAAAAGTAAAAAGGACTTGAGAAAGTGGGTAGTAAGAATTTCATTGTAATGGAAGACAAGGAGTGCCAAGGGGTAACCAAGGGTGAACTCAGTTCACAGCAAAAATAACTGTGAGTTTATTCTGCATGAAATAAAAAAAAATGAATAAAAAGGAATAAAATAAAATAAAAGGTGTATCCACCACCTCTTGGCATGCAGAATAGATTTTCTTAAGGCATCTAAGGACCTCCATGAAGCACCTACGAGAATAAATGAAAGAAGAATATCAGGAAGATTAGCAGAAGGAGCAGCACATGGGCCAATAAAGAGAAAATGGAAAAAGCCAACATGCAGGAAGAACCATAAGGCAGGGAGGATGAATAGGTTTCTCAGAGGATGAGCAATAGTTTCAATAGGGGGTGATGATGGGCATATAAATTAGACAAAAATTAACGCCCATCTAAAATTTCTGAGGCCCATCTACCTTTCTTATGCACGTAAAAAGATATATTAAATATCTCCTTCTGCACTTAATAATGTTTTCTTATTATTTAATATGTTGTTAGGAAGGTTTAAAGGTAATTGCATATTTGTACCTAATATTGGTTATTTTTGTAGAATATTGTAAGAATATTGGGTAGATTATGCAGATTTGGAGAAGGAGATCATTTAGGGACTTCCTCCCTGCCACTGGAAGATCAAGATTGGAGAATAAATGAGCACAATATCAAGAAGTTATTGAGAAATGTTCGAGAGATTCAAGGTGATTGTCCACCCACCTTAACTCTCAAAGGCATCCAAATGATCCCCAAGGATTCTCTCCAGCAATTTCAATTCCGGAGGCAACAAAGCAACTCAAAGAGGAGTGCACTCAATCTATGTTTACTTGGATTCAAGTGGACTCAATCACTATTTTCAAGGGAGTTGTTGGTAGTTGTCATGTAGAATAAATAGAGAAAAGCTAGAGCTCGGAAGGATTCTTCTATTCCATTAAGAACTTTTGTTGCAAGCTATTAATCTTTTTATTATTGTACTCAGTGATTAAAACTTTCAGAAATGTAGTGAGGCTATTCTCTTCCTGAAATGAAAATAAAAACTCTATTTTACTGATTTAGTTCCAGAGGGCTGTGCTAGTGGGTTAGGTCCCAATCCATATGCCTCAGCTTGTCTGTTGTTACCATTCTTTCCTTTCTGCCATTTAGCTATTTTTCTTTCTGTCATTCAATTAGTTCTACTTTTGATAGTTTCATTGCTGCTTAGTTTTTTCTTTCAGTGTGCCGATGTAGTTTTTCATTTTCTTATGAGAGTAATAGAATAGAGGAAGACCAAAAAAGATGTGGATCAAGACCCCCTTCTCATCTCTGTCAATAGAGCTCAAGGAGGGAAAATCTTCCCACAAACCCAAAAAATTATTCCTATTCACTATTTCTAAGATTGAAAGAAGAGTTGCATTACCATTTTCAGCATTCCTTTGGTATTGTATTTTCACGATTTTTTCTATTTTTCATGCATAGATCAATAGATTTGTTTGCAGGATTTGATGTTAAAGCCCCAAAGAAACTCCGTGGTGCTTCCCCGCTTAATTTTCCCTCTTTTTCTTCATAATTTGTGCACTATTGTTATGCCCTCCATTCCCTATTTTTTTTACGCTTATTGTAACTGGTGCACCCACCTTTTATCCCTAAAAGCACTCAAATGATTCAGCCGACCTTATTCCTTTGTTTTTATTGGTCACAGTTGCCTTACCCATTTTAACACAAAATTCTTGAAACCCATTAAAAGTTGACTTCTGCCTTTTCTCTTTGAATCTCCTTCTACCGTACTTCGCTCATCGTAAATCATATTTTTCTTTGGTTTCCATTATCACTTACCATTTCCAAGCACTGATTGCGATAATTTTCCATACTCCGCCACATCGAAAATCACAAATTGTATTTCACAACCTTTTCCCTTTTTCCTTTAATACTTAATGCTCCCGACACGGATTGTGATATTTTCATTGCACTCCACCACCGGTCGTACCGCCACATCACCCGTCGCATTTCGAACTTCACAAATTTTTCCCCATCGCATTTCGCATTTTGAAAATTTTATCCCATTTAATTTCATACTTCGTAATTTTTATCCCCATCACATTTCACATTTCGCTCCCTCTCCCAAATAACACTTCCACTATCCATGCAACTTTTCGATATTGTGATTGTGATATCGCATATGACATATTGCACTTCCATTCTCCATCGCAACTCCACCATTATAACTTTCAAATCATTCTGCTCCGAAGCATTTTTTCACTATAATAAAGTTTTAATAAGGTTCAAAACCCTCTTTCCACACCTCTAAGCCTTTTTCCATCTATTCAAGCCCTCCATTGGCATATTTAGCCCGTTTTCCTCCAAACTGCAAGCCACACTTTGTCAAGTATAGTTTATCATGAATAGTTGAATTGTTAGAAGAATGATAGCATGGTAAATAGATTAGAGGATAAGTAGGGTGTGTTTAACCGATTGGCCTAGGTAGGTGCAAATTAGTTTAGTTTCTTTTCACTCATTTCATTTTTTTAAAATAAAATTAGTTTCATTCCTATCATTTCTTTTCAGCAATTTAGTTTAGTTTCCTTTCTCTCATTTCCTTTCTGCAATTTAGTTTAGTTTCATTGAAGTGTGATAGACTTCACTGAGAACCCCTAGAAGTAGCACCCTTTCGTAGAGCAGAAGAGGATGACATGCGTAGAATGCATCTTCTGTGTATATAGCACTATCACCTCCAATTTTATACGAACCCTAGGTTGATAAAGTAAAGTAGGGTAGCCCTTGGGAGTTGGAGTACTCTTGGTGCAATACCAGGGCTCACTATCTATACCACTACTTGTACCTACACTTGTACTCAGCTGAAACTTACGCACAATCTTCATATACTTGTCATCTTGTTGACCTGCTTGCAAGATCCCGTGTTGTAAATCTATCCCATAGGAGCTCTTAGATGATATGTGATTTACCTGTATCTTCCTGCTAAGAGCATATGTGACCTTGTTCTCCTTTCCTTTTATGTACCTGATCTCGAAGTCAAATTCACTGATCGTGGCCAACCATGTAGCTTTCCTGACATTCAGATTCAGTTGGTTAAAAAGGTATATCAACCATATGTGATCACTCATCAGTGCAAACCTCCTTCTAAGAAGATAGTGCATCCACATCTTCAATGCATGTATGATCGTTGCTAGCTCAAGATCATGCATTGGATATTTCTTCTCGTGATCATTTATTTTCTTTGACTCATAGCATATTAATTTTCCTTCATGCATAAGAACTCCACCAAGTCCTCTCTTGCAAGCATATGTACATACTACAAACTATTTGTTTGGATCTGTGATCTTTAACACTAGAGAATGTGTCAACAACTTCTTAAGCTGCTAAAAAATGGCCTCACACTCCTCTGTCCATTCAATATTCTTACCTTTGCTCTGCAATGATGTAATATGATAAGAAATCTGTGAGAAATTCCCAATGAGCCTCATGTAATAACCAACCAATCCCATGAAATATTTCACCTCACCTACATTCCTAGGAGCTACTCACTCCATGATGGCTCTTTTATTTTTTTTACCCACTGCTATGCCCTCCTTGGAGACAACATGTCTCAAGTAATGTACCTTAGTCTGAAAGAAACTACACTTGTTGAGCTTAGCATACAACTGATATTCTCTCAACAACCTCAACACTGCTACTAAATGCTTGGCATGCTCATCATTTTTAGAATATACTAATATATCATCAATGAAAATAATAACAAACTTGTCCAAATAAGGACACAACACACTATTCATCAAACACTTAAATGTAGTCGGAGTGTTAGTCAAAACGAATAGAAACGAATGGAACAACAACAAACTCGTAATTCCCATACATGTTCCATAAATTTTTCTTGTAGATGTCCTCTTCCTTAATGCGTACATGTTTATATCTGGATCTCAAATGAATATTCAAGAACACTATTTCTTGTAGTAATGTTGAGGAGGTAAATCCCCTTTGCGGACAGAGGCGATCCCTACTAGCCCAGCAGGGGTCTAGCAACAATCATAAATGTTACGACGCAAGTTCCTAGTTACGAATGAAAATACTAGAGATAGAAGCCTACCTACATTCCAATGCTACGATCTGAAGAAGAGAGTGTTCCTGTTCCTCAGCCTTGGCAAATCATAATCCTCCACGATCTCCGCGGACGGATACCTGCACATGCAAGAAACAAACAGATACAAGCATAAAATCTGGCATACGTAACTCAATATCAGTCAGAAAGGATATTACTCATATTAACATCATTGAAAACAGAGTGGAACCATAATCATAATCATTCAATCAACGCAAAGAGATTACAACCAAAGTTCCCGACGTCGTGGTCCTCTCGAACGGTCTCCAAGCCACGTCTCGCTCAGCTCGCTAGGGAAAGGAAACCTCTCCGAGTCTCTCGACAATAGTCTCCTTTACTTGAGTCGGATTTAAGGAGGAAAGAGGGCTCTACATCTGGAGCGCCTTGGGAATTTGAGATTCAAAGTTTAGCACTTGAAGACTAGCTGCTGTAATTGAGCAGGCTTTATAGAGGGATCCCTATTATTATGGGATTGGCCCTATCACAAAGGAAGGTTCCATGGGAGGTGGCAAAACCACTTCCCTTCCATAGAACTCCCGCAGCCAAACCTCCCAACTCAAGATAGGCAATGGTTTCTGAGTTTGTTGAAACACAACTTCCGCCATATTTATTTAAAAAACACTTCTTAAATTGGCTGGCGCGACTACTGCTCTGGGACAGAGCGCCAGTTGGCGCGGCCTCTTTGCAGGATTTTCCCCATTGGCGCGAGTGCTGAACTGTCTGCCCGCGCCAATGCAAAAAGGGATGTTTTTTATGATTTTTGCAAGGAGATGTCTTTAGGGAAAATGAAGCTCATGCTTAGAGGAATGCATTGATGATGTTTTCAAGGCATGACAATGTTCACAGGTCACAAAATGGGTCCTCCATTGTACGGGACGGGGAATGGTAGGGACGGTGACAAATTACTGTGTAACAGATGCCCCCTAAAGTATGAGGCCCGAGAGAGCGAGGGGTGAAATGATTTACGAGAACATGTTCAACTGAAGGCCCACCGTCGGAAAACCTACGTAGAAAATACAACCGATATCTCAAGTACATGATGTATATGTGGTATGGGCGCAGCCATCCGAAACAGAGTATACTATAATCCGGATCCAGGGTATGGACGCAGCCATCCAGCGAGGATCAAATAAATAGACTCAGGTATGGTCGCAACCATCCAATCAATGAGTCATATACATAATGATAATAATCCACAATCGCAGCCTGGATTACAACAGACACAATCCAGGGTCTTGCGCTCCATCTCGACCCAAACAAAGTACAAGTTCGAGCATGTGAATATGTGAGCTGAAGTCAAACATGCAGGAACATCGTCTGATTACCATCCAATGATGAAAGCTATTAACAGACACAAGAGAAACCACCAATAATGAAAATGGCCCCGCGTACTACAGTACAATCTACGGCATGCAGAATCCGTCGAGTTGGCGCCGAACACCAAGGTAATCACCGCGATCGAGGCCAATGATGAAAACTCACATCGACAAGTAATCTAACCCTTTCAATCGGCGCATGCAAGCTCCAGGCGTACCATAAAAGGGAGTCCTGACGCTCTTCCCGATAATGAGCTGAAGTCGACAGGAAGTGACCTTGATCGAAGGTGGGCCATAATGTTTCCCACATCATCGACACGAGACAAAGGAACATGATGTTTTGTTGTGAATCAGGATCATATGAGAATCAGAGGAAGGTCAATATTCGCAGAGGCCAACTTCTCTTGAACATATAAACGGCACGACAGTGGACTTGGCAGTATTTGACATCAATGGATCAGAGGTCATGGTGACAAGGCAATGAGCAGAGGAGAGGTCAAAAAGGATTATCCAAACCCACGGAGGCAAAGTGAAGAAACGAGATGAGATGTCCCCAACCCGACACGAATGCAGACAAGTGCCATGTTCAAGAGCGACATACTGCCGACGACAACGATTATGGTTCCATTTTTCCCCCACCATTTCTGGCGAGTACCCCAATTATTTTTATAACAAGCTTGAAGGGGATAGCATATGCTTGTAATATAAGTCCGCCCTTCGGGCGAATCCATCCTAGTGCATTTAACGAGTCCTAGGAAGGAGGAACTCGGAGAACGTCATTTCGACTAGATCCGATGTCATCAGGGTTTAATGAGTCTGACAAAGGAAGAACTCGGCGTCTTTTCATGTTTAGAGAGTTTGAAAAGAGAGCGAAAAAGTAAATCCCACAAAACCTTTTCAGAATAGCTTCTGGATCCGAAAGGTAGAAAACAATATCCGAAAACCTCCTGACAAGCTTGACAGTTAGGTATTCCTTTTTCTGTGAATTAACGTACCTACCAAAAAGGGTTAAACATATACTGGGTAGATTTCGATTCGTGTCCAATTTAACAAGATCGAAACGACAAGGGCCTCGGCAATCTTTTCATCTTTAGAGAGTCAGAAAAGAGCTGAAAGATGACTCCAAAGTGACTTTTTCGTGTATTTACCGAGTTCAAAAAAGTATAAAATACAACTCGTTTCCATCGTTAAAGTCGCAAAAACCTGCTGTTGCACATACCAAGCAAGCGTAAAATCCATTTTCAACATAACATATAAAAATATTCGATAAAAATGACTTTTTACAACTCATTTCATGTCAAAAAGTTATAAATATGTCAAATTGGTAAAAATAAAATTACATTTACTATTTACCTTAGTAAAAAGCAACAGTGGTCCATTTGGAGCAGAAACTTCTGACGGTGATTGCGACAAATCCAGTTGACCATTCAGCTTCTCGTTTGTCACAGGTAAGAGGCGCTCCCTTGCTCTTCATTTTCATCCAAATTTTAATAGCTTTACCCTGTAAATTAGTTTTCTAGAGCCATTTTTGAAAATTTAGGGTCGGGCTCATTGGGACGGGTATCGGGCACGGACCCGCACCAATGAGCTCTTTCATACAAAGGGCCTGCGCCACGTGGCGCGACTGTTCACGAAATAGTCGCGCCAGCGGCCGAACCTAAAAATACGCCTAAAATTTCTACATTTAGACCAAATTGTATGGAATTTGAGACTCATCAGAGACCTAACTAAGGGTTTATGACCATATGAATGCAGGTAATCAATCAAAATGGCAATTGAATGGAAAGAACGAGAACATGGAGAAGAGGATGAACAAGCCATGCAAAGTCAAGCTTGCATGAATGCGCTTAGAAATTGTGGACTGAAAAAGTTCTTCCTCACACCGTGTCTACGAGCTCAGCCCGAGGTCCTCCAGTATTTAATCAGTATCTGGGATGAACGTGAACAGGTGTTCAGGTTACGAGACGAGGTATTAGAGCTGGAGGTTTCCGATGTTTATTTTATCACTGGATTGTCCCGCAGAGGTCCGATCCCGGTGTTGACTGGAAGCAGACCATCTGGGGAAAAGATGGAAGAAGTGATGGCACGAGTGTGCCAAGGAGCTCAAACGGGATCAGGTAGCAAGAAAGTGGATATCCACACTATCCCTGATTTGGCATTGAGAGTGGTTCTCCATACCATCACGCGGGCTACTGGGTCGCAGGCACCGCACGAGGCCACAAAGGCCCAACTCCTGCTAGCTTCAGAATGCATGAGTCCCCTGCTGTTCGACTGGGCAACAACAGTAACAATCAATATGAAAAGGTAGCTCACGAAATGCAAACAGGGTAAACTGAAATAGTTCGGTTATGGTTCCATCTTGGTATCGTTCATTCTGGAACGCTTACCAATCTTCCAGGGCCAAGGGGCCGCAGTAGCAGATCCGATACCACGAGAGCCAAGAATGGCTCGCTGGGCAGCATTGATGCCCAGAGCTGGAGGTGGCCAACAGATGTCCTGGAGGCCGGAATTCTTTAGGTGGTTATGGTGCCAGCTGATTGTCGTGGAAGACTGGCCCTATGCAGGAACTGACTTTACCGGGGACCCAGATCTCCCACTACCAGAAGGAGACGACTGGGACGAGGAGTTGGGTAAGACCTCATGTTTTTTGATTTTATATTTATATGCTTTTTTTGTTAATACACATTCGTCTTAACACATTTTATATATGCATGCAGATGTGGGACCTGAGAGACCAGCTGGGATGTCTCCTATCTCACGGAGGACACAACTCGCCCCTGATCCTCAGGGAGAGGGCACCGGAGGAGAGGAGCTGATCCAGAATCTCGAGGGCATTGCCCATGGGATCCCAGACTATGCTCGGCTGGCAGACGTACCGATGGCATACCAGCGCCACACGGTGGGAGTTCCGAGTCGGATCCACCGAATCCTGAGACGCTTAGTGCGTGCAGTCACATGCTATCATGAGCACCATGCGGATTAGCTCTTAGGATTTATACCACACCTATTTTTTGAGAGACATATCGTCTCCGGATGTACTTAAGATGATTATGTATATTTTGACTTTCGTGATGCACACTGTGCAAACATTTCGACACACATATATATATATATATATATATATATATATACATATGACTATTTTGGATGGATATTTTACATGTGATGATGTTTTTATATGTCATGCGAATGTCTAATACAAATGTAATCTAATGTATCAGTTACATAACAAACGACCCAATGCGAAATGTATTCACACAATGTATCTACTCACACATTTCATTTTTATGCAAGCTTGAAAGCACACATGAACACACACATATGCAAACTATGCTTGAAATAAGGAAGACGGGCATGCCCCCCAGCATGGTGTCTCAATTCGAGGTGCATGCCCCCCAAGCTTTAGTCCATTGAAAATGGAGTGAAGGTTCAAAACAAAAAGTTGAATTGAACATGCTTGTGTTTCATTATTTTAACGAGGTTGACACACTTAAAAGAACTATCCACAAACAACCTGTTTCATTGTTTTTAGGAGCTTGACACAAGTGGAGGAACTATGCTCCGAGAACCAGGTTTCATTTTTTAAAGAGCTTGACACAGGGAGGGAACTGTGCTCTAACCGACTTACATCAAAATGAACAAGAAGGCGGCGCTTCCAAGAGTTCCACTCCCGATGGAAGGAAAACATCCTGGAAGTCAGGACCCAATGCCCCCAGCACCTGATGCACGACGGCATCATCACTGAGCACAGGCACGGGGTAGGTAGACACATAGTTGACCTGCGGTGGAGCAGATACAATGGGTGGATAAAAACCCGGAGGGGGTGATGGTGGACCAGTCGCCACATTAGGACCAAAGAACGAAAGCTGATCAATGGTCACAATCCTTCCTTTATGCAGAAAACAGACCACACGAAAGAGGGAGGAGACGAGTGCTCCCATGGCATAGGTGTAATCACACCCCAGGAGCAGATTGAAATCCAAGGGGCCTGGAACGACCATCACGTCTATATGGACGGTTTTTCCTCCCAAAGTAATCGGTAACCTTGGAAGGATCCCCAACGGTTGACTCGTTCTACTATTGAATGTCAACAGATTCTGCGTAACGGGCACAAGTGGCGGCGAACCGAAAGCGTGCCAGGTAGTTGAAGACAGAATACTAATAGAGGCACCTTCGTCTATAATGGTGCTGGGTACAACCAGACCAAGAGCCTGTATTGTGATCTCGAAAGGCACATAAGACGGAAGGCGAAATCCTGCAAATCGATTCCAGTCAAAGGAAGCGACCAAACTACTCGGAGGGGCTACCATCGACATGCGAAGGTCTTCCCCTGATGTTACGGAAGAAGAAGCATCCTCCATAACCTCCATCTCGAAGGCGGGAGGGATATCCTCCGGAGCCTCCATCATGGGAGGCGGAGGAGCAGCTTCTTGAAGCACAGGGATAGGAGAATATTTCTCCAAGTCTGAAGAATCTGAAGAGATCAGAAGGACATGGGGGGTGTGAGATCCACTCTCAATAGAAAAGACCTGGTGCACTGCGGACGGGGCTAGTTCAACCGATCCGACGACCAATGGTCGGTTAGGGACGGATTCGTGAATTTGAATTTCTGGGGGAGTGGAATCGACCAAGGATGACTCTTGACCCATCATAGGATCAACTGGCGGAGGACTCAAAGAAAGCCGATTATAACCAGGTGGAAGGCGTGGTGTAGAACCGGTCGGGTTGTCCAAAACTCGCTTGGCTTCATCCATATAAGGACAAAGGTGAATGGCATGGTGCCCTTCACACAACTTACAGGGATTGGTGATCTTACCCTGCTTCTTAGGAGCCTTATCAGTACCAGTTGAAGAGGTGCCCCCAACCTGACTCCCCGAAGTCAAAGGCAACGACAGACGGCCATCGGTCCATGCTTCGAGCACCTTGGGGATGCCAGGGCAGTCTCGAAGAAGATGGTCTCCCGTGCACAACAGGCAAGGGAACTTGACTTTCCGTGGAGGGTTGGAAGGTTTATCAGGAGGAGAAATTTCAGAAACAGTGGCTGCACTTTTAGCCTCTCGCTTATCAGACTTCTTCTTCTTCTTCTTCTTAGCCACCTGGTTACTTGAATCCAGACTTTCACCAGGCGAAGTAGAAGAGGAGGACGCAGAAACAGGTGAAGAAGGGGAGAGGTCCACCTTGGAATCAACATGATGTTGTTTAGGTGGAGAAACTGATTGAATAGTAGTGGAGACATTCAAGACAACAGAGGTTGAGAACAACCAGATAGGAAACCCAACAGTTAACCCAGGAAGGGACAACGTCGCCATGTAAGGAGCACCAACATTTCCAAAAGGAGGAAAATGACTAGGATTCCCTTCTGAGGGGATTCCTTGGTTGGTAAACTCTGAAAAAGTTGCCATCAACTCAAAACCACACACGGGCCGAAAAATAGTCAAGACACACGATCAAACGGTCAACAAGCAATATCTAAGCGGGCGTGTAATCGTGGGTGATTAATTTTACCACATTGAAAAGTAAGAAACTCTATCGTTTCATATTTTAAGAGTCAAGAAACAATAGAAAGATGACTCTATCTCTTTCAGATTTGATACAAGCGTGAAAGGACAAGCGCTCGACGGTCTTTTCAAGTTTAGGGAGTCAGAAAAGACCAAATGACTGCTCAGGAAAAACTAGGCACAAAGGGTGTACCAAATATCCATGAACTGCAATATACACCTTGGTTTCAAAAATGAAACAGAAATCGACCAAGGACTTTCCGTACGTGCAGGTAGTCTCCCCGAATGCTGTGTTCGGTGTATCACGGGTATAGGGCGGCAGACTCGGCTTCCTGTAGATAAAGGATTGAAAACCTAGAGGGGTCTCCCTTTATATATGCGATGGTATGGGGAGCACAAGTCCATACTAGCGCTGTCTAAAGCTAGAAGGCGAACGACAGCTGCTAGGTTTACAGACGCCGGAACACATCTCTAGCCTAGACCTCTAAAAAATGTTTCGTTAAGTTCCAATGCTGCCTTAGGTTAATTGAATAGATTTTAAAGTTGATCTTCGATTAAGTTTCAATTTTCAGGCCCTATCGTATGTAGTGTCTTAAAAGACTCCTAAATGCAAAGCTACATGCCACAGTCCAACATTTCGTTCGATGAAAACTAGTTAGAGAAGAGTTGAGAGCTTTTACACAAACGAAATGAACGGAAGACAAAAATTGAGATCTCTAATGCAGCTAATGAAATTGAAAACTTTTCATTCAGATCACTAATCACTAGCAAAATCGAAAAGATTACAATTTGCACCAATTCAACCAAAAGCACAAGAGATTTTTTTTTTGTAATTTTCAACGTTTGATAGCTAATATGCACTAAAAAAACTGAAAACAAACGGAAAAACTTGAGAAACGATATTCGATAGAGCAAAACAAACAAATTTCACTCAACAACGCAAGCAATCAAATCCCAAATCAACCAAAGTCTCTCAAAACCAAGAAAAGACTCAAAAGGCTCCAATGGGCTGTGTAATCTAGGCCCAATGCAAGACCAAACGAAATTTGAATGAAGGAATGAACAATCACCCAAAAATCGCAACAAAACAATGAACAACTACTAAGAGGATGTGGAGAATCAATCAGAAAGTTGACCGGACAAACCAAACACCAAAACTCCCAAGGAGGGCTCGATACACTAGGCCACTAGATGCCCTAGGGCTCAAAACGTGAAATCGATAGATAAAAGCAAACAACCAAAGGACGGAGGTGAATTGCCAGTCAAACAGGACTCCAACACACTCAGGTAGTCGGAAAATCAAGAAGAAAAACACTGACCAAACCCAGAGAGCTCAAAAATGAAGAAACTCAAAAACCTTACAGGAGTGGCGCGACTGTAAGGCTGAAAATGGCGCCAGAAAGCAATTGGGGCGGGCTAAACAAAAGCAACATGTGCCAATTGGCGCGACTGTCAAGCTAAAAAGCGCGCCAGTCGAGTTTCTCAGCCAAAAAAGACAAAGAACTACTCCAGAAGTAGATCAATGCATACTAAGAAAACCAAGAAGTAAACAACAGCAAAAGAACCCAACCCAGAAGGCTCATCAAGCAAGGAAAAACATAAAATAATCAAAACGAGACAATGAAATCTAGACGATCCCCAGCGGAGTCGCCAAATTTTTGAGGAGGTAAATCCCCTCTGCGGACAGAGGCGATCCCTACTAGCCCAGCAGGGGTCTAGCAACAATCAGAAATGTTACGACGCAAGTTCCTAGTTACGAATGAAAAGACTAGAGATAGAAGCCTACCTGGATTCCAATGCTACGATCTGAAGAAGAGAGCGTTCCCGTTCCTCAGCCTCGGCAGATCACAATCCTCCACGATCTCCGCGGACGGATACCTGCACATGCAAGAAACAAACAGATACAAGCATAAAATCCGGCATACGTAACTCAATATCAGTCAGAAAGGATATTACTCATATTAACATCATTGAAAACAGAGTGGAACCATAATCGTAATCATTTATTAAATATCAATCGAAAGAGATTACAACCAAAGTTCTGACGTCGTAGTCTCCTTCGGACGGGTCTCCAGTTGTCCACGTCTCGCAAAGCTCGCCAAGGAAAGGGCAAAGCTCTGTTGAGTCTCTCGACAATAGTCTCCTTACTTGAGTCGGCCTTAAGGGAGGAAAGAGGGCTCTTACAACACAAAGGCTCTTGGGAATTTGGAGATTCAAAGCTTAGGCACTTCAAGACTAGCTTGCCATGGAATTGAGTAGGCTTTTATAGATGGGGAAGGAGGGATTTGGGATCCCTATTATTGTGGGATTGGCCCTATCAACAAGGAAGGTTCCATGGGAGGTGGGAAAACCACTTCCCTTCCATAGAACACCCGTAGCCAAACCTCCCAACTCAAGGTAGGCAATGGTTTCTGAGTTTGTTGAAACTCAAATTCCGCCATCTTTATTTAAAAAACACTCCTTAAATGGGGTGGCGCGACTACTTCTCTGGGACAGAGCGCTAGTTGGCGTGGCCTATTTGTAGTATTTTCCCCATTGGCGCGAGTGCTGAACTGTCTGCCCGCGCCAATGCAAAAAGGGATGTTTTTCATGATTTTTGCAAGGAGATGTCTTCAGGGCAAATGAAGCTCATGCTTAGAGGAATGCATTGATGATGTTTTCAAGGCATGACAATGTTCACAGGTCACAAAAATGGGTCCTCCATTGTGCAGGACAGGGAATGGTAGGGACGATGACAAATTACTGTGTAACAAGGAATTTACAGGGTAAGTTTCGTAGATCAAGAACGAAAGGTCACTGCTCACAAATAGATCACAAATCAGTACACCAGTATAATCACATGGTTAAAACCCTAAAAGAGGGAAACAGTCCATGGCCTAAGTCAACGTGGCCACTTTAGGCAATTTATTAATATAAAAAGAAAATTTACATATGTTTCTCTCATAAACAGTTACCGGAAAAATGACCCTCCTGCTCTTTAAATAGAGATCATGGAACAATCCAGTGTTAAGCCACGGATCAATTGTCGTTAATACCAAGGAGAGAGATAACCATCGGATCACTACAAACCATGACCATCAGATTATAAGTTACAAATGTACATGGTACAGAAACATGCTTTACCTAGCTCTACACTAGACTAAGTTATTCTTAACTATTTCCTATGTGTCGAAATATCCTAACATCCCCCCTTAAGAACAACTCGGGATAGGATTGAAGGATTTACAAAGGTGACACAAAAGGAGCCTATTTGCTATGTGTCGAAATATCCTAACATCTCCCCTTAAGAACAAATTGGGATAGGATTGAAGGATTTACAAAGGTGACACAATAGGACAAGGAAGGTGACATTACAGCCTATCCCCCCTTAATGAAATCTTTCCTAAACTCCAAGAATGGATCGAATTTTGGTAAACTTCACTTCTGTGAGAGACTTTGTAAAGATATCAGCTACTTGATCATTGGTTGGACAATACTGCACTTCAAGAACAATATCATGAATGAGCTTTCTGATGAAGTGTATGTAGAGTTTAATGTGTTTCATACGCTAATGTTGAACTAGATCTTTACATAGCTGAATGGCACTCTGATTATCACACCAAAGTGTAGTTGGATACTGTTTATGAAGACCAAATTCAAACAGGATCTGACGAAGCCACCTGGCTTCCTTGCTGGCTTCAACTGCACCAAGATACTCCGCTTTTGCTGAAGAAAGAGAGATGGCACTTTGTTTCTTACAAGACTAAGTAATAGGTCCGGAACCAAGAGTGAATACATATCCTACAGTAGACTTTCGATCATCAGGGTCACCATCCCAATCAGAATCAGTGAAACCAATCAACAATGTAGATGTTGCTGCACTGTAATGAATCTCAAACTCAACTGTACCTCAAATATATCTAAGTATTATTTTAGCTTCTTTACAGTGACTTTCATGAGGTTGGTGCATAAACCGAGTGACAAGACCAACGACAAAGGAAAGGTTAGGACAGGTATGGGTTAGATACAGAAGTTTACCAACAAGTTGACAATATAAGGTAGCATCAACTTCAGGGGTAGTACAAGTGACTAAAATCTTGACTCCAAACTGAAAAAGAGAAGGGGATGGCTTATAGTCTTCCATGTGAAAGCTGTGTAGAAGATCACAGGCATACTTGGACTGAGAGAGGGTAATGCCTTCCTTGGATTGCAAGACTTGAAGACCAAGAAAATAATGAAAGTTTCCTAAGTCTATCATTTCAAACTTATTTTTTAGGCTAGAATTCACATGGTTTATATGGTTTGGATCACTACCAATAAGGATAAGATCATCAACATAAAGAACAAGGATGGTGAAGGACTTACCCACTTTCTTGGTGTAGACAGTGTTGTCCGAATGACACCTAGAAAAGCCATTATCTAATAGAAATCTATCCATTTTGGAATACCAAGCCCGACGAGCTTGTTTGAGACCATAGAGAGACTTCCTAAGGCGAAAAAAAAGGCTATAGTCATTTTGGATAAAGCCAAGGGGTTGTTCCATGTAGATTTATTTATGTAAATCTCCATGTAAGAATGCAAATTTAACATCTATTTGATGGACTTCCCATTTAAAGGAGGCAACAAAGGAAAGAACAAGGCAGATAGAATTCATTTGGGCAACAGGGGAGAAGGTTTCAGTATAGTCAATTCCTTCAACTTGTGAAAATCCTTTAGCGACAAGATGAGCTTCAGTGTCTATCCACTTTTCCATCTAGTCCAAACTTTGTTTTGTAAACCCATCTGCATCTAATAATTTTTATTCCTTTTGTAAGAGGAACAAGATCCCAAGTATCATTCGCTAATAAGGAGCGATATTCTTCATTCATATATTCATCCCAATATGGATGACCAGAGGCTTATTCAAATGTTTTTGGATCAAGATTTTTTGGAGCTTGAGCCAATAAGGAAAAGGCTATTTCAAACTGAGAACGTGTACATCATCGATCGACAAGGTCACCTGCAAGAGAACCTGCTACATCCCGAGTGGAGTAGACCCATCTTGGAAGTGGCGGAGTAAAAGGAAAAATTTCAAGAGGTGGAGGAGGATTTTCATCCTCACTTTCATCATCTGCACTAGAAGGAATGATATTAAAAATACAAGAGAGAGAGAGAGAGAGAGAGAGGTGGCACATATGTCGAATTAGGCTCGCAGGGAAAAGGTGGCACACTCGCCGAGCTAGGCTCGTAGGTTGATATATTTTCATCAAATTTTACATCTCTTCTAATGATTATATTTTTGGATTTTGGTTGAAGAAGTCTATATCCTTTGACATCTTCAGAATATCCAACAAAAATGCATTTTTCACTCTTAGTTTCTAAGGCTTTATGTTTTGCATTTGAAATATGGGCCAAGCATCACTTCCAAAAACATGAAAGTGACTTACATCTAGTCTGATTGAGCTCCAAGCTTCTTCTAGAGTTATATTCTTTAAAACCTTAATAGGAGTGTGATTGACTATGTAATTTTCACAGTTAATGGATTTTGCCCAAAAATTGAGACCAAGTCCTTATATTGAAGCATACAATTAGCCATTTATTTTAAGGTTCAATTCTTCCTTTCAGCTACACCATTTTGTTGTGGATTATATGGAATGGTATGTTGCAATTGAATGCCATGCTCAGTGCAGAAGTTGATAAATTTGTTGTCAACATATTCTCCTCCATTGTCTAATCTTAACTTAAGAATTTGATGTCCAGATTGTTTCTTAACAAAGGCCTTAAAGGCCAAGAACATGTTAAGAACTTCACTCTTGAGTTTTAAGAAGTATACCCAAGTGCGTCTGGAAAAATCATCAATGAAATTTAAGAAGTACTTGCAACCAAAGAAAGAAACAATAGTTAGTGGACCACATAAATCACTGTGCACAAGCTGCAAAGGGGTTGAAGCGTGCCAAGAGGCACATTTTTCAAAACTATCCCGATGATGTTTTCCGAGTACACATCCAGAGAAAACACCATCTTGGCAAGGTACCATAGGAAGGCCCGTCACCATATTTTCATTATATAGAGTTTGAAGAGAGCAATAGTTTAAGTGACCAAATATCTCATGCCAAAATTTGTTCACATCATCATTATGAGCAACAAAAACGGAGGAAAGACATGCTGGCCTAAAGTTGTCAAACTTATACAACCTTGTGGAATCATCAACAATGCCAGTAGCTAGAATATGTTTAGGATCTTTGAGGTCCTTGATTACAACATCATGAGGTGATAATTCTACTATTTTCCCTTCACTTGAATGAGTTATCTGATAAACAGAGAGAAGGTTGCATGACAACATAGGAAAACATAGTACATCATTAAACTAACCATTATCAAGATGAATGGTTCCAGATCCTACAACACTAAGAGATCTATCATCACCAACATAAATATGTTTGGTGTTACAATCATTTAAAGAAGAGAACATGGCTTTATTTTTTGCCATGTGGTAAGAAGCTCCAAAATCAATGAGCCACTCCTGAGAATGAGAAGAGGAAGATACATTTAATGCATAACCAGATCTTGATGCTTGACAACCACAAGCAGAAAGTGCCACTCCTGAAGATGAAGGTGAAGAGTGCTCCAAATTGATGTTGCGCTTCTTCATCGCTGCTTCTAAGGCTTCTATATTCTTAAAAAAATTGGACTCTATGTGGCCATAACGATTACAAAATTTGAAATGTCTATTGGTATTCTTCCCTTTGTTTTTATTTGCCTTATCATTTTGATGAGTTGCTTTTTTAATTTGTGGCTGAAATTTCTTAGGACCCTTGTTTGGTTTTGGACCATATTTTTTAGGATACTACTTCTTGGGATTCTTTTGATATGATTGCTGTTGGGATGCTAAGGCTTTCGTAGAAGCATTTCTAGGAGTGATAAGACCAAGGTGTAAGAGTTTTTCTTGTTCTCTTATCAAAGAATTGAAAAAGGCATCAAAATATGGGTTCTTGTAGGTGGTTCCTGAAGAAATGATGGCTTCTCTAGTGGAATGGAAGGCAGAAACAAATACAGAGTATGCAGGGCCAAGCTTAGTAATAATGCAATAGATGAGGCTACCATCTTCCTTTTTGACCTTACAACCTTCTAAAAGAACTCTAAGGGTCTTGAATTGGATAAAAAATCTTCAATAGAGGAGAAATTATTGGGGTCCAAATTAAGCAACTCATTTTCAAGCTGATGGGCCTTGACTTGATTCTAAATGCCAAAGAAAATATTTAGCTTGTCGAGGGCTTCATGAGGGGTGTCAATGTCAAGGATATGAAATCAAAAATCTTGAGAAATGGACATTCCTATGATCCCTCATGCTTGATCTTGTTTATTTTCCAATTTAGCAACTTTATCATCATCAGAAGGTTTATTTTCTCGCCCTGTGGCTATTCTATAAAGCCCTTTATTTCTAAGTATATTTACCATGTGAGGTAGCCATTGGAAATAATTGGTGTTGTTAAGAATAATTGGGCATGCTCTTTCCATTTAAAAAAATAAACTGAAGCTGATAAAAACTAAAAATAACTTCTCCAATGGAAAGACCTCGAAAAATTAGGCCGTTTCAAAAAAAATGGATCGAAAAATGGCTTCCAGATGAAGATGTTATGCCTTTTGAAAAAAACTGAGTTGTAGATGCCAAATTGTTATGGGAACGGTTTGAAATTTGGTGATAAAGTTCAACTTTAAAAAAAAAATCCCGCGCCTTTAACAAAAGCCTTTTACAAAAAGAAGTTTGAGAAAGAGATTTGAATCCAAGACCTCTATTCTCATAAAAAAACTCCTCACCAAGTGAGATAGTAAATGTTTGAAAGGAGGAAGGGGGTTTTTTGTTTTTGTTTTTGTTTTTTTTTTCCTCTTCGGTGTGCATGCCTTTTCTTGCAAAAAAAACACAAAAAACCAAGAAAAATAAAAAAATGAAATGCAAGCCTTATGGCAAAACATTATATTTTCAGTTAGCCTTACCAGAAACTATCTATTTTTTCACTATTTCATATTTCCCAAGATCTCACAAAGACGTGGGGAAAGAGCATACATAGCAAAAAAAATCCCTTTTCCTATTTCTGATTTGCTGAGATTGCACACAGCACAGAGAAAAGAGCATACACAAAGAAGAGGGTATAGATCTGGCAAATAAATAAAACCTGAAAACCGAAAATAAACAGAGGGAACCGAAATAAGCAGAACTATTAACAAATATAACTGCAAAAACAGATGCTTTATACCTCCAGATCTAAACTATCATAACTTGGGCAGCTGGAAACCTTTTCACATGAAACAAAATGCATTCCTCACTGTAATAGATGCTCTGGACACAACAGAGAAGTTCTCCAAGCCCAAAAATGTTTATAATTAGTAGATCTACAAAACAGAATTTGCATGCAGTCAAACCAACTTTGGGTTTTGATCAACAACAGACGTGGCCCTCAAAATAGCTTTGATACCATGTAGGAATTTACAGAGTAAGTTTCGTATATCAAGAACCAAAGGTCACCACTCACAAACAGATCAAAAATCAATACACCAGTATAATCATGTGGTTAAAACTCTCAAAAAGGGAAATAGTTCACGGCCTGAGCCAACGTGGCCACTTCAGGAAATTTATTAATATAAAAAGAAAAGTTACATATGTTTCTCTCATAAACGGTTACTAAAAAAATGACCCTCCATGCTCTTTAAATAGAGATCATGGACCAATCGGGTGTTAAGTCACGGATCAAGTGTCATTAATACCGAGGATAGAGATAACCGCCGGATCACCACAAATCGTGACTGTCAGATTATAAGTTACATATCTACATGGTAAAGAAACACACTTTATCTAACTCTACACTAGACTAAGTTATTCTTAACTATTTCCTATGTATTGGAATATCCTAACATTTCTCCCTTCAGATGACTAAACAATTCATCAATCCTCGGTAACATGCATGTTCCTGATGGTCATTTTTTTCAACTGCCTATAGTCAATGCACAATCTGAGAGTACCATAATTATTCTTTACAAAAAATACATGTGCACCCCATGGAAATACACTTGGCCTAATGTATACTTTGTTGAGCATACCTTTCAAATTCAAATTTAACTCTACCAAATCATGTGTGATCATCCTGTAAGGTGCTTTTGATGCTGGAGTTATTACTGGTACCAACTCAATAGAAAAGTCTACTTCTCTATGACGTGGAAACTTTGAAATATATACAAGAAATACATTTTGAAACTGTTGTAGAACTTGTTACCTACTCAAAACATCTGCATCCTTAACTTCCTTACCTTTGTCACTAGAGATATGCATTGCGAATAACACACACCCTTTCCTACGACTACGCTTGGCCTGCATAGCTGTCACAATCCTAACTGATGTGGCTTTCTTCTTTCCCTGTAAGACTTTTGGTTCCCCATTGTCATCCAAGAACTCAATGGACTTGTCATAACAGTGCACCTTGGTTCTATGAAGGAATAACCAGTCCATAGCCAATGGAAATATGTTCAACCGTGCTTTTGTAGGCATACAATTTAACTCCAATGCACAAGCTCTTACCCGATGGTGAACTCTTTTATTTGTACCTATAGTAGATTACACTAACCAATATTATGCATGCACTTCTTTATTCAAACCACACTTAGCCATCAAGCCCGGACAAACACTATTATAATTAGATCCATGGTCAATCAAAATAGAAACAACTTGAAAAAAAAGCTTACCGTCCTTCTCGATGATAGATTCCTTAATATCTTCCTTCCTGTTTTCCACAATTTTGTAAATACGAGGAATCCTCTGCCCAACATCCCCAAAAGTCTGTGCCTCATGTGCAATATATATATATGAGGCCTACCACATTGATTTTGTGGGAAATCTCTCTTAAGGTGTTCCTTACTCAATGTACAACACTCCAACCATACAGTACCATCACCTCTATGTTGTTGTTGTGATCCATGTCCCTATTGAGTTGCATTAAACTTATTTTGTGGTCCAACATTTTCTTTATCTTCTGCATTTGGGGCCTTGCTCTATTCGGCTTCCATTTACCATTAACTTTATATTTCCCTTTCCATCCTTACTGATATTTATTATTAAGCTTTGACTGATCATAACATTTCTTCAATTTCCTAATAAGTTCCTCAAGTGACCGAGGATCATCATAATCAATCCAATCTCTAAATGATAATGGAAAACCACTGAAAAATCATTCAACTTCAGCTTTCTCATCTTTAAGATACAATACATACCTAGTCGTGTACTCTTTATCTGTCATTGATCCTACCTTTCACTCATAGAATTCTTTGACCTTTCCATCGTAGTACCTTTCTGACAATTATTTCTTCTTGAAAATCCTCTTGAACTCATTCCGACTCAAGTCCTTTGTCTTGATGTTTCTGACCCGCCTTCATATTATCTGTGTAATTATGAATCTCAAATAAATTATTTGTATGATCTGAACTTAGAAAGGAATGAAACATAATAGAAATATAACCATAAATATAGACATGCAACAAAAATAACAATTCATTTCACTAATATCAAAGAACTGAAATATGCTTACAGACATAATGGAAATAAACAAGCTCGTGCGCTGGTCACTTATCTCTGAGAAGAGATGTGGAAGCTACATGCCTCTCAACTATGTTACAATGAGGCTCAAAGGCCTACTTATTATTGAGAAACAATGGAAAACCCTAAACATCCAAAAAATGAACCATAGGAGATGAATCAACAAATTTGTGGGCCTCGTTGGGATAAATTGGTACATCAACTTCCCAGGGTCATAAATTTGGCATACGATCTACATTTGACGTGCACAATACTTAGTTAAAAATATATATCTAAGGAATACAATTTTCTACTGAAAAAATCACTTAGAGACTCATGTTTTCCCATTATCCAAAAAAAACTTCATTTAGGGCCTCAAAATGGCTCTGGAAGTTCAGGACCCGAAAAACTACCAAAAATAGTAAATTATGCTATAATTAAGGAAACATTAAAACTGAAAGAAACAATGGTGGGGGTCGAAGTGTAATAGGTGAGTGGCCACTAATATACACCTATATCATTCATCCCCCCTTAGGAATCAATGGTACCCATTGCGTTGAGTGCCTCCATGAGATGGGGAAACTTTTGTTGAACTTGGTCCTTGGTGAGGCACTTGCCTTGGTGCAAGATTTGGCCAAATTTGAAAACTCGATATAGTTGGATCTTCTTTTGGAAAGTTTTCTTAATTTTCATTTCCATTATCTAATCAGTGGTGTCCTGTTCCATGTTGTATGGGTTTAACTCTGTTGGTGTGATTTGTTCTACAATATCGGATGTGTCCAGTAATGGTGGAAAGTATGGTTGAATGTGGTCCACATTTAATACCGGGTATGGGCCAAGGAAGGGTTCAATTTTGAGATCGAAATCATTGTCCCCTACGGCCTTGGAGATGGTGTATGACCCATGTCAAATCAGTTTAAGCTTACAGTGGGGCCCAACGAGGCACTCCTTATGCAAATGTAGCTAAACTTTGTCACCCACCTGGAACTTGTGTGTCACTCGATGTTGATCATGTCGCTGCTTGTACCGAGAATTGGCTTGGTCCAATACATCATGGAACTACTAGCGGATGTGATATATTTTCTCAATGAAGTTGTTAGCCATGTCGGTTTCAGACTGGACATGGGCCAAATTTCCTGAGTAGATGCAAATGGTATGGCCACATCAATGCGACATAGTGGCTGGAATCCTAACCCCACCTGAAAGGGATTGTGGCCAGTCGAGATATGGAGAGATCTGTTGTAGCTATGTTGGACACAGGGGATTCTTTCTTCCCATGTGCAAGTATTCTTTGATTTTTACTTGCGTAGAATTTGTATGATCATCCTCTTGATGACATCTGTTTGTCCATTAGTATGGGGGTGTAAAGTCATGGATTAGTGAGCTTTGTATCCAACATCGACCAGATACTTGAAAAAAATATACTTAGGAACATGTTGTACCAATCTACGATAATTGAATGTGGGATCCCAAAGTTTACCCACACTCGTTCAACGAATATGTTAGCAGTGATTTCCACTGTGATGCTCTTCTTGCAAGCCGCAAGAATGGCCATCTTAGAGAATCTTTCGATGACCATGAAAACACGGTCATTGCCATGCCTAGTCAAAGGGAGGCCTGACATGTCAGTGATGTAATCCATGGAGATGGATTTCCAATTTCGACTAGGAGTATACAAATGTGTATATAGGCCTTGCTTCTTGATGGTGGGTTTGGCAATGGCACAAAAAATGTACGATCTGATGTACTTCCCAAAATTGTGTCGAAGGTTTGGAAAATAAAAATACTTTTGTAGAATTGCCACTATTTTCTCTACTACAAAGCTTTTAATGACCCGACCGTAGTGCTCCTCCCAAACCATCTTGGCACACTCACTTGAAGGAAAAATGAGGTGTCCCAAGTGACATAACAATGTATCATGGATGTGAAAATTTGGAACTTTCTTTTCTTCTAGGAGTGTCTGTTATGTGTTGTCGAATTCTGGATCACTATTGTATAAATGTGGCCACTCTGAAGTCTCATACACACAAGAGTCGAGCACAATGGTCAGTGCCATGACTGGTGGTCAACTAAGGTAGTCAACAACATTATTGGTGTTTCCCTTCTTGTACTTAATGTTCAAATGAAATTGTTGTAGATATGTGGACCATTTCTGATGGCGACCATTCTGAAACTTCCCTTGTGTTTGTATGAATTGCAGGTGTCAGTGGTTTGTGTGGATGATTGTTTCCTTTCCCATAATGTAATGCTTCCATTGTTGGTAGGCCTGCATAGTGGAATACATCTCTTTGTCATAGGTGGCATACTTTTGGATTGTGTCTGAAAGTGTCTCACTTTGATATGCCACTGGATGCCTTTACTGAGTAAGAAAAACACTAATAACATAATCGGAAGCATCTGTATCGATATCAAATGGTTGTTGGGATCTCAACTCAAAAAACTCATTTTTTTGGGATTCATACCAAAATAAATTTTCTTTCGATCCACCCTTGGTGACTTGACTCAAAGGCCAAGTGATATGAGAGAACTCCAACACGAACCTACGATAGAAATTGGAAGACCTAGAAAATTGCAGAGCTCCGTTAGAGTGTTTTGAGCTAGCCAATACTGAATGAATTGTATCTTGGTTGGGTCCACATGCACACCCTTCTCATCAATGATGTATCACAGATATTGAACCTGGGTCATCCCAAAAGTGCATTTCTCCAAATTGGCAGAAAACTTGTGTTGTTGTAGAGTTTGGAGTACTTGTCGAATACTGTGAAGGTTATCTTCTAAACTCTAGATAAAGATCAATATTTCATCCAAATACACCACCACAAATGAGTTGGTGAAGGGTCGCAAGATGTATTCTGTCATCCTCATGAAGGTTGTGCGGGAATTCATCTACGACGAGTCAGTGGTTCGAACCGAATTTTCATGGGGTGACCACACAAAAGAAGTAATGTCATCCCATGACTTCCCATGAAAAAAGTTCTCACAAGGGGGTATCATCATTACTTTTATAAAATTATGTAAATTAATTTTTCAGTGTTAAAATTTGATTTATAACTGATTAATAATGCAACATGGAAATAAAAAAATGATAATATTTTGTTGTCATTGATGAAATACTGATTTTTGTTCATTTATTTTCACAATACAGTGAACTTCTACGCTCTTGCGTGCCTACACATAGGTGAGGTGCCTATGGGGGCATCTCTTGCTGGGCACACCAGTGTGCTCGTGCAACAATTTGGTGGGTCAACCTGATTTGGAAATGGGCATACACACAAAAGAATTAATGTCAGCCCATGACTACTCATGAAGAGAGTTCCCACAAGGGGGTCTCATAATGGTTTTTAGAAAATTATCTAAATCAATTTTTCAGTGTGAAAATTTTGTTTTTAATTGATTTATCATACAAAATGGAAATAAAAAATGATAATATTTTGTTGTCATTGATGATATAATGATTTGTGTTCACTGATTTGCATAGTCGGTCGAATGCTTGAACCCTAGGTACGCCTGCATGAAGGAGGGGTTCTTGGGTGCCCATGGGGGCATCATGTGCGAGGCATGCTAGGGAGTTTTGTGCCCATGAGGTCTTCGGGTGCTAGGCATGCCAATGTGCCCACCCGATATGGGCAACATGCATGATTTCGTGGGTCAGCCTGACTTGGCAAGGGGTGCCCATAAAAAAGAAGTTATGTTGGCTCATGATTGCTTATGAAAAAATATCCCACAAGGGGTTCTCATAATGATTCTTATAAAATTGACTTAATTAATGTTTGGGTGTTAAATGTTGGTTTATAATTGATTAATGGACCCATGAATTCCCATGACATGAGAATGGGGCCAATGTTGAAATTTTTTGTTTTAGCTTTTAGGCACTAAAATTTGACATGGTTATGGTAGATGCATGCAATGACAATATGGAAGGGTTTTGAGACTAAAATACGAATCACATAAAGAATTCGATAATAAAACAAAAATTTTATAACATTTATAAATGTCAAGGAGATGAAATTATTTATTACTATTTACCAGTTGTGGGATTATAATGTACTTCATAGTCCAAAGGTTGAGAAAGCTCCTTAACCTTCCATTTGATAAAAATTCTTACCTTTCATCATCATCACCATCATATTTTTCATCTTCATCAACATCATCATGGTCATCTTCATCGTTTTCGTCGATGTCATTGTCATCGTTTTCATCAACAACAACGTCATTTATATGAAAAGGAATGATGCATCAATGAATCACACATAATTTATTATATGTATCTCTTATTCTCTTGGTTTCAAGCTTATTTTACTTGTTTTGGGCCTAACCCTAAGTACCAATCAACCACCAATTAGTATTTACCAATTAGTTTAAATTATTCTTTAATTAATTGACTCCACACAATGTGACTAGTAGAAGTCGCCAACGTTGAAATTTTTTCAGTTTGTGCTTATATGAATTGAAATTTGACATGGTTATAGTAGATACATGCATTGATGTTATGGGAGGATTCGAAGACCCATATATGAGAATGTTATTATTTGGAAAAGTGTATAATTTAGTTATATGTTTTGAATTATTATTCATTTCTAAAATGGATTTTAACCAAGTGGATAAAATGAAAAATATGTTTTCAGTTATTATTATTTTCTTGTTATATTTTAAAAAATTATTCCAAACATGTTTCATTCCATTCATCACGGTGTTAAGTATTTTTGAATCTTCCCTTCAACCCCAAAACCTACATACTCTCTGGTCTCAATCTCTCCCTTTTCAGTCCCTCTCTCCCCCTCCAACTCCATCTCTCTATCCTAGCTCCCTCTCTCCTCTCTATCCCTCCCTCTCTGCTCCTCTCTCTCAATTTTTCTCTCTCATCCTAGGTCAAGCAGCACCTAGATATCCAAATTATCCCAAAAATTTACATGATTCCAATAAATCTTCATCTCCAAACTTGAAAATACTAGTAAAATATTCTTCTTGGCTTACTTTCGACCAAATTTGAAGCAATACAACTTCAAATTAGTGTTCCCTTAATGATTTCACACCTTTGTATCAATATTACACATTACATACCAGAATAGCCTTTAAGGAATACCACGATAAAACCCTCATGCAAGGTGTTATCACTAGGCTGGAATGAGTTGGGATGTTCAACCATAAACCTAGTACAACTATTTCAAACCACTTTGGACTGGAAGATAGCCCTTCTAATTAGAGAGGGCTCTCTCAAAGAAAATAATGAAATACTCAAGACAAGATCTATATTGCATATGGCTAAATATGTTTATGTTTTATGTGGTTTCTTTAGGTGGAGTATATGATGGCAACCATTGGGCATGGAGTTAGCTAAAGATATTCAATTGCTAGCAAATACATTCATGGAAGCTGAGGAAAATTGACATAAAATATAACTTTTCCAGCAAAACATAGTACATGAAGTAAATTGGAGAATAAAGTTATGAATTCCAAGTGATCATAATACCATGAAGCTGATGACAATATACAAACTGAAGATACAAAAACATAAGTCAAGAAGAATCTCGGGTTTTAAAGGAAACTGTTGTAAACCGTGTATTAGCTTGATAGAGAAAATTTACATAGTGGCTTCCTCATAACATTAATCAACCCTTTCATACTAAAAAAATCCCCCATTTATAGAGTAAGGTCTCTTCACAATGGTATGCCACCTGGGCTAGACTTCGATAACTTGACCTAGAGACCTAATTCAAATAGGATTGTATCACATGGAGAATTAATATGGATATTTTCTATTTTGATAGAGTTTGTATTCAAATAGGGATATATGACCATTAAATAACTCCAACAAAATTACAACAAACTTTTCTTTTCATATTTATTGAACCAAAATGACTAATAAAGTTTTGGTTGTTTAATTCACTAGATTTAAGACTTCGTGAGCTTGAGTTGAGATGGTCAAATGTATTGATGAGTTGGCATGCTTTGTTGACTTGATGAGTTGTCAACCACATAGAGGTTGATTGCTGAGTTTTCCTCTAGAAAAAAAGACATAATAATATGCATGTTACTACCTTACAATTTATCCACTTCTTCACTGCATTTACAGCCTCAAAAATATCAAAAAATCCTAACACTGGAAAAAAATAGAGTATAGGCACTTCGGTAGTGAACTTCCTTAGAAAATACCAAAATCAACCATTATGCATAATTTTTAACATTTATAAATATTCCACTGTCTTCCATGAGGTTAATGGGTTAAACCCATGCCTTTAACCTTCTAGTTTTTTAAATTATGCCCGATTTTTACCTCCATGGAAAGCTATAGCACTTCCGTAGAAAATTTTTCTCTTCAAGCCTAGGAGTTGCTACGAAAGTACCTAGTTTTCTGAGATTTTTCACTTTCTCCCATCTATCACCTCAAAAAAAAATTTACAGGCCTATACATGCATGTATAATATCATAAGCCATAATATAGCCAAAAATGTGTAATCCTATCATGCTTATGGAGCAACATCATCATTAATAGTAAAGAATTTTAGGACCCTCTTTAAAAGTTTAGCTTGTATCATCTACATTTAAGCTACTAGGTCTTTGGCTTGATCTTGTAACCTTCTCCTCTATGCTTGAAAACACCTATTCCTTTTTCATAGATGCTTCATCATCCTGTGTAGAGAAAATTTCATGTTTAAGATATTTCATGATCTATCTGCCTCTTCATTGTAATAATCCAGTTTCTTAGATATGTCTTGATTGAATTCCTCAAAAATAAATGTTGATTCTATTACCTCATTTCTATCATCCCTTAATTGTTCTTGTAGAAGCTCTACCTCGGTCTTTTCTTGTTCCTCTTCTTTACCTTTACTTATCTTCACTAATTATTCCTTTGCTGGAGGCTCCTCTGGAAATTTTTATTTTAATGGAAACTTTTTCCTTAGTGACTGTTCAGGCATTAGTGGTTTCTCAGGAATATTTAGCTTATATTGTTGTGATCTTCTGAATGTTTTTCTAGGCTCCAATATAAAACATGAATCATCTTGAGAAATGTCTAATTTATTAGCTCTTTGCTATTGTTTTGAGTATCTATTTCCTTGATTTCAATAGGTTGTACAATGATAATTTCTTCAATTTCAATAGCCTCCAAGATATCTTCTAACTTGCCTCTTCCTTCAGTTTGACTTCTAGTAACCCTCCTATGTGTCCTTGTATATTTTTTTATTTATTTTATTTTGAAATTTTTCTTTGGCAGCACATTATTTTTCACTTGTTCACCTCCAGATCCATAGGGTCTATCATATGTTGCATCTCTACATCATGGTCAACTACATGTTCTGTTTCAGATGGTTTGTCTTTCCTTGGAGTAGTGGACTTAGATCTTGGTGTTTTCCTAGAGGTGATAGCATCAACTTCATAGCCACTCATAAAAAAAAATTCAGGCCAATATATGTTCAATTTTTTTAATTCTTCAACCACTACCAACTTGATTAGAGGATGCTGAAAAGTTGAGGTATCACTGGTTTCAAGTTTCGCTTGAACTTGTTTTTCCATTTTTCCTAAGCTCCTAAACAAATAAAAAGGAAAATATAAGGTTTGTTTGCCTATGAAGTGTAGCAACAAATTGAAATGGTATTGATATATTATCGTGAATTTACCCTCATAGGTAAAATACTTATGAATCACCATTAGAAATTTTGAAAAATACTCTTTAAGGCATGTTTTAGGGATGCCTAAAGCCATATCGATGCCTTTGTGTTATTTTTTAAAAACTTCATCACAATTATACAATTTAAACTTTTTTACTTTGAACCATGACTCTCCTAATCTGGGGATCTCAGTGGCTTGCGAAATGGTGTCTGGGGACACATCAAAACTTAAAATTCCCACTTTCAACCCTGTGCCTATAAAATTGATAGAAAAGCCCTTTAAAATTTATCCATGATGTCCCTGCAATTCTTGACAGAACTGGAGGTATCCCACTCTATCAAATGATTGGGAGAAGGTGGGGTCTTCTTCTAAATACTTCATGTCCATGGGCTCATACCTAAAAATGAATCATCCTTTATAGTCCTTCTTTTTTTATTCCATGGCTCTAAGCTGCAGTGAACAACTCCTTTTCACCTGCAAAAAATTTAGTGACATCAAACTGACTTTTGACACTAACATAGTTTACCCTAAGACAACTGACCACCAGAAAACCATACCAACACTTAGAAAACAATAGAAGCTCACAAGGAGGATATAAGAATGGATTTGTGACAACAAATTGAAAAGAAAAAGTGTAAAGAGAACAGAGTCACTAAGCAACTATATGATGCATGTGTTTTACAAATGGTGGATAATGACAACAGGAAGAAATAATGACCCAATATGCTCTGACCACCTCTGACCATACCCTTTTTAATACTTTGTACTATTTCCCCTACTGTTAATAGAAAAACAAAATTTCGTAGCGAAAACTGTGTTGGAGAAGACAAATTTGCTACAGAAGTGTGAGGAACTTTTGTAGCAAATCCTGACCTGTTTGAACTAGATTTCATGTGGAAGTGTGTAAAGATTTCAGACTCATAATGATGACCAAATCAACTCGTAGACAATGAAAATTTGGATTTTCCCTTGATAATGACTCACATAAAGATTCATAATGACATTTCAAAATAACTAAAGGATTTTTATACATGTGATTTTTTTTTTGAAAATAAATAAGATAAAAATCTTATTAAACCCTAACTAACTTAACCTAATTGAGTCATGACTCAAAAAAAACCTATTGTATATCTTGGATAAAAGTGGCTCCAATGGGTATTTTGTTCCCATGTGGTGCAGCAAAGAACCAACAAAACAAGTGCCTATTCAATAGGTTGTTCCCAACCTCTTGTCATATTTTTCAGCCTGCATTCTACCCTTGACATGATATTGATGCAAAAACACTGTACAAATGAAAAATTTCAACTACAATATTTAAACTAAATGTTGAAAGAGACGCTTGCCCGACAAGCTTATTTATGTACATACCAATCCTACTCTAACAACTGAAATCCAAACTTTCAATTCAGGCAATATGAAACTTCTAGTATAGCCAGTCGAAAAGCTGATCTGACACCTGGGCTTCTTGATTATGCTTGAAAAAAATCGAAAGTTAGTCATCTATTGTTAACTTGGAATGAAAATTGATCCTTGCTCCATAAGAAACACAAAAAATGTCTTAATTGATAACTGCAACAGACTTTCCATTGGATCTTGGAAACTGTGAAAAATCACTTTTTATTTATGAGTAAAACCATTAGGGTTGAATTCATTCATAATTGATGGCTTCTTTTGTCCCATGTCTTCAATTCCAGGAACATCATCAAATAAAAATGCAACAATAGATTTGTCTTCCCTTTCGTGTAAATAAAAAAAACTGTCCATGCATCCTTGAACATCTTCAAACATGACATCCATATTATGTGTATCAAAACTAATCATTTTCTTATCAAAAAAATAGATATAATCTTTGGTAGTTTTTCTTGAGGATTGTCATCTTGATTCTGAACACTAACAACTCATATACAAACAAATTTATGCATATTCTCCATGTCATTTTGATGACCTCCAAATAGAATAACTAAAACCTATATATCCATCTCTTCATGTAACTCAGGTTTACTTAAAAGTGAACTTTCATCACACGTTACCTCACTGTTCAGAATTTTCATGCATGTATTTTCAACAACTTGATCTTGAGGAGTTTTCTCTTGACATAAAATCTCATAAAAGGAATGGCTTGAAAAACAATTTGAATGATTTGGCTCATACCTTTGACTGCATATATATTGACAAGGCTGTAAATATTCATAAATTTCATGTAATATGACTTGACTGTCAAATTTCTCATCTATTTCATCTTCAACTAAAGAAGAGACATCTGCTTGTAGGAAAATTTCTTGATCATCATGACAACTAGCTTGTGAATAAAATTCATAAAGTGCCTCTAATATCTCCTCGTCATCTATACATTCTACCTCATCATAAATACTTTTAATATATTGAATGAAACCTTTCCAAAGATTACAAAAGTCTTGAAACTATGGCGATGAAGGATGAGACTTCCCATAATGTTCGAAGAATGCTCTATGAAAATGTTTAAGAGAACACAAACTTACCGATCTCAACCCTTCATAACATACTCTATATTTGTCTTCTAGGGTAGCCATAAACATATTCATGAGATAATCTTCAGGAAAATCAACCCTCAGTCTACATACATGTATATGGAATTTAACCAAATTCTGACCAACATCATCTTTCTTTTCATCTTTGAACATGGGAGGATGGGTTGACCAATCAACACAAGGAATAAGATTTGGAAAACAAAAGATGTGAGACCGATCCATAGGAGCATACCTGGGATTTATTCTTGCAGTAGAACTCATCTTGGAGCCTTTTCAATCTACTGATCTTCAAGCAGTGGAATCACCATGAAGCTTTGATCTTTTATATCTTTTGAGATTGAAGTCGGTAGGGTAAAATCACAACCTTAAAATTAAAACTCGTATTTCTCATTACCCTCAGGAATCAGAATGAAGAGATTCAAATAAAATCTAGGAAATGGAGCTTTTGAGCTCCTGACAAATGCACCAAAATGTTATCACTAGGCTAGAACCAGTTGGGTTTTTCAACCATCAACCTAGCACAACTATTTCAAACCACTTTGGACTAGAAGTTATCCCTTCCAATCAAAGAGGGTTCTCTCAAAGAAAATAATGAAATACTCAAGATAAGATATATATTGTAGATGGATAAATATGTTTATGTTTTATGTGGTTTATTCAAGTGGAGGAGTGTATGATGGCTACCATTGGGCAAGGATTCAAATAAAGATATTCAATTACCAGCAAATACATTCATGGAAGCTGAGGAAAATTGACTTAAAATATAACTTTTACAACAAAACATAGTACGTGAAGGAAATTGGAGCATAAAGTTATGAATTTCAAGTAATCATAATATCATTAAGCTGATGAAAATATACAAACTAAAGAGACAAAAACATAATTCAGGAAGAATCTTAAGTTTTGAAGGAAATTGTTGTAAATTGTGTATTAGCTTGATAGAGAAAATTTACATAGTAGCTTACTCATAACATTCATTAACCCTTCCAAAATAAAAAGCTCCCCCATTTATAGAGTGAGGTCTCTTTACAATGATCTGCCACTTGGGCTAGACTTCGATACCTTGACCTAGAGACCTAATTTAAATAAGATTACATCACATGGAGAATTAATAGGGGTATTTTCTGTTTTGATAGAGTTTGTATTCAAATAGGAATATATGACCATTAAATAGCTCCAACAAAAATCTAACAAAATTTTCTTGTTGTATTTATCGAACCAAAATGACTACATAGGTTTTGGTTGTTTAATGCACTAGAGTTAAGACTTCGTGAGTTTGAGTTGAGTGGTCAAATGTATTGATGAGTTGGCATGCTTTGTTGGCTTGATGAGTTGTCAGCTACATAGAGGTTGATTGCTGAGTTTTCCTCTTGAAAAAAATACACAATAATATGCATGTTACTACCTTATGATTCATCCACTTCTTCACTACATTTACTACCCCAAAACCATCAAAAATTACTAACGCTGGAAAAAAACAGAGTATAGGAACTTCGGTAGCGAAATTCCGTAGAAAATACCAAAATCAACCCTTCTGCATAATTTTTAATATTTTCAAATATTCCATGGTCTTCCATGAGGTTAATGGATTAAAACCATGCCTTTAACCTTCTATTTTTTGAAATTAATCCTGATTTTTACTTCCATGGAAAACTACAACACTTCCGTACCAATTTTGTGTCTTCAAGCCTGGGAGTTGCTATGGAATTACCTAGTTTTCTGAGATTTTTGACTTAAACATCACATGGAGAATTAATAGGGATATTTTCTATTTTGATAGAGTTATTATTCAAATAGGAATCTATGACCATTAAATAACTCCAAAAAAAATCTAACAAACTTTGCTTGTCATCTTTATCGAACCAAAGTAACTGCTAAGGTTTTGGATGTTTAAAGCACTGGAGTTAAGACTTCGTAAGCTTGAGTTGATATGGTGAGTTTTATTGATGAGTTGGCATGCTTTGTTGACTTAATGAGCTGTCAACCACATAGAGGTTGATTACTGAGTTGTCCTCTTGAACAAAAGACATAATAATATGCATGTTACTACCTTATGATTTATCCACTTCTTCACTACATTTACTACCCCTAAACCATCAAAAACTCCTAACGCCATAAAAAAAAGAGAGTATAGGAATTTGGGTAGCAAGCTTCCGTAGAAAATACTAATATCGACCCTTCTGCATAATTTTTAACCTTTCTAACTATTCCAGGGTCTTCCATGAGGTTAATGGGTTAAACACACGCCTCAAACCTTCTAGTTTTTGAAATTATGACTGGTGTTTACCTCCATGGAAAGGTACAACACTTCTGTAGCAAATTTTTGTTTTCAAGCCCGGGAGTTGCTATATAAGTACCTACTTTTCTAAGATTTTTCACTAATTCCTTATATCACCTCAGAAAAATTTGTAGAAGCCTATACATGCTTGTATAATAGCATAAGCCATAATATAGCCAAAAAATGTGTAATCTTATCATGCTTATTGAGCAACATCTTCATTAATAGTAATGAATTTTAGGCCCCTCTTCAAAAGTTCAGCTTGTAGTATCATCTACATTTGTGCTTCTAGGTCTTTGGATTGATCCTGTAATGTTCTCCTCTCTTCCCGCATCCACCTATTTGTTTTGCATAGATGATTTATCATCATATGTAGAGGAAATGCCCTCTTTAACATCTTTCCTAATCTATCTTCCACTTCATTGTAATAATCTAGTTGCTGAGATATGTCTTGCTTGAATTCCTCAAAAAAAAAAAATTGATTCTTCTACCGCATTTCTATAATCCCTTAACTGTTCTTGCAAGATATCTACCTCATTGTTTTCTTATACCTGTTCTTTACCTTTACTTCTATTCACTTATTCTGCCTTTGCTCGAGGCTCCTCTAGAAGTTTTTCTTTTGATGGCATCTTTTTCCTTAGTGATTGTTCAGGCATCAGTGGTTGCTCAGACATCTTTTACTTTGACTGTTGTGATCTTGTGAACAGTTTTCTAGGCTTCGAGATAAAACTTGAATATTCTTGTGCAAAGTCTAATTTCTTGGCTCTTTGTTTTTATTTTGAGTCTCTATCTCCTTGATTTCAATAAGTTGAAGAACGGGGATTTATTCAATTTAAATAGCCTCCAAGATATCTTCTAACTTGTCGCTTCCTTCAGTTTGACTTGTAGTAACCCTCCTTTGTGTCCTTGTATATGATTTTATTTATTTATTGTGGAATTTTTATTTGGCACCACAGTCTTTACACTTTTTCAACCTCCAGCTCCATAGGCTCTATCATATGTTGCATCTCTGCATCATGGTCAGCTACATGTTCTATTTCAGATGGTTTTTATTTCTCTGGAGTAGTGGACTTAGATCTTTGTGTTTTCCTAGGGGTGATAGCATCAACTTCATAGCCATTCATAAACAAAAATGTAGGCCAATATCTGCTCAATATTTTTAATTCTTCAACCACCAAAAACTTGATTAGAGCATGGTGAAAAGTTGAGGTATCACTAGTTTCAGGTTTGGCCTAAGCTTTGTCTACCATTTTTCCCAAGCTCCTGAACAAATAAAAACAAAATATAAGGGTTTCTTACCTGTAAAATGTAGCAACAATTTTAAATGGTATTGATATATTTTAGCGAATCTACCCTCACAGGTGAAATACTTATGGATCACCAATAAATTTTTTGAAAAATGCTCTTTAAGTCATGTTCTAGGGATTCCTGAAACCATATCGATGCCTCTATGTTCTTCTTTCAAAAATTCATCACAATTTTGCAATTTAAACTTTTCTACTTTGAACCATGACTCTCCTAATCTATGGATTTGAGTGGGTTGCGTAATGGTATTTGGGGACACAAAAATTTTTATCATTCCCACTTTCAACCATGTGCCCATAAAATTGATAGAAAATTCCTTTGAAACTTGTGCATGAGTCCCTGCAATTTTTTACAGAAACAGAGGCAACCCACTCTATTCAATTCTTGGGAGAAGGTGGGTTCTTATTCTATATGCTTCATGTCCATGGGCTTGTACCTAAAAACATATCCTCCTTTATATTTCTTCTTTTGTGATGCCATGGCTCCAAGGTGTAGTGACCAACTACTTGACACCTACAAAAAATTTAGTGACAACAAAATGGCCTTTGACACTAACAGAGTTTACCCTGAGATAGTTATATAGACCACTAGAAAACTAGACCAACGCTTAGAAAGAGATAACATCTCACAACGAGGATATGGGAACATATTTGTGACAACAAATCGAAAATAAAAGTGTAAAGAGAACATAGTGAGTAAGCGGCTATATGATGCATGTGTTTTACAAATGGTGGATAATGAAAATAGGAGGAAATCATGACCCAATATGCTCTCACCACCTCTGATAATACAATTTTTAATAATCTATACTGTTTCCCCTACCATTAGCAAAAAACCAACTTTCGTAGTGAAAACTACGTTGGAGAAGACAAAATTTTCTACAGAAGTGTGAGGAACTTCCATAGAAAATCCTGGCATGTTTGAACTAGCTTTGTCGTGGAAGTGTGTAAAACTATCAAACTCATAATGATGACCAGATCAGCTCATGGAAAATGAAACTTTTGATTTTCTGTTGATAATGACTCACATAAAGACTCATAATAACATTTCAAAATAACTAAAGGACCTTTATACATGTGAATTTTTTTTTTAAATAAAAAAGTTAAAATCCTATTGAACCTTAACTAAATTAACCTAATTTACTCATGACTCAAAACAAACCTAATGGTTATCTTGGATAACACAAGGGTAGCTAACAATTCTAAAATCCTTGATGATCTAGCCTAATCTCTTCTAACTATGTCAACACTGGATGTTTTACATACCCATCATTCATAAAGGAATGATTACTATTATATTTTGGGGAAGTAAAACCTTAAAGTTCCCATCTCATTACATTTAATTTGGTTAATATATAGCCTTGACTCCCCTCATTGGTAGCTTTTGAAATACCTCACGTGAAAGTCCAAATATTTGTGGAAGACGTTGTTGATCAGCGGTTGTCATTGATGCCAACCCAAGCAGCACTAGGGGCTAACCCATTATTGAATGGGAATTTTGACCTACCAAATTAATATATTTTGGGTCAATAATTATTTTGATGGTTTCTACTTGTCGAGATGTTTCCGTTGATATATGGCACACCATGTAATTCTTCACGGTTTGAGAGATATTCATGTTTGAAGTTTGCACCCCCAGTTAGTGGGCTAAAACCTCATGGGGTTGGGGCATGGGTCATTGAAAAGTCATAATTAATATTTTTTAAGCTCCTAAAATCCCTCCCACGTTCACTTGTTGAAGCCCCTCTCAAATAAGCATCTATATAAATTGTGATCTTCATTTCCTCCTTAGGTAAGAGATTCGGCCATCTGAAACAGGTCATCGTGGTATTTTCGCTATAAATTGTTTTCTACGAAGGTTCAGATGCTGAAATTTTTATGAGGTGAAGCCAAAATCCTAAGGAAGTGGCTGCAAATATTTCAGATCAAGGTGCACAAAATTTGTGGAGATATGATCTATGTAAGTCAGGGTTTTTGCAGGCTCCTAAAATTCATCTCAAAGAGTGACCTTGGTAAATTCGTCATAGCTCTCTCTCTGAGTATCAGATTGGAATTTAGTAAAAAGTGGTAGATGGTGAACAGTCTATAATTTTTTCTCTATCAATTTCAAATCCAAATGAAGAAACAGTGACATGTCGCACACCATACAAGTGCGCTCTGCTGAAACAACCCATAATTAGGGCGTTGTGAGAGATTAGGTATAACTCTCTCTTGAAGAATCCAAATTGGGTCAGACTTGTGGCATTGGAAAGATGACTCAGAGGAATAATACAGGACCAAAAATCAGATATTGAGGATCTGAAATAACAAAGATACACCAGATTCAATATCGAGCTCCTGGAAGGCAAGAAAAACTAGATAATGTGTTGTCAAGGGTTGCAAAGGACCATACTTTCTATGGCAGCAAAGCAAAGCAAGGTGCAGCAGAGGGTAGCATGAAAAGAGCAGCAACCAAGGTGCATAATAGAAGAAATAATTTCATCATATGAAGTCTTCAAGTGGGTAGCACTGCATACAATCATTGTAAAGGTATCATTGTACTTAGTCATTGTAAATACATTATTGTACAAATTGTACTAGTATCTATTTGCTAAGGGTTGAAAAGGCAGTGTTGGGAGGTCTAGGATCATCATTAGGTGGTTGTGTCAAAGTAGGGGTTATGTTCTAGTATATCTTCTTCTTCTACATCATTTTATATCATTGTAAAGTGGACCATTTTCCATGGTACGGGAGTCCATTCTTCTTTTATTCTTCTATAGGGTGGTAGGGTGGTGCTAGGGTGAGTTTTACCTCATTGGGTGTTGGGGCATTCGTTCAGTTGACTACTAAAGAATCTCGGGTGTTGGAGCATCCATTCAGTGGGAGCTGGAGAAGAATGCTTTTCTAGATTCTAGGAAGTTGGAGCTTGATTTTCAATTGGAGTTGAATATTAAAGAAATATTAGAAAAGCATTAGGTGGTTTTTTCCCCAGAGTTAGTTTCTGATGCAGGAGAATTAGGCTGTAGAAATACTTTGTATTTTTATAAGACATATTGGGTCTCATGTTTTTAAAGTCTCATGTAAATATTAGTATTTTGAATAAATTAGGAGGAATTGTAATTTCTCTCTAAACTCTAGATAACATGAGGAATTTGGTTAAGTTAGGAATATGAAGAGAAAACCAGGGGTTATGAGTAGATTTAGGATTAGTTTCAGTAATTTCAATTATTGAGTCTAAATTAGGAATTGGGAATGTTAAGAGTTTGTTGAGTTGTTTGGGGACCTGGATCAATTCAGGTCATCCTTTGTATAAATGTGAGCATGAGAGGTCTGTAGAGGTGGAGAGTTGTGTAGAGTAGTAAGAGTAGTGGGCCACCGAATAGAAGATCTGGCCTAAACAATGATGTTTTGTAAGTAATTTCAGCTGTGTATATAAAATGAATTGTTTCAACATTGTATGGATATTTTTTCTTTAAACTCCGTGTAAATGAATCTTGTGTGTCATTGAAGAAATCGACCTTCCTGTCGACGTTGTATTCCGAATTATATGTGCCTTGATTGTTTTAAATTCTACGTAAACGACTTCGAATCTCCTCAAAAAAATTGTATAAGAAACAGAGTGAATAGACCCTATGAAAGAGCCCTAGTTGATGTTCTGGTTTAATATAGGAATTGATATAACTCCACATTCATATTATTCGAGAAAGATCGATCACTGACAGGATTGATCCTCTAGGAGAAATTTGAGCTATAATATAACCTTGATTAGATCAATTTTGGTATGATTGAGATGGCGTCTACATTTCTGTGTTTTAATGGATAGTGTTGAAGTCTGTGTTAAGAGACTTGTAATCCTTGTAGAATTCCATTCACCATTGATATAATTCTGCGTAAGGGATTGTCGAATCCAGTGGGATCGATTCATGTTCAGAGAAGGGATTTGTTATATATGTTTATGGTAATTTGAACCATCAAACCCACATTCCTTTTTGAATGCATATAACTCTCGGTGTCAAGAGATCTATGCAGATATTTGAAGAAATTCTGACCTTTCCTCTATGAAGAACGCCCCAGATGGTAGCACCTAATTATTGAATAGGTTAAGGCAACATCGGAACTCTGTTTAACGAGGGAAAATAAAAATTGAAGGTGCAGAGGATTAACGCCTGTTCAGATAGCGTTGAAGAATGAAACGGAACCTTGAGTCGAGAAGGGAACCGTGAAGTGAACAGTAAAACCAGAGTCTAAAAACTAGTGGGTTCATGTGGCTTTTAAAATGGTAAGTGGTAATTCAGTTTGGAACACGATATAGTTGGGCACTCAACACGTCACCTAGCAGTGGTATTCTAATACCGCTTATATCACTTAATTTCCAAGTATTAAGCTCTGTGCAATTAGTTTACGCGATATTCGTTCAAGTCCGTTTGATCGAGGTTTGGAGTGCGAGAGGGGATGAACCCTCGGATGGAAAGGTACGTTAATGTTGGGGCCATTTGACCTCCCGCGTTATGTTTGGCTATTAATCATTGTTAAATTTTTTTTGAATGGTCAATATATATAAGTGCCTGTGGGCCCGAAGATTCCATTTAATTATAAGTGCTGGTTAATGCTTTGGACCGAACAAATATTGGGTTAATATTTGTGTTTGAAGAGTTAAACAGGGTTGGACTTCTGGGAATGATATGGAATGTTAGTTGTGGACCTATATATGTAGACTATGGTCGTAAGTTATCATATTGGGGGTAGAACATAAAGTGTGCGTGAAATAGAAATGAACTTGATAATTGTTTAATTTGTTTCTGTGAGACCTTTGAAAAGGAACTCGCTTGTAAACCAACCATTGGGTATGAAAGGATGGGTTTTAAACCTAGGTTGAGGTCTTGCATAAATTTTTATAACATTTGATTGGGAAATGTTGACATATGATAGTTCTATGTGGAAGGTAAGCCTTAGGCTTATTACATATTGTGTTTATGAAGCTCAGATGTTGGGTTAAAGGGAAGCTTAGGTTGGGTTTATGTGAAATTCAAATAGCTGATGAAAATTCATCAGAGGGTGTATTGTATGGTTTCATAACCATACGCTTAGTAAGAGGTGAGCTTACACATAGTATTAGTATGCCCATATTTAAAATTATATGAGCTAAGCCATTGAAGGGAGTTATTGTTATATGAACAGAGTGTGAATGTGGGTAAAGTGAGGTAGCCTGACATCATTGTGGTATCAAAGCATCAGGAATAGCTCTGTTTGAAGTAAAATATTTTTTTTTTGTAATTAAATATGAGTGTGTGATGAAAAGAGATCATATTTTTGAAAACTGACAAAGATTGCAAGCATACAGAGGTGAAGTGCAGGTGTACTAAAATAGTGAAGGAAAGTTGAAATTCTAAATCTGTTGAAGAGTATTATAGATTTGAAGAGGGAAGATCAAATTCTGAAATCTGATATACAGCAAAGTACATAGAATAGTAGTGAATAGAGATTGGCAGAAAGGAGTGGAATACAAGATCATGCATATATCTTGCAGGTAAATAATTTTAAATCTGATTTGAAATTGTAATTGCAGAATTGTGGTTGCAGGAAGATAAAGACAAAGTTTTTATGGTGAAGACAGTGAGCCTGATATTCAGCTAGAGGATAGATAGAGAGGAAAATTACAGTGTTCTCAAGAGAAGGTGAGTTGATGAGCAGTGTTTAACTCTGGTTGAAGAATTGTTTGCAGAATTCAGATTGCAGACAATTGAAGAATCTCAACAAATTCAGATCATAGCTTTGAGAGCAGTAATGAAAGAGTCCATTAGAGGATTCTAAAGTGAAGAAGAAGTGTGGTAGAACCTGTTGAATTCCAAACAGAGGTTGGATGCAAGAAGAACAAATGTGTTCTTAAAACTTGCAGAGTGAAGCATAGAGAGAGAAGAAGAGAGTGCTCAGAAGGTTCCAGTAGAAGGGGACCAGTACTTTCCAAAAGCCGGATCCAGAGGAAAGGATTGGTGAGGTAAGTTGTAGCAAGAGAGCTTGCTGTTGCAGAGGCTTAGTGAAGCTTGTGAGTGAAGAAATCCTGGAGGAGAGAATGGATACTGATATCCATAGCAGAGATTGCAGAGGTTCTGAGAGAGGCCACAGCAGAAAAGAGAAAGAAGATGCAAGGACAAATGGCATGAGGCAACAATTGACTAATGTTGAGTATTGGAAAGAGATAGCTGAGATTAGTAAGCAGTTTTATAAATTGGAGAGGATGATATAGGAAAACCAGAGAGTTGGTTGGCTCATTAGGAGAAGAGTGAAATGGCAACCATTACAGTTGAGGTTGAGGCAAAAGGAGATTGCCTTATTGAGAGAGGAACTCAAGACAGCTGAGTTGAGGAAATAAGTTTTTGATTGTGAAGCAGAATAGAGTACAGATGAAGAATGGAGGTCTGCAAGAGATCTTGTCAGCCATGATGAAGACTTAAGGCAGCAAGAAGCTTGTCTTTTTGAAGAGGATATCATTGATGATTTCCTGAATTATTGGACAAGTCCAGATCAGCTGGATGATGCGGTTACAGATTCTACGGAGGAAGAGGAACTTAGATTTCTTGAGTCAAGGATGGAATTTGAAGATTCCACATGTAGATCTGTTCAAAGGGAAGTGCTTGAGAAAGAAGCCAAGACTAAAAATTCTTGTGATTTTGAAACTAAAGAGTTGTGTATGTTTGCAGGTACACCGCAGGGAGATGAACAAACTTCAAAGTTTGTTGAGGAGGAGAAATTGAATCTGAAATCCATTCAGATCAATGCTGAGATAGAAATATCTCAGGAAGAATTGAAGATAGAAGAGTCTAATGAGAATATTCAGCAGAATGTTGAAGTAGAGAGAGAAGGACTAGCTGATGATTGGTCAAGAACAAGCAGAGGTATAAAAGGTTGCGTAAGGTTCCCAAAGTCCACTCAAATTGAATTTTTGAATTGTATATGAGGTTGGATTTCCAAAGAAGAGAATTGGAGAAGCAGAGGACATATGCACAAGATATTTTTCCAAGGAAACAGAGTAGGAAGGACTTCATGGATAGCATTCATGAAGCAGATGAGGAATAAAAGGAGAGACTAGTTGACAGTCTCATGGGAGGTGCAAATCAGCATACTGATGTGCTGATAGAGGATTCAGAAGGAAGTTTTGAATAACATACTGATGTGTTTTCAGAAGAAAATATGTTGCAGAAATAAGGTGAGACAGTCATGTCTCATATGTAGAAATTTTCTACTGTTGGTGACAAGGAAAAGTTGGCTTGTATGATAAGCCAAGATCAGACTGGAGGAAAGATTGTAAAAACTAACACAGTGGTAAAGAATCAGCATTCTATGCTGACAGGAGATGAAAATTTAGAGCTTAAAGAACTTGATTGGATTGCCAAAATCCATCCAGGGGATGAAAGGAAATTGCTGAAGATTTCCCAAGAAGAAGAGAAAGATGTTGAAACTGAATTACAACATGCTGGAGATGTGAACCAAGTAAGGAAGAGATGGCTGAAATATTTTCTTGAAACATTTGAAGAGAAAGAAATTGCAGACACTAAAGCAAAGATGCCTGAAGCTATGAAAGAAAGAGCAGCAGATACTAGTTTGCAGAATTTGATTATGTTTACTAGTATACTGAATGAGTATGTTACTGCTGAAAGAAAATTGATTGATGATTTATTTTCTAAAATAAAATTTGCAGATGATGAGCAAAAGCATGTTGCAGAGGGACAAGAAGTTTGGGAGGCAGCCACAGAGGCAAAAACATGGGAGGTGACATCTGTAGGAGTAAAAATAATGTTAGCCACAATCAGTGAGGCAACATTGACAGCAGCAACAAAAATTTTGAAGACAGTAACAATAGCAGTATTGACAGCAACAACATTTGAAGGCAACAATGGACATAAGAATTCCCAGTTAGAAGATAAGTTGGAAAAAGAAATTGGAAACATCAGAAGAATGATGATGAAGGTGTCTCAGAAGCAGCAGACAAAAGCAAGAAAGCAAGAGAGTTTTGGCAAAGGAAAGACAAGAAGGGATTGTGAAAGCACAGCTAGAAGCAGGTTGCAGAACAAGATATGGAGACCTGGAGAATTGCAGAAGAAGAATGATGCAACTGTTGGACAGTAGCAAAACAGAGTATGGGATCCATGAGGGACACATGATCAGAATATTATGATCAATTTGAACCTTGGGAGTCCGATGCAGGGGCATTAGGCTCTAGAAATACTTTGTATTTTTATAAGACATAGGGGGTCTCATGTTTTTAAAGTCTCATGTAAATATTAGTATTTTGAATAAATTAGGAGGAATTATAATTTCTTTCTAAACTCTAGAGAACATGAGGAAGTTGGTTAAGTTAGGAATATGAAGAGACAACCAAGGGTTATGACTAGATTTAGGATCATTTTTAGTAATTTTAGTTATTGATTCTAAATTATGAATTGGGAATGTTAAGAGTTTGTTGAGCTATTTTGGGACCTGGATAAATTCAGGTCATCCTTTGTATAAATGTGAGCATGAGAGGTCTGTAGAGGTGGAGAGTTGTGCATAGTAGTAAGAGTAGTGGGCCACCGAATAGAAGATCTGGCCTAAACAATGAGGTTTTGTAAGTAATTTTAGTTGTCTATATAAAATGAATTGTTTCAACATTGTATGGATATTGTTGCTTTAAACTCTATGTAAATGAATCCTGTGTGTCATTGAAGAAATCGACCTTCCTGTCGATGTTGTATTCCGAATTATGTATGCCTTGATTGTTTTAAATTCTGTGTAAACGACTTCGAATCTCCTCAAAACAATTGTATAATAAATAGAGTGAATAGACCATGTGATAGAGCCCCAGTTGATGTTTTGATTTAATAGAGGAATTGATATAAGTCCGCATTCATATTATTCTAGAAAGATCGATCACTGACAAGATCGATCCTCTAGGAGAAATTTGAACTGTAATATAACCTTGAGTAGATTGATTTGTGTATGATTGAGATGGAGTCTACATTTATGTGTTTTAATGTACAGCGTTGAAGTCTATGTGAAGAGACTTGTAATCCTTGCAGAATTCCATTCACCATTGATATAATTCTGCGTAAGGTATTGTCGAATCCAGTGGGATCGATTCATGTTCAGAGAAGGGTTGTGTTATATATGCTTATGGTAATTTGAACCATCGAACCCATGTTCCTTTTTGAATACATATAACTCTCGGTGTCAAGAGTTCAATGCAGAGATTTAATGAAATTTTGACCTTTCCTTTATGAAGAACTCCCCAGATGGTAGCACCTAATGTTAAGGTAGCATCGGAACTCTGTTTAACGAGGGAAAAGAAAAAATGAAGGCGCAGAGGATTAACGCCTGTTTGAATAGCGTTGAAGAATGAAATAGAACCTTGAGTCGAGAAGGGAACCATGAAGAGAACAGTAAAACCAGAGTCTAGAAACCAGTGGGTTCACATGGCTTTTAAAATGGTAAGTGCTAATTCAGTTTGGAACACGATATAGTTGGGCGCTCGACACGTCACCTAGTAGTGGTATTCTAATACCACTTATATCAAGTAATTTCCAAGTATTAAGCTTCGTGCAGTAAGTTTACGCGATATTCGTTCAAGTTCGTTCGATCGAGATTTGGAGCGCGAGAGGGGATGAACCGTCGAATGGAAAGGTACGTTAACGCTCGAGCTAGTTGATCTCCCACGTTATGTTTGGTTATTAATCATTGTTAAAACATTGTTGAATGGTTAATATATATAAGTGCCTGTGGGCCTGAAGATTCCATTTAATTATAAGTGTTGGTTAATTCTTTGGACCGAACAAATATTGGGTTAATATTTGTGTTTGAAGAGTTAAACAGGACTGTACTTTTGGGAATGATATGGAATGTTAGCTATGGACCGATATATGTAGACTATGGTCGTAAGTTATCATATTGGGGGTCGAACATAAAGTCTGCATGAAAGAGAAATTAACTTGATAATTGTTTAATTTTTTTCTGTGAGACCTTTAAAAAGGAACTCACTTGTAAACCAACCATTGGGTATGAAAGGATGGGTTTTAAACCTAGGTCGAGGCATTTCATAAATTTTTATAACATTTGATTGGGAAATATTGACATATGATAGTTCTGTGCGAAAGGTAAGCCTTAGGCTTATTACATATTGCATTTATGAAGCTCGGATGTTGGGTTAAAGGGAAGCTTAGATTGGGTTTATGTGAAATTCAAATAGCTGATTGGAAATTCATAAGAGGGTGTATTGTATGGTTTCATAACCATAGGATTAGTAAGAGGTGAGCTTCCACATAGTATTAGTATACCCAGATTTAAAACTATATGAGCTAAACCATTGAAGGGAGTTATTGTTATATGAACAGAGTGTGAATGTGGGTAAAGTGAGGTAGCTCGGCATCAATTTCCACCTTAAAAATTGTGTGCATTTGTTTTCCTCTTGTTTTTTGCTATCATTGTACAAACACTGATAATAATTGAAGATTAACTAATTCTCTAATTGAAAGGAATATTGATTCACCCCCTCCTCTTAGTATTTCCAACAATTGGTATCGGAGCTTGGTTCCTTCAATAGTAGTTTAACAATTGGAAGGCGGTCATGGAGCATACCAAGAATGGTGTACTTCTATTCAGTGAAAATAATTATGCACTCTGGAAAGGAATAAGGGAGGTCTATCTCTTGGCCCAAGGTTACAAAGTATGGGACACTATTCAAAATGGATTTACATCAACTGCGGATGAACAAGGTAAGAAGAATTTGGTAAATGATGAAAAAGCAAAGAATATTATTATCAGTGGACTTATTGAATCTAATTATCATAAGTTTTTGGGTTGTAAAACTGCTAAAAATGTATGGGACAAGCTTGAGAATATATATGCAGGTGACTCAAATGTCAAAGAAGCAAAGTTTCAAATCTATAGAGAAAAATTTGAGCAACTCAGAATGAAAGAAGATTGCAACATTGCTACATACTTCCAATACGTTGATGAAATAACCAATACTCTAGAGGGATTTGGAGAGACAGTTGATGAGAATACTATTATACGGAAGATTCTTATAACGTTACAACAGAGATTCAACCCAAAGGTATCAGTCTTAGAGTACAGTGCAAATCTGAACAAAATCAACAAGGAAGAATTACATGGAGTTCTCATAGAATATGAAATGAGACTTGATGAAGAAAAGGGTACTTCAAATCTAGAAATTGCGTTTGTTGCATCTAAGAAAACCAATAAAAATAAACAACCTTCAATTGAAATGACATGCACCTACAAATGTGAAGAAATAGGAGATGATGGAGAAGGTCTTTCAGATGAAGAATATGCTTACTTTATGAGAAAAATAAAACCTGGTAAGGGAAAATTAAAAGGTAAACTTCCATTGATATTTTTCGGTTGTGGTGAGGTTGGGAATTTCGTAGCAAAATGTCTGAACAAAAGTGAGGGCAACTCAAAAGGAAAGAAAGGCTTTAATAAATTCAACGAGCAAGGAAAAAATAAAGGATCCAAAAGGAACTTTCTCTCCAAAGAAGATAGCTCATCATCCGATGAAGAAAGTGATAGCAAAGAAGAAGGTAATGAGAACTTATTTTTTATGGCCAGGCAAAATAAACAAGAAGTATCAAACAATGAAGAAGAAGGGTTGACCATAGAAGAATTTTATGAGGAGGAAATCAAGCTTATAAAAGAGCTCAATTCTGAGAAGATTCGTTCCAATACTCTTTAAGAGCAAGTTCAAGGTCTCAAAATTGAGGTTGAAAAACACAAATGTATTGAAGAGTCACTTCAAAATAAGTTGGAAGAAAACAACCAAGAAAGGGAAGCATTAGAAGCCAAAGTATTCTTGTTGTGTAAGGAAGTGAAGAAGGGAAAAACTGTCCAAAAATATGCCAACAGCTCAAAGGCATTGGAAGAACTCATCAACAATCAACGATCTTACAATGATAGAACTAGCCTCGGTTACAAATAAGAAGAAGCAGGACCTTCTACAACAAAATACAATGAACCTATGAGATCTAACATACATGAAGACTTCATTGGACAAGATTCGCAAGCACATCCTTGGAAGACGATTCCTTGACGAAGATTTTCATCCAGGTACCAACATATTTTTCATGGCTATTGTTATTCATGTGGAAAATTTGGTCATAAAGCTATAGAATGTCGCACGTACCCTAGGAACCAATACAATTCCAAGAGATTCTTCAAATATGAACCTCCTAGGGCTCAACGAAACATCAATAGATTTTAACATTTAAGAAATAATATGGAATGTTACAAATGTCAGAAATTTGGACACATAGCCAGAGACTGCAAACTTGAAAATCCTCCAGAAGAATCTTTGAAGCCACAGAATGAACGAACATGGAAGAAGAAGAAGACTGATAATTGTGCTCTCGCTCTCAAGGCTCAAAAAAATAAAGATGCATGGTATGTTGATAGCGGTTGCTCAATGCATATGACTGGAGATAGAAGGAAATTTTTATCTCTGAAAGAGAAGAAGGATGGAACCATATCCTTTGGAAATGATGGATCTTCAAATGTTATAGGATCAAGTACCGTCACTCTTGGAAGCAAAGATGTTATAGCCAAGAATGTTCTATTAGTCGAAAACATGAATCACAATCTACTCAGTGTTAGAAAAATGTGTGATCAAGGACACAAAATGCTATTCAACTCCACAAAATGTGAAATCAGGAAAGGTCGGTATGGTAAAATTGTGGCTACGTCAAGTCAAGCTCCAAATGACAGATATGTTCTGAATGAAGCAACTAAAGCATGTCTACTAGCTAAAGAAGATGAAAGTTGGTTATGGCACAAATGAATGGGTCACATAAAATTTGACAATATTGTTAGGATAAGAAAAAAGGAAGCAGTACGAGAAATGCCAAAAATCTCAAAACCTTCCAACACACTATGTGAGGCATGTCGGCATGGAAAGTAGACAAAAGTCCAATTGAAAAAAAAATAACACTTTGCATCACATCCATTGGAATTGATACATACTGATCTATGTGGTCCTATGAGAACAAAAGGCTTAGACAGAGAATTATATTTCATGTTAATGATAGATGAATATACCAGGATGACAGCCGTCAGTTTCCTAAAGAAAAAATCTGAAGAATTTGAGTGCTTTAAGATCTACAAGGAGTTGGTTGAAAATGAAACTGATTTGAAAATAAATTGTTTAAGATCATATAAGGGTGGAGAATTCACTTCCAAATTATTTCAGCAATACTGTGATGAAAATGGAATAAAAAGGCAGTTTTCAGCAGCATGAACACCTCAACAAAATGGAGTTGCTGAAAGAAAGAATAGAACCCTACAGGAAATGGGTAGAACAATGTTGAAGGACTCAAAATTGGATGAAAAATTCTGGGTTCAAGCAATTGATATGGCAATCTTCATTATCAAGCGAAGTCTTCTTAGAAATAATTGCAACAAGACTCCATATGAATTATGGAAAGGAAAACTAGCTAATGTAAAATATTTTAGAATCTTCGGAAGAAAATGTTATATCAAAAGAGAAGATCAAAATTTGGGTATGTTTGAATCATGTGTTGATGAAGGTATCTTTGTTGGCTACTCACGCAAAATAAAGGCCTATAAATTCTATAATCTAAGACAAAAACAGATAGTGGAGAGCATAAATTTTACATTTGAAGAAGATGGTGTTCTAGCAAGTAATGATGAGGATATAGAATCTTTGAAACTTGAGACAGGGGCTGAAAAAGACACAGATAAAATTGTAGAACAAGAAGCAACTATCAACGAGGAAGAAGTAAACAATGATCATCAAGATATACCATAACAACAATAAGAATCTCCTCCAACGAGAATAAAAGAGTGGATTCAAAAGAGCCATCCATCAAATCAAATCATTGGTGACATAAATGAAGGTCGAAAGCTTCATTCATCACAACAAGCTCACGTTACTTTTCTAGCAACCTTTGAGCCTAGTATTTTTGAGGAAGCCATCCAGAATAAACATTGGGTAGCATCTATGAATGAAGAATTGGATCAAATTGAGAATAATAACACCTGGGAATTAGTTCCATGACCAAAAGATAAAAATTTCATTGGGACTAAATGGGTGTTTAGGAACAAATTGAATGAAGACGGGCATGTTACTAGAAACAAAGCAATATTGGTTTGCAAAGGCTATGCACAAGTGGAAGGAATTGATTTCGACGAAACATTTGCACCGGTTGCCAGAATGGAAGCCATCCGAATGTTTCTCACCTATTCATGTTGAAGAAAAATCAAAGTCTACCAAATGGATGTTAAGTCAGCATTTCTGAATGGAGAATTAGAAGAAGAAGTTTACATCGAACAACCTGAAGGTTTTCTACTATCACAAAAAGAAGACTATGTATGTAGGTTAAAGAAGGCTCTATATGGTCTCAAGCAGGCTCCCAGAGAATGGTATGCTCGTCTTGATGGATATCTATGTAAACAAGGGTTCAAGAAAGGTACTGTTGATAGCAATATTTATGTACAAGTAGATAAAGATAATTTAACAATCGTTGAGGTATATGTGGATGATATAATATTTGGTAGAAATGATGATCAACTAAGTAAGAAATTTCCAACAAAGATGAAAAGTGAGTTTGAGATTTCTTTACTTGGTGAGCTGACATACTTCTTAGCGCTTCAAATATCTCAACAAGAGAAAGGAATATTTATATGTCAAGCCAAGTACATCAAGGAAATGCTCAAGAAATTCTAAATGGAAGATTACAAACCTGTCCTTACTCCGATGGTAACAGGTTGCAAATTGAGCATAGACGACTCATCAAAGGATGTGGATCAGAGGTTGTACATATCTATGATTTGTAGTCTTCTATATGTAACAGCCTCTTTGCCAGATGTTATGCAAGCAGTTGGACAAGTAGCAAGATTCCAAGCAGCACCAAAAGAATCACATATTATTTCCGTCAAAAGATTTATTCGATATCTAAAGGGCACAGAAGAATATGTCTTGTGGTATCCCATGGGTAACAATCTCATTATTAAAGCCTTTACAGATGCAAATTGGGCAGGAAGCGTTGATGATCATAAGAGTACTAGTGGAGCAGCATTTTATCGAGGTGGTTGTCTCATATCATGGTTGAGCAAAAAGAAAACTTCAATCTTGTTATCTACAATGAAATCAGAATACATCAGCATCATGTTGTACTCAAGTCCTTTGGATGAAACAAACTTTGCAAGATATTCAATTACAATTCAGTGAGCCTATTCGCATATTCTGTGACAACACTAGTTCCATCAGCATCTCCAAGAATCTCGTCATGCATTCAAAAAAAAAACACATTCCGATCAAATATCATTTTGTTAGAGAACAAGTGGCTGAAAATAATATCAAACTTGAGTATGTTTGTACAAAAGGACAAATTGCTAATATCTTCGCTAAACCTTTACCTCGTGAAGCATTTGAATATATTTGTCAAAAGCTTGGGATTGTCGTAATTTCTCATTAGATTACAGGTCTACAGGACAATTGTGTGTCAGGGGGAGTGGAAGTGTGTACAGGTCCGCAGGATGGTTGTGTTTCAGGGGGAGTTACCCTTTGCCATTGATGTCAAAGGGGGAGAGAATGTTGTAGGAAGAGGTTTCATGATCGCAGGGGGAGTACTTGTGTTTTCGTCAATGCCAAAGGGGGAAATTGTTGATCAACGGTTGTCATTGATGTCAACCCAAGCAGCACCAGGGGCTAACCCAATATTGAATGGGAATTTTGACCTACCAAATTAATATATTCTTGGTCAATAATTCTTTTTATGGTTTCTATTTTTTGAGATGTTTTCGTTGATATATGGCACGCCATGTAATTCTTCACGGTTTAAGAGATATTCATGTTTGAAGCTTGTACCCCCAGTTAGTGGGCTAAAACCCCATGGGGTTGGGGCATGGGTCATTGAAAAGTCATAATTAATATTTTTTAAGCTCCTAAAATCCCTCCCACGTTCACTTTTTGAATCCACTCTCAACTTAAGCACCTATATAAATTGTGATCTTCATTTCCTCCTTAGGTAAGGGATTCGGCCATCTGAAATAGGTCATTGTGGAATTTTCGCTCTAAATTTTTTTCTACGAAGGTTTAGAAGCTAAATTTTTTATGAGTCGAAGCCTAAATATTGAGGAAGCTGCTATAAAAAAATTATATATCAAGGTGTGCAATATTTGTGGAGATATGATCTGTGGAAGTCAGGGTTTTTGCGGGCTCTTGAAATTCATCTAAAAGAAGTGACCTTCGTAAATTCATCATAAATCTCTCTCTGAGTATCAGATTGGAATTCCATAAAAATTGGCAGATATTGCACAATCTGTACTTTGCGCTCTATCAATTTCAAGGCCAAATGAAGAAACAGTGATATGTGGCACGCCGTACAAGTGCGCTCTGCTGAAACAATCCATAATTAGGGCATTGTGAGAGATTGGGTATAACTCTCCCTTGAAGAATAAAAATTGGGTTACACCTGTGGCATTGTAAAGATGACTCAGAGGAATACTATAGGACTAAAAATCAGATATTGAGGATCTGAAATAACAGAGATACACCAGATTGAATATTGAGCTCCTAGAAGGCAAGAAAAAGCTAGATCATGTGTTGTCAAGGGTTGCAAAGGACCAAAATTTATATGGCAACAAAGAAAATCAAGGTGCAGTAGAGGGTAGCATGACAAGAGCAGAAACCAAGGTGCATAATAGTAGCAAGAAGTTCATCGTATGAAGTCTTCAAGTGGGTAGCACTACATACAATCATTATACTTAGTCATCGTAAATAGATTATTGTACAAATTGTACTAGTATCTATCTGCCAAGGGTTGAAGAGGTAGTGTTGGGAGGTCTCAGATCATCATTAGGTGGTTGTGTCAAAGTTGGGGTTATGATCTAGTATATCTTCTTCTTCTACATCATTCTATATCATTGTAAAGTGGACCATTTTCCCTGGTATGAGAGTCCATTCTTCTTTTATTCTTCTATAGGGTGGTAGGGTGGTGCTAGTGTGAGTTGTAGCTGATTGGGTGTTGGGGCATCCATTCAGTTGACTACTGAAGAATCTCGGGCATTGGAGCATCTATCTCGTGGGCGCTAGAGAAGAATGCTTTTCTAGATTCTAGGAATTTGGAGCTTTATTTTCAATTGGAGTTGAATATTAAAGAATTATTATCAAAGCATTAGGTGGTTCTTGTCTCGGAGTGGGTTTCCACCTTAAAAACTGTGTGCATTTGTGTTTCTCTTTTTTGCTGCTATCATTGTACAAACACTGTTAATAATTGAATATTAACTAATTCTCTAATTGAAAGGAATACTGATTCACCCCCCCCCCCCCCCTTCTCAGTATTTCCAATAGAAGTTTGTTTCCCCTGAGCTTACCCCATCCACCATTAACCCTTTGAGCTTATCATGTCCACCCATATCAACCCAATTATTTATCAAAACATCCCCATACATCTAGCAACAAGAATGGTCTTAATAAACATTGACGTCATAGATGCACCCTTAGACTACAATATACTCATTGGATTTAGCTATATGTATGCTATGCCAATAATCTCTTCATCAATATTTCATATGATGGTGATTCCTCACAATAGGAAGGTCATTACCATCAACCATAATGTTATATGAACCCTAACCAATATCTAACCTATACAACATACATTATGTCATATGGGTAAGTCAATATTTTTGCCATACATTCTAATTGGGTCTAAGACCTTCGAATAATCTACGTTAATTGGCATATATCAAGGTGAACCAACTTAGGTTTAGAAGATGGGTTCAACTCAAGTGTGTGTTTTAATTTCATTTGAGGCTATACCTTATACCAACTTATCTATGTCAGGATCATCCTCTTCGTGTAACAAACACCCTTTTGCTAAGGAAAGGGACCCACCTCCTACCTTATTTGACTCGATGCTTCCTTGGAAAGATATTCCATGTCCTACCTTGGCCAACTCTCTAGATAATCTTCAATAATAAATTACCTAGGATCCTCTCAGAGCCCATGATACACATGATTGTGCACACATTTGTTGCATTTCTACATCTACTGTGCTTTAAATTTCCCATAGGAGCCACTCCTTCCCCTCAGGTATCAACACTTACCCTCCATCAACCTTGGGTAAGGTTCCAATTCCATCTTATCTAAACTCTCCTCTTTTCGCATTCCATGATAATATATAGGAACCTTAGTAACTAGTGTTATTTTTTCATAGGGATACATTGATATTTTCTTTGATAGTTGCATTTCTTCATTAACACATTAATTTAAAGCCATATAATTATATGATTATTCAGATTTACACTATTAGCCATATGCATATCAAACTAATTTTAAATAAAAATAACATCATCATCATATATGCGGCAGAACATAAATAAACAAATGGAAGAAAAGCATGCACACATAGAGACACCAGGATTGGTCTGAGACTAGGGAAAAACCCACTATGGGGAAAACCCTTGAAAATTCTTCTTCTTGGATCATCATAAAATGATTCAACAAACAATAGTACAATGATCCATTGATCCATATCCTCTTAATTCAATAAAACAATTATCACATCCATAATATAACCATAACCATACTTATATTAAAGGATCATGTGTCTGAGAACTGTAATGCATTTTCACTGCATGTAGCATATTGTTGAACATTTTTGTCACTGAATGGAAACTTTAGATTGTTTTGGACTCATCTTTGGGGCCCTATACACTACCATAACACTTTGTGCTACGGCTATGGGTCCATAGCCGCTACCATAGCACTTTGTGCCTATGGCTATGGGTGAACGCAGCTTGATCTACCTTTGGAGGCCCTAGTCGCTACCACAGGTCACCATACCTATGGTCTTAGGTTCCTAGCCTCTACCATGCCCATAGCAAGCCTGAAACTAGAGCCCAAATCCACCATTTTTTTGCCTGTGGCTAGAATAAATACCCTGACTTTTTGTGTGAGCTTCGGACCTATGATATCAGACCTCTACACGAACATATTTTGTCAAACCTGTGTGAGCCAAGAAAAAATACAAGAGAAGAAGAGAGCTTGATAAATGTGTGAGAATGAGTTTGAAGTCACTTTTATTTATAGGCTTTTATGATGGTCCACCTGGAGTTAAGGTTGACTTAACCAATTCCACATGTGCTTAGGCCTACCCATTCCATAATACATTAATAAATAAAATTATTCAAAAATCAACGTTTGGTTAATCAAATAGAGTGATATTTAGGTTGATTTTGGTCCTCGCAAAAAGAATAATCTATTTCAATTATTATCTTTGTCAAATGAGATATCCAAAGTGGGATTTGACCATGATTTCATAATGTTAACACTCCCTCTCAACTACGGAGAATTCCACTTACTAATATTTGTTCATCGATCAATATGCCATTCAGGTATCTTCAAGTATCATCACATATCATCATTGGTCATCCATGTCATGTAGTCATCATGTTGTGATAAACGTAATTCTCATGCTTATTCCTTCTTATATCTTTATTGTTTATGCTTGTATGATGAGCATTATTGGATCTAGACACTACAAGGAAAAGACCCTCTAGCGGATGTTTTTGAGGAACCCCTTATAAAAATACCACAAACATCCATTTATAGCGGAGGTTACTAGAAGAGGTTAGCGGGTGGAGGGTTTTGCAGATGTTTTCCACTCGGTGCGCTTATCATCCAAAACCGCACTGGTGTTCTCAACAAGAGAAAACACCAGTGCACACAAAACATTGGCACACCAGACACCGTGCGCTCCATACACACCTGCCCAGTGCATTGTATTACTGTAGAGCACTGGTGCTTTATAACACTTCCACACTAGTGCGTCATAAAACACCAAGCCGAAACAGAAACCGTCGGGTGCGGTATTGAGAAACTGCACCAGTGCGCCTATAAAACCCCACTCATTGGAATAGGGTTAAATAAAAAAAATTATGGCCAAAAGACTGCATTCTTCACTTTTCTCACTACTCCAAAGCTCTCAAGCACAGATGCAATTTATCCTTGTCTAAGCTGCCATGACATTGGTGCTCCCATTGCACCCATTGCACGCATTGCTGCTGTGCATTGCCCACCAATCTCAAGCTTGCATTTTGAAAAATGGTGGAAAAATATTCTCTTGCAAATTTTACAGCCAATATGCCTCCTCGATGGCCAAATGTATAGGTATTTTTCTTGTTTTTCCATAATTAAGCTTTTTAGCGGATTAGAATTTCAAATAACCTTAAAATTAACTGTTTAAAAGAAAAAAAAAATTGTCGCGTGGTGCGCTCGAGCCTTTCGGCTCGCACCGATAAGTGATGCTGCCTATAAAATTTACAGGCTGTTAGTCATCAGTAATTTTTACTTCTCATCGATGACTAAAATACTTATCCTAGATTTCTAGAAACAAAGTTCATGAACATTGTGAGTTCTAAAAATCTCACTGCCTTCATTATCCTTAGGATAAATTTTCACTATTTTATCATCCTTTCATGTCAAGGTCAACTTGCTACTCCTAAAAGACCCATCATGGGCTCATGCTATTCATTTTTTTACCCCAAATCTCACTCATTTTTCACCATGTCTTGCCTTTTGGCCCAAAATCCTCTGTTTTTCTTATCTACAAGATTCCCTACTACTGATCAAACCTACTAATCCAATAGTCTTGATGACTCTTCCATAATATTCTCAGACATTGATTGTCTGTACAAACCCTCTAGATAATCAAAATACTGGATCCTAGGTCTTCAAACACACTAAGCTTATCATAGGTCCTATCTTACACTTGGTAATCCCTAAATTCTAAATGCCTATCCAGAATCCAAATCCAAAGGTCCCCATTAGGTCACCAAAGATTTCACTGAGTTATAGGATGGATTTGGTGCCCAGAAAGTTATGCCTTCCTGCATAAAGAGGATTGCACTCAAAGGGGCCCCCTTGGCTCAGAGTACAAATATTGCAAGGGATAGCTGCCCTTGTTCACATATTGTTTTTTTTAGCCAAGATGACCTTCAAAAACCAAAGGAGGCAAAGTAATAGGGCATAATCATCACCAAGAATCAAACCCAAACAAGACAAAAAAAACAAGAATATAGGTAAAAGAATATTAGAGCTTGATTTGGAGGATTAACAAAACATTCATGACAAGAGCAGAAGCCTCCTCCTAAAGATTTTTTCCAAAATAGCACTGCTTCACCTGCACTAGGGGAAGAAATACAAAGAGTATCAGGTTAAAAAAGACCATTTTTTTCCAAATGATAGAAAAACAGAGTTTTTAAGGTAAAAGGTCAGATTATGAGTTATTGTCAAAGAACGGGCAAATGTGACCTCGATTTATGCATCTCAATGATAGGCTCCCAACAAAGGGCCTCCATGCCAAAAAATATTGCTCCCCAAAACATTGGTAAAAGAAGGAATAAACATGTTTTCCAAGAAATATTTAAAAAGGGTGTTCACAGTAGAATTACACATTAAAAGGTAAGAAACCTCAACCTTACAAAAGTGGGTTTTGGCTTCTTAAATTTTTTCAAAACATGTATAAAGGCCAAGTGAACCTTCCCCACGCATCATTTGTGCTTTATCGAGGAGAAGAAGCCGTTGAGAGGAAATTTCTTGAGTTTTCGGGCAAGCTGTAAAAATTTGACAGGCGCTACACACTGAGCATAGTGCTATGCCCCCGGACTCCAGTGCTACACGCAGAGGGGAGGCAGGTAGTGTAAAATTGCACTGTGCTACGTGCTCGCGGGGTGCCGCTACGCGCTTGGGTTGGCGTTGCGCGCAGGCACATGAGCAACCACCGAAGCCTATTTTTATGCCTGACGCTACGCTTAGATGCCCCGACTGGCCCAGCGCAATGTGCAGGCGCTACACGTTGGCGCTGCGCCCCTGTCAACACTTCATAAAATTGTGCCAAAGGTTTCAAGATCGGTTTTTTCCTCCAAAAACCCTCTGCAAGTTGAAAAAAGGTTATTCAACCTTTCTTTCCTTCTCCCAAATATTGATTATCAAAGAGGTCATCCGTGATTAGAGATTAACCAAAACCCTAGATTATGCACAAAAAATTGTCATTATCTTTGAACTGGGGTTATAAGAAATATTGGTTTTCATACAAAGAGAAGACTGAGATGCATAAACCTAACCTCTTCCACCAAGTCCAAGCTTTGAAAGTTTTCCTCACCCTAGCTTCCCTCTTTGCAAAAGTTTGACCTACACCACTTATTTTGCTCCAAATACCCTAAAAAAAACTCAAGCTTCCTTCTACTGTTTGGACCAGCCATCATGTCAGAAAGTGATAGTCACACTAGTGGTGATGAGAGTCATACTCCCACCAAGCCAAAACATCATGGAGGAAGAGCTAAAAGGTTTGATCCCCTAGACACCACTCCAATTACTTCCTCTCCTATGATCCTCTCATACTTCCAGGATGTAGGATGCTACCATTTTTGTTAGAAGGTCAAGCAAGTTGAAAACCATCCAGACTTAACCAGGATGTTTTCTTGTAGCCTACAAAACCACCAAGTTAATCTAGCAGGGGTCCAATTTGAGCTTTCATCTGAAATAATTTCCAAAGAAACCGGTATACCAGATGTTGCTGAGCTTTGGTTCAAACGAAAGAAATTGGATTTGAGTTATTATAGGCCTTATTTGAAACCCACATGTCAGCAAGATTGCAAGGCTATTTTTCCTTTTTCTTATCTGCTAGAAAGGTATGCAGCATTAATGAGGCAGATTATCAGTTTCTTCACATGTGAGGGAAGGTATTCCCGGCTCTATTCATATCATATTAGATTGCTGATGCATTTCACCAAAGTCAAAATGATGAACCTACCTTATTAACTTTTCCAGACTATTGATAAAATGGCCTCTATTGTCAAGAGAAAAAGCTATGACCACCAAATTCCTAGCCTCTTTCATCACTCCCTGATCAAGATGATTGTCCTATACCAGCTAGAGAAACAAGGTATATCTTGGGAGACCTTCATCTCACATGATGTTCTTTCAGACCCCCAGGCCTTCATCCAGCAGATCTTGCCTTCCACTTCAAAACCATCCACCTCCACACAACCATCATCTCCCTACGTGCCTTCTCCACAATGAATTTCACCTATTACTTCCTCCCATGATTTTCCAAGTAAAGAGGCTGATAGTAGCCCTAGTGAAGGGAAAATAGGAGGTAAAAGTGAGGAAGAAGATGAGATAGATAATGATGATGAAGGAGAGGACAGTGAAGAAGAAAATGAGGAAGAGGAAAGTGGCCAAGAAGAAAGTAGCAGTGGCCAAGGGCAGCAAGATGATCAAGAGGACAGTGAATAAGAGAATGAAGAAGAGGAAAGTGGCCAAGAAGAAGGTAGCAATGGCCAAGGGCAGAAGATAGTGAAGAAGAGAATGAAGAAGAGGAAACTGGCCAAGAAGATAACAGCAATGGCCAAGGGCATCAAGACAATGAAGAAGAAAACAAAGATAAAAATATGATGATAGTCACAAAGATGAAAATAGTGAACATGATGAGGAAGAGGAAGATGACAATGAGGAAGAAGAGGAAAAAAGGGAAGAAGAAGAGCGGCCAGATGAGGAAGGCAACTATTTAAGTACCCAAAACAATCCAAGAAAGAGTCATGACAGTCATGATAGTTGTCATGAATGTTTTGACAAATATCAGTCCATAGAAGACATAGAAAAATCAGAGCATAATGAAGGACAAATTGATGTCAACATTGCCTTTGAGACTCCCATAATTTCCCCTCTCTCATGCACTTATCATAGAGGGAAAAGGAGTGTGTTTTTTGTTTCTAAAAGGCAAAGGGCCACCTACTCACAAAATATCAAAACATCAGACAAAGGCAAAGAAAAAATGAAGAGTGTTGAGCCAAAGGCACTAGTTGGGAGGAGTAAGAGGATTAAAAAGGTTTCTCAAGGCCCTCTCTTTGTTGATCTAGACAGTGACAATGAAGACCAAGGGATAAACAAAAAATTACTCCTCCTAGAAAAAGATGCCCAGCTTCGAGAATGGGAAAAGGATTTTGAAATAGCACAAAGGGTCATCTACTATTAAAAACATGAGCACAAACATTTCAAAGAGGTCAAAAGGGGCCTTGCCTGGCAGAAGAAAATGGTCAAACATTATGCAAGGAAGAGCATGATTGCCAATGCTAAACTGAGGCAAGCCCTCCTACAACTAGAAGAGCTAAAGAGGCCCAAAGTTCATGACAGCCTCGATATCTTGGTTGATTCTTCTGAGCAGGTGTCTAAAACCCCTTGAGGGGTCTACCCACCAATTTTGAAGAAAATCCGGACGCTTTTTGTTTTTTCCAAATTTGGGCCCCTATAAGCGCAGCACCCTAGGCGCTACATTTTTTTTGGGGGCATACTAAGCTTCTGAAGTTTATATTTTTGGGTTTTTCATGTCTCCAGTAGTCTCCACAAAAAATTTCAGATCATTTGGAGCACTTTTCCCCCCTAAAAATGTCAAAAAGCACCTCAAAAATGACCTTTCTGCCTCCTTTTCAGGCCTGGCACCATGCGTTGCGAAGTCATGGGAGATTTGATTTTTGAGCAGGTAAATGGAATATATTCAACACAAATAAATTATTTATGGAAATTATACTCTCCAAGCTTTCCAACGAACCATCACAGGTCCAAATCCGATGCCGGGAAGGGGTCCAAAACTCAGCTGCAACAGACCCTAAATTTTGCTGATATGGAGCTACGCACAGAGACATCCTTTTGCCAAGAAGTCAACAAAAGACACAAATTAATGACGAATTAGTTTTTTAATATTTTCTAGGATAAAACACTCCTGATTTTATTAGGAAGTTATGTTTTGGTGTGTTTCATTTATTTCCTTATCTCTTATGTGTCTTGGGCCTTGCATGGTCATTAAGCACATTTATGACATTTATGGTTGAAATTAGGGTTTCTGGAAGCCTCTTAGGGTTTTCACCTCCTCTTTTGTTCCATAAATAGAGCATGACGATATTCTATATTTTTTTTGGATTTTTATTGTGTATGATGGAGTAATACATAGCCCTTTGAAGCCTTTGATGAGAAATTGATGTATTGGAGCTCATGCTTGATTTGATTTTCTTGTGGATGGAGAAGGATTGTTTGCATGATGCATAGGCCTGGTTGATGGTGAATTTTTCTCTTGTTTATGTTTTCTAGTTTTCCATTATGTTTTCCATCTTGCTATGCTACAGTAGGGCAAAAAAATTAGACTAATATATGCTTGCTAATGGCACCTTAGATCTGTTTGTTTCCTTCACTGCCTTAATGTTTTCTTCTACTGAGATATGTTAGGGAATTCATTTATTGCTCCCTAAGAAGTTCTTAGTTTGTCCATTTCCTGAATGATTTAGATCAGTTAGTATCAATTATTATTTATGGTTAGCCTTGAATATTGTTGCCACTGAAATACTCTGTTCTTGGAATCATCTTTTGAAGCAGCTTTGCCTAGGGTTTGTCAAAGAAGTCTGTCTTAACCATGCTCTTTGCCTTCACTTAGCTGAATTTGTTTCAAGGAACCTTCATAGCTGTAACTGTGGATGTCAGGGTTTTCTCTCTTTCTATGGGTATATTTGTTCGTGCATCTTAAATTTTTTTCTACTCTGGATGATAAAATATTTGAAAGATTAGACAAGTTTTTTCCTTTCTATGTTTTATCTGATTGTTGTCTTAGTTGATTATCTATTTTTGGTTTGAAATCAAATGGATTAGGCTTTGCTTATGCTTTTGATTCTCTTGCTGCAATTACAAATCTTCCAACTCTCTCAGTTCACAAAGCACATAAGGATTTAGTTTCCTACCTTTATTAGCTTTGTTATTAAACTTAATGTGCATCTCATAATCCTTCACAAACCTTAAAAGATCCACCAACCAAGTAAAATTTCTCTGCAAATACTCTTCACTCTATTTATGAAATTATCTGGACCTTGTTAGACTCCATTTCCCAATGACGTGACAATATTCCATGTTTACTATCTAAAATCTATCTAAGCTTCATACCCAACCAAAAATAATAAAAATAACCTGCACTTAACATCTAGCCTAAAATCAACCTAATCAGCAAAAAATTTCACATCTATGCACATACTAGAGAGATACCTCTCCGAATCTAGGAAGGCTAGGTCCTAGGATTCCAAAGCTTGGCTTGATGTTTCCCCTGTCCATTTGTATCTCAACCAATCTAGCAAATTACGGGGAGCTAACATAGGCCACACCACAGCCGGTGCTAACAGTAGCCGCACCGTTTTAGTGGCAGTACTGAAAGGCACAGCGCATTATTAAAAAAAAAAAAAAGTGCGGTGCGGTCATTTAGTGGGTCGCACCGTTGACCATGTGGAATAGCGGCAACATGGTGCATTGATGGAAATATATGCCTCGATGTTTGTCAGCGCACCATATTCGGCATTCCGATACGGTCACCGTTGTGGCTTGGTAAACGACCACACCATTGACTATGTAATGAAGTCAGGAGGTCGGTGCATTGACATGACTATACGCATTGGGGCGTAGATTTTAGCCAGCGCAGCCCATTCCTGACACCGTACATAGTCAACAGTGCTCTGAAAATTTCTAGGTGCACCGCCTACGGTGCGTTGAATATCATCTGGGGCACCACCCCCAACGCGTGATAAAAAAAATGATGCACCGAAACCGGTGCATGACTGTTTTTTGTGTCGCACCGACTATTTTTTTTTTCCAAAAAAAAATTATATCTGTATATTCCTAAATACATGTCTCATTTAATAAATCTTTTAATATGTCAATCATTTAGAGAGAAGAGGGGGAACAACAAAAACAACAAGCAGAGCAGTATGACCGGTTCGCCTATGGGAGGCACGAGAGAGGGAGAGAGATGTGTACCTTCACCTTATTATAGCAGCTACCAAGGTGCTCCTAAGGCAGGTAGGCCTCCTCAAGTTCTATGAGGAGGATACTTCCCTAAAGGGCCATGGTGCGTTTTGGAGACATCTTATCCATAGGTGGAATGCCCACTGACATGATCTCCAGGTTGGTCCTAACCAGTGGTACACGCCCATTGAGGAGGATATATATTTCATTACAGGGATATTGAGGGGAAGGGTGGATTTTCCCTCATTTCCAGAGGTTCCAGTTGGCTATTTAGTAGGGATTCAATTACCGTACTCCTAGAGATATATTGGAGCAGATGTACTATCTCCTTCAGATTTTTAGGTCGCTAGACGTCAGTTATGTATTGTTGCATTTGATAGTGAGGAGGTGAGGTGCCTCTCACTTTTGATTTCGACCATTTCACACAACACCAGTGACGAGAAACGCATTAGTTACTCACTTCTATATTATGCTGATTATTTAGTACATGAGCCACGAGTTGTCACATGGTCTGCCATTGTTTTGTAGCAGTTATGTACAGCCTTAGATAGATGTCATGCTTATGCACAAGGGAGGGTCAACTTCCCTTTTGCTTCAAAGATTTTTTGTTTATTTTTTGAGAGGTTTCCAGAGACTAGGCCTAATTTTGTTCGGAAACTTGGTAGGCCGATATTCGAGGCACAAATGCACATGTGGGGGAAGATGATGCCCAAGAGGGGCGAGGCTATGTTTCCAGTGAGGATATCGCATGATGCACTGGAGTTTCTAGCCAGTTCTGACGAGATGCATCCCTTCATTATGATCCCCTATCCTTATGCTAGATTGGATTGGCGAGGGTGTGCCAACATCCTCTTCACATATGATGAGCTGCCAGATGATAGAGGTAATATTACTGTTTTATTTAAATTTATTCTAACATGTTCTTTAACTTTGATTTTATTAAATTGTGTAATGAAATTGTCTACTTATTGTTGTGTACTTGTATATATTTTGCAAACATTGGGTCTTTTGATGGCGAGGACATGTTGGCACCACCACATGATCCAAGTGTGGATCCCGATGATGATCAGGGCATGCCAGATGCCGAGGATCATTAGGAGGCCAGTGTAGAGAGACCTACTCCTGCCGGTGCGTCGGTACTGCCTTTTTCTAGGTGCAGTCGACTTGATACTAGATACAGGATGGAGTTAGGATACCAACCCACTACATTGATTTTTTAGGCAGGCATTAGGCCCGCTCATATGAGAGACATACAGGCCAATGGTAGGCTGTTACAAATGTGGAGAGGCGTGCTGCGTGACATGTAAAAGCTATTGCAACATGTCGTAGGAGCTACGACCTTAATTATGCATCTAAGGAGGACTGTTGCACATTATAAGCATGATCGAGATGCAACGCATGATTGATAGTCTGCGAGCAATGACTCATCTTATCATGATCATTCACCTTGCACCGCAGAAGATTAGTAGCCTCCACTAGCATCTAGCAGCAGTCATCATGGAGATGAGGCTGGACCATCGGTTCCATCCAGTCAGCAGCCTGCAACATCCAGCATTTTTATGATCATGAGCAGGCTGGACCATCGACCGTCAAGGCGGCACCATTGACTGAGCAGGCCTCGACTATTATTTCTATTGATGTTGTACCACCAACTGATCCATGAAATTTATATTAAAATTGTATATTTTTAACATTATATATATATATATATATATATGTGGTCCATGTATTCTATGTTCATGTTGCAGTTGTACTTAGTTTACATGTTGGTGATCATCATGATGTGTATATTCTCAGGTCATGTTAGATATGTTCATTTAATTTGGAGCTTCTAGATAAATGTGCATGTGATAGTATGAGTTATTTGACATGAGATGTATATTTGATGTTTGTGTTGTGATGATGTCATACAATGCTAATTTAATTAATTTAATGATGTGTATAGTCGAATATGATGTTTGTACGATGGTTATCATGATCGTGATGTTTATTAATTAATTTAATATTAAATGACCATGAGATTTATTATATATTATGGCGTGATTGTAATTTAAATTTAAATTTTAATTGTATTAATGTGAAAATTTTAATTGTATTAATGCGAAATGATTTTATTAAAATTTGTAAATTTGTAAATTTGTAAATAATTGTAAAATAATATATCTAGAATAATATGAATTTTTGTAACATAATAAAGTTTAGAAAATAATGAAAATAAATTCATGTACTTTAGAATTATCATTATTTTATTATGATCTTACATACCAAAAAAAAAGAACTCTATACAGACACCATTTCTAGCAGAGATTTGCAGTTTTTTGTCTAGTGTGCTTATCATCATAACCCACATCAGTGCATCCTATTACTGTAGCACACTGGTGCTTCACAACTCTTATGCACCGATGCGTCATAAAACACCGCGCCAAAACATAAACCGTGATCTTACGAAACCACACTGGTGCCTCTATAAAACCCCGCGCACTGGAACAGGGTTGAAATAAAACCTCGCGTGAACCAGGTATATCATTGAAATATATTTTCTAAGAAGAAAAAAATATTCTGTAAAGTGTAGTATTGGAGCAGCGAAGGGTTCAAATTGCGGGCAATAATTTTTCTGAGGAGATGAGGGTTTGAAAAGACAAGAGTTCGAATTTCGGTTGAGAAGTTTATAGCAGAGAAAATGAGTGATTCAAACAAAAATATGGACAAATATGGTTACAGAGATGTAGACAGATATAGAGCTCGACAGAGTACAAAAGGAGAAAATATTTATGAAAAATATGAGAACGACAAGTCGAGAAAGCTCGGTTGGACCGACAGAGAGCATTTGGTTAAGACCGACGATAGGGTTAAGAGGTCCCATGATGGAGAAAGGGAAAGCAGAGTTGACGGCAGAGAGATACCTGTCGATGCTATGGTGACTAACAAGGTGAAACAGTCCTTTGAAATTAAGGAGTCCTAATCACTAAGCGATGTCAGAGAGATATCAATTGAGTCTCTTGAACAGGCTAAGAGATCACATGAAGGTAAAAAATCTCATTCTTACAAGCATGGAAAGGAAATATTGGACAGTAGAGAGAGATAAATCGAGGCAGTTGATAAAGCCAAGAGGCACCATGAAATGAAGGATTCTAATTCCCTTAAGTATAGCAGAGAAATATCAATTGACGTTGTTGATCAGGCTGGTAGGTCCCATGAAGGGAAATATTCTCTAGAATGTGTTTAAAATTAGCTGGGAGTATTGTTTGAGCTTCAATTGGCTTACATAAAATTTTACTGGCAAAGATGATGTCGCATAAAATCACATCTTCAGCTTTCAATTGAACCTAAATGGCATCTCTAACTTGTCTGAGTTGTGGTCATGTGGATAACGAGGAATATCACATCGAAGGTACCCAAAAATCCAAATTTTTGAAAGTATAGGTGAATGAGCACTTATCAAAGAATGAAATGCTGAACAAAATGCGAACAGGATACACTTAAGGATTCCCTGGTTACATTTTTTATTTAAAATGATAATCTCTCTGGATGAAACTAGTAAAAAGTATGCTTCTATTATAAATGGAAATCCAATGGCCATTTCTATGGGAAGAAAAGCATAGATACTTGTAGCTGCCATATTTCCACCTTCAAATCGGTTTCCCATTGGAAAAGCTAATGTAATAGCTTATTTTGGAATGTATTTTCTCTTCTCAACCCTATACTCATTTTATACAAGAAATCATTGCCTCCACATGTAATAACTACATCTTCTAGTCAAAAATTGGTATTATTCTGCTAACAAATGTAGAATGAAGGACTCATTGTCATTGCTCCCAAAACATTCAAGATTAGTTTCTCGTAAAATAGAGATTGTATAAATTTTGTTAAGATCAAGATAGAAAGTGTTACATAGGTAAAACCTCTCTGCGGACAGAGACGATCCCTCTAGCCCTAGGGTGGGTCTAGAAACAAAGGGGCACGCTAAAGTGTTACTTCCTAGTTAATGAATGAACAAGAGAAATGGTAGATCAACCTACCTGGAATCCAATGTTGTCATCATTGCAGAAAGAGTAGTAGCCTCTCGTTCCTGCCTTGGAAATCACAATTCGTTAGCTGTTACGTCGGGATACCTACACATAGAACAAGAAACAAGAACAAAATATGACATCATAGTTTCACTCATAACTATTAACCAATCAAAGAGGGATAAAGCTATCGTATTACGCAAAAATCATAACACAATAGTGGAACCAAACAGTAGTCATGTATATATAAGTAGAAGGAGGTACAACCGATGCTTTGACATCGCAGTCTCCTCCAATGGGGTTCAACCGAATCGCGTCTTAGTACCTGTCAAGGGATTCAGACGAGATGAGGGCATGGATTCAATCTCTCCTCAACGTAATTCCTTCTATCTATCTTCTCTAGTCATTCAACTATAGTATCATCTCTCCAAGTTCAGCTAGTTTGTACTAAGAGAGATAGCTTATTTTATAGAGGAAAAGGATGAGGTTGGGATTCCTAAAAAGGTGGGGAGAAGTCCTATCCTTTAGGAGAGTTCCAAGGGAGGTGGAAACTACTAAATAAAGGAGGGAGTCTGTGTTTTTTTCAGTTCAACCACTCCCAATGACTCATCCTCGAGGTGGTTGGAATAGAACCTTCGCCTCTATTTTTTAAAAACATTCCATAAACATCTTGGCATGGGTGCTTAACTAGGAAAGAGCGCCAACTGGCACGGGCTCAGTGTTAATTTTTTAGCTTGGCACATGAGCGTAATTGGCTACTCACGCCAAGGCAAAAGAAAGGGTTTTTACAGTCCTACTCAGGGAATTGTCAATAAGAGGAATGGTACTCTCATGAAAAGGAATGTAGTGATGGTTTTTTCAAGGCATGACACTACTTATTGGTCACAGAAACGACCCTCCAATGGGTGAGATGGGGATTGCAGGGACAGTGAAAAAATGTTGTGTAACAGATGCCCCCTAAAGCATGAGGTCCGAGGGAGAGGGAGGGGCGAAATGCATTATCAGAACGCGTTTGAACCAAACACCGCTGTCAGAAAACCTGCAATTACAAATACAATTGATATCTCTGATACATGAACATGTGGCATGTGCATAGCCATCCATAATAGAGTATATATAAAAACTAAGATCCGAGGTATGGACGCAGCCATCCAACAATAAGGATCAACAAATAGACTCAAGTTTGGTCGCAACCATCCAATCAAAAGAGTCATGCAATAAGTTATAACAATCCACCAAAATTCGCAGCATGGACTTTATCAGACAAAATCTAGGGCCTTGCACTCCATATTGACCTAAAAAAGTACAATTTCAGGCATGAAAATATATGAGCTGAAGTTGAACATGCAAGAAAATCATCTGATTACCAGCCAATGATGAAAGTTGTTAATAGGCATGAGAGAAACCACCAATAATGATAATGGATATCAAGGTAAAATCGGTACAATCCACGGAATGTGAATAGTGATCTGGCATCGAACATCGGTAGGATCACTTGATCAAAGGCCAATGATGTGGACCTTGCGTCACATGCGAAAAACCTGCCATTAAGGCATGCAGGCTCCAAGGTACCAGAATAGAGTCTCTCAATCAAATTCCTTGATAATGAGTTGAAGTCGACAGGAAGTGACCTGATCGAAGTTGGGCCATAATGTTTCCCACATCATCGATATGAGATAGAGGAACATGATAATAGTGAATCAGGACCAATAAAGAATCAGAGGGCGACTGAAAACTACAAAGGCAAACTACTCTTGAACATATCAGCAGCACGACACTGAATTTGGCAGTATTTGACATCAAAGGATCTGAAGTCATGAAGATGTGGCGAAGATTGGATGAGAGGTGAAAAGAGATTACCCAAACCCATGGAGGAAAAAATTATGAAATGAGATGTCCCCAAATCGACATGAATGTAGACAAGTGCCATGTTCAAGAGCGACATACTGCCAACATAACTAAAACTTGGTTCCATTTTTTCCCCACCATTTTTGGCGAGTACCCAAATTATTTTTTAAAACAAGCTTGAAGGGGATAGCATATGCTTGCGCTGTAAGTTTGTCCTTCAGACATATCCATCCTAGTACATTTTATGAGCCCTAGGAAGGATGGACTCGAGTAACGTCATGGCGAAGAAATCTGATGTCATATGTGTTTAATGAGTCTGACAAAGGGAGAAATCGACATATTTTCATGTTTAGAGAGTTTGAAAAGAAGGCAGAAAAGAAAAATCCAAAAGTCCATTTTCGTAAGTAGTCTCACAGATCCGAAAAGGTAGATAATTGTGTCTGCGAGAACCTCTTACTTGCGATAGACTAAGGTACTCCTTTTTTGTAAATAATTCATCCCAACCCGAAAAAGGGTTAAACGTATAATGCGTGGATATAGTTTCACAGCCATTTAACAAGTTCAAAATGACAAGAATCTTGAAAATATTTTCAATTTTAGAGAGTCAGAAAAGAGCTGAAAGATGGATCCAGTAGTGACTTTTTCATGTTTTTACCGAGTCCGTAAAAGTATAAAATATAACTCATTACTTCATCACCGTTGAATCAAAACCTGTTGCTGCACACTGGACACATGTAAAACCCATTTCTTGAAAATAATATAATAGAATAATCGAAAAATATGTATTCAAACCTAATTAGGGTTGTTAAAAAGTTATAAAATTTCGAAAATGGTAAAAATAATTACTTTTCACTTTTTACCTCTTGTGGAGCGATAGTTACCCATTTCAATGTGCAATCTTGTGGCTACGATAGTGGTCAATCCAGCAGACCAATCTCAAGTCCATCAGTTCTAGGTAAGAGTCGAGAACCCTCTTGTCATTTAAAGTCATTTCTTACTATCTGCAATTTACAATTTTGAATTCTGGGGGAGGAAATGTAAATATTAGGGCACGGTGGTTGGCGCGGGTTTTGGGCACGGAGTCGCGGAAACCACCCAATTTTCTACACTAGGGCACGCCCATTGGCGCAAACCATTTTCATGTAAAATGTTAATCAAATACCCCAATTATTCACAAATTTAAGGTTCAAAAATGGCTAATACCACTCATATGAATGTGTTTGCTAGTAGAAAGAGGAAAAATGGTCATAGAATGGAAATAACGAGAACATAGCGAAGAAGACGAGCTTACCATGGAAAATGGGAGAGTCATGGAAGCTCTCAAAAATTGTGGTCTGAAAAAATTCTTCCTAACGCCATCTCTCTGAGCCCAACCAGAGTTATTGTAGTATCTGATCAACATATGGGACGAAAATCAAGAGAATTTCATCCTTTGAGATCAAAAACTTGATATTGAAGTCTCTGACATTTATTTCATAACAAGATTATCGTGGAGGGGAGTAGCAACAATCCTAATCGGCACTCGGCCCTGCATGGGAAACATGACCATGGTGATAGACAGGGTATGTCTAGGAGCACGGAAAAGATTAGGCAGTGGGAAAGTTGATATTCAGAGTATTCCATACTTGACACTTAGAGTAGTGCTACATACCATCACACGAGCTGTGGGATCACAAGCACCTCACAAAGCAACAAATACACAGTTGCTTCTTGCTGTAGACTTCTTGGCACCAACCATCTACAACTGGGCAAAGACCGTGAAAATAAACATGAAACGCCAGCTAACAAAATGCAAGAAGACCAAATTGAAGCAATTTGGTTATGGATCTATTTTGGTATTGTTATTCTTGGAATGACTACCCATTTTCCAGTGATAGGAGGTCATACTCCCGACGCCAATAGTGAGAGAACCACGGATGGACCGATGGGCAACTCTGATGCCAAGCGCACGGGGTGGTCAACAGATGTCCTGGAGAACACAATTCTTCGATTGGCTCCACCAAAAAATGCTTGTTGTGGAGGACTAGCCCTACTCTGGTATAAATTTCATTGAAGATCCGGACCTACCACTCCCTAAGGGAGAGGATTGGGATAAAGATTTGGGTGGGACTCATTTTTTAAGTTTCATGAGTATTACAAATTTTTTATATCTATGCTTATTCTAAAATTAAATCTGTGTGTTTGCAGATGTTGGCCCAGAAAGACCCGCCGGGATGTGACTGATAGCGAGGCAAATCCCTCGTGATTTCGACCCTCAAGGCAAGGGCGGCGAGGAATATGAGATAGTGCATAATTTGGAAGGAATCACCCGAGGAGTCCCAGACTATGCACGATTTGATGATGTTCCATGTGCCTAACAGAGACATACTGTAGGGGTGCCCAGCTGAATTCACTACTTGTTGAGGTGGCTCGTATGAGCAGTGACATGTTATAACGAGCGCCATGATGATTAGACACTTAGGTTTTATTTCCATCTGCATATTTTGAGAGACATGATGTCTCAGGATGTAACAGAAACACGCATATATATTTTGAAGTTATGATGCGCACAATTTCAAACATGCGATATATATATACATCTATTTTCCTACATGGATCTTTTACATGTGATGATGATTTTACAAATTACACAAATGTCTATCTAATACAATGTTAGCCACTGTATCAGTTAATGTATTCATTTTTCTAGGAATATGTTGATATGTAATAGAATCAAAATGTCTTTCTAGCAAACGAATATGTAAATACAATCTCAGAATGTGCAGATTTCTAACTGAATAATGAATATTGAGTTGCAGAACGACAAGTTGTGAATCTATATTTACAAGAAATGCACATATGCCGAGGTTAATTACTTTTTTTAATAGCTCAATAACATTGCTATATTCAGCGACATTGTTTGTAGCTCGTCCTAGACAAATACCTTGCAGGTCTATCAACTCACCAGCAGGATCATAAACTACCCAGGCTGCCGAAGAATAATTCCTGGTATTGCGGGAAGCACCATCCATGAAACCGACATAAGGGGTAATAAACATATACACCATAAGAAAGACCCAATAAGCAAGAAAATGCTCAAAAATCACATCAAACCAAAATATGTACAAAAAATGAAAATGACACCTATGTACACCTATTACACATGGATGAGTCATGCATAGTATTTTTTGAGATACAGCCCATCTCTGGGTTGTTCAAGAGGATGACCTTCGTAATCAATACGCTCATAAACCCCATTCTGCAATACATGTTTAATGTGGGGCCCATGCCAAATAGGTTGAAATTTTCCTGCCCCCAACTTATCATGAGCTTGGTCATACAGGAGGACGAGATCTCCTTCAACGAAAGAACGAGGGGAAATTGATTGGTCCAAATGAGCCTTGACCCGATTTTTTTGCGCTTCGATAGCCAAAGCAGCAAAGTGGTGGGTTTCATCCAGTCTCTCTAAATAAAGGAGACAGTCTTCCTCCTGTGAAGTATTCGGTAGTAATTCAACAGCTAACTTGGGCGAAGGTATTTCACATTCAATTGGGGGAGTATCTTCCAGGCCATAGATCAATTGGAAAGGAGTGAACTCGGTTGAACTGTTAACTAAGGTTCAGTATGCCCAAAGAGCTGAAAATAACATGAGATGCCAATTTTATTTATGGATCCCAATCGTACGCTGAAGCATAGTGACAAGGATTTTTTCACAACTTCAACTTGGCCATTGGCTTGAGGGTAATAGTGCTTTGAGATGTCGTGACGCAAACCTAGCTTAGAAGTTAACTCCGCCACCATATAATGCCAAAAATGGGAACCATGATTAGTAACGATGGCTTGACGGACACCAAACCTAGAAATAATGTGATTGAATATGAACTAAGAGGTTGTCTTACCATCGGCGGCAAGTGTAGGCATTGCTTTAGCCCATTTGGTGAAGTAGTCCATGGCTACAATAATATAAGCATGCCCCCTCGGCTGAGTGATGGTTACACATCATAAAATTGATGCCCCACTTCACAAAGGGACCAATAGTAATGACAGGATGAAGAGGAATGGGTGGCATACACATCTTGCGTTGGTAAATCTGGCAATCATGGAATTTACGAACTGCGACAATGCAGTTCTTGAAAATAGAAGGCCAAGAATAACCAGCATGAAGGATTTTTTGAGTAGTAGCATAACCAAAGATATGAAATCCATAGGCACCACTATCATAGTCATTGAGGACTTTCTCAGCTTCCTCGAGGGTCAAAAAATGACGGAAAATGTAATCTACTTTGACACGATAGAGGGTATCCCCGACTATACGATAAGGTTGCGACTGATGGCGGATGCGTCGGCGGACATCCTTCGTCAACTCGGATCTAAAAGATGAAGTCTGGATATAAATGATGATATCACCATACCACGGATCGAGGGTGATAATCAAGAAAAGTGAATCATCTGGAATGGATTCCTTAGAACGAAAAGGAGCGGAGTTGGAAGGGAGAGAACAAAGAAAATCAACAACAACTAATGATTTCTTACACTTGGCAACAGTAAATTCCAAATCAAACTCTTGGAGGATAACAATCCATTTAGAGTATTCACCCCAGCAATTGTCGAGACAAGATGTAAATCATCGGATTGCAATAAAAAATCACTGTTACTATGTGTAAGAGAATATAATGGTGAAAATGTTGGACTGCTTGAACTACAACTAATGCTAATTTCTCGACATGAGCATAATGCGTTTTTGGGTCGAGAAGGTTACGAGACAAGTAATAGATAACATGATCATGACTGTCATCATCGTCTTGTACCAAAACCATCGCAATCGTGTTGAAAGGAGCAGCTAAATAAAGGGAAAAATTACGATGATAATTTGGAGGGCGAAGTAGAGCAGGATTTACAAGCAATGTCTTCAACAAATCAAAATATTTCTAAGCGATTTCATCCCAACAGAAAGGAACTCCTTGCTTCAACAATCGTGTGAATCCTTTAGCTACTTTGGCATAGTTAGGTATGAAATGATGTAAAAAATTAGCTTTCCATTGTAAACTCTGCAACTGGTGTAATGAGGAAGGAGAGGGGAGATTAATAATAGCCTGAAATTTGAGAGGATCAAGGAGAATTACGTCTTGAGACACAATAAACCCTAAGAGTCTACTGAAATCAACACAGAAGAAACACTTGTGTGGATTAAGTTGAATGTGATAGTGTCTACAACGAAGAAAAAATTGACGAAGATGGTCAGGGTGATCCCTACGTTTAGTCGAATGAGTCGGAAGGTCATCCAGATAAGGCTGCATGATGTCACAAATATCATGAAATGCGTAGGATATTGCACACTAAAATGTGGCCCCAACATTCCTTAAACCAAAAGGAAGCTTCTTATATGCAAAGGTACCCCAAGGACAGATGAAGTCAGCCTGGTGTTGATCGGTCAGGAGAATTTTTATCTCATTATAACAAGAAAAACCATCCATAAGGGAAAAAATCTCACTCCCGGCACAGTATTCAATGATATAATCGATGAAAGGAGTAGGATAATTTTCCTTGGGACAAGCTTGATTGGTATCACGATAGTCAACAAAGACACAAATAGTGCCCTATTTCTTATCTATAGGAGCAATATTAGAGACCCATTCTATCAAGGGAATCGGATAAATGAAACCAGATTTGTGAAGCTTTTCCACTTTAGCATTAATGGCAGCAGCATTCTGAGGATGAACCAGATGAAGACGTTGGCGAACAAGTTTCAAACCAGGGTAAGTAGGAATTGTTGTACCACAATGCTAGGATCCACTAGTATATTTGCCCCAATTTTCGACGGCCACTTCATTGCTACCCTGACATATAGGCATTGCAAGAGTGATAGTTTGAGGCTGGGAAAAACGTGGTTAGCTATTACGTCGCAATTCCGACACTTCAATAAAGTGTCAAAAGAGTGACACTTTTTCGACGTTTCCAAAAAATTGTCGCTCTTATGACATTTTCCAAACCGCAGCTCTTCCGACGTTTTCCAATCCATCTCTCTTCTGACATTTTCCAAAGCATCGGTATTTCTAAAATCCATATGTGTCGCAATTTCAAAGTTACCTCTTCCAACGTTTATTGGGTTTTCACAGAAATGTCGCAATTTTGACGTTTTTTCTTCCGACGTTTAAGGCGTCGCACTTCCAATGTTTATGAGACGTCGCTTTTCCGATGAAACAGTAAATTTTTTTTAAAAAAGAGACATCGTTCTTCTGACGTTGAAAGCGTCGATCTTCCAACGCTTAGGAAACATCACTCTTCCGATGAAATGGTAAAAAATATTTAAAAAAAGAGATACGTTGGTCTTTCAACGCTTATGAACTATCGCATTTCCGACGAAAGAGTAAAAATATTTAAAAAAAGAGACATCGGTCTTCCGACGCTTATGAAGCGTCGATCTTCCAATGCAAGGCTAAAAATATTTTTTTTTAAATGGAACATGACAGTACTCAAATAATGTAAACAATTTCGTGTAATAGTGCAATCCCTCCACATCACATGAAGTGCTCACCTTGATAGGTGAAAACAATTCTGGAGCAACCAAAAGCTAATATGTATGAATATATTACAGAATTTGTGTCTCTCTTCTACATTGACTACAACTTCTGCTAATTGTGACAACAACAACCTCAAATTTTCTACATAGTCTGTGTCATACTTTCATCACATGACATTTTCAAATTGAAGAATTCTTGTTTATGTACAATATTGCATTTTGTTACTGCCAAACAATTTTCCTAGTGATTTGCGGATACCATTGTTGGATTTCTTCGAATCCGGATGTTGTGACTAGTTGTTTGATAATCCCAAATGAATAAGGAAAATTGTCCTATTGCATTTATTCTACCATTCAACTAATTTACTTTCCCCTATGGGTTACTTTTCTATGGAACTTTATACTTCTCATGGACTTATTTCCATTAAACAAAGTTGAAGCTTTGATTTCCAAGTGTGAAAGCTAAGTCCATGGATTTTTTCAATAGATGAGTTTGTTGCTTGCATTTAAAAAATAAAATCAGGATAGAAATATGCCTTCAAATCTGTGCTTCTCAAAGTTCTGTTGGACATCTTAAAGCTTATGCTGAACAAAATAATTTTGTCATGCCTTTTTCAAAAAAATAATCTTCCAAAAAATCTGTGCATGTTGTCTAAGCAGACTATATAGTAGCATGTGCCTATATTATCTACATATTTATGCTCTTGGTTTCTGTGTCTGTTTTTGAAAATTATAAATGGCTATATGCTAGGGCCCACATGGCTCTGAATGAATTGTGTCTCGATTGCATCACCTTCTATGATGTATCTGATTTGTATGTCACATGTAAATGAAAACCTGTGATTTCATTTTGGTGGGTTTCCTCCTCCCTTGCAAGCAATAATTGGTCTGCCAGTCCATATTCCAATTATCAGCTCTGTGTTTAAGACCATGGCTAATGCTGCAAGGTCATATTTATGTCAGACTTCTAGTTTCTCCCCTATGACTCTAATGCATGATGGGTTGTTCAATTCTTTGAAATTTTGCAAGTATTTTCTATTCACAAAAGTTCATTTCCTTGACTTTATTTTCCAGCAAATAACTTTTTCCTAATAATAATGCCAATATCCAACTCAGGGAAACATTTAAACTTCTCTTTAGCTTCTCTCTATTCAAAATTGGTTTTCTGAACTAACAATGTGCTTTGAGTATTCTCACTCTAATATCACTATTGGAAATATGTAAAATATATGCATAGAAAATATTCTGACTAATAACTTTATTGTTTTTGGAGTGATTTCATACATTATTAGAATCTCCCTCTTAGTCATAAATTTCAGTAATTTATCTACTGAACTTCTATAACCACATAACTCTAATGATAAACGTAAGTTATAATGCACCTTATAACTTAATTGGCTAGTACTAAATTGAGTTTCCTAGTGACTCTTGTTACCTTTTCGTGTTATTAATCTCACAATATGTAGGTTTTTCATACATGTATAAGGTGTGTAATTCAGAAGAAAAGTATCAGAAACAAAGCTTTAAGTTCTATAAAAGCTAATCTTTTCCAATACAAGAGACTTATTACTAGCTAAACCAAAGTAACATGTGAGAAATAGCAAAAAAGGTTCCTGACCAACCTGATAGTTCTTAAGGATTTTGTCCCGATATTCTTTATGCCATTTTGCATATCAAACATAAAGAAAAAAAATGTTAGATAATAATTGTGTGTATGTGACAGGAGTTTTCATGCTCAAACAAGTCACTAAATAAGCAAGCATAGAAAGGTGGGAAGTAACAGTCATATAAAGCAGAAATGGTATTGGTGTAGTCCTTATTTACTAGAGCGAGAGAATCCAATATAGAGGCATACAAATTAAAAAAAATTGATGTATTTCTTTATATAAATATCTAGATATTAGTTTAGTAATTGAAAACTAGGTCAGCTGGAATGTTGTATACAAATCTACTTATTATTTGGGCCAACTTTCCAACTCAAGATGCATAGTGTTCAACTAATAGTATGTGTTTCCATTACCTTCCTAGTAGAGACAGATAACAATCTGTTCTTCTATCACTGAAACTTTTACACTGAAGGAATTCACGGCCTGGATGAACTTTTGCAAAAGTGAAGAAAGCTACTGTCATGAAGGGATGTATTGATCCAATCATATTTGACCACATCTACAGAGAGCTAGATATTCAAAAGTGGTGGACATAAAGAAGTAATAGGCTCACTTCATCTATTAAGGTTACATATAATTCTAATTCAAATCTGTTTGTAATTGAAACCCGAGTCAGCTAAATGGTAGTATACTTACTGACTTATTGGAAACGTTTCCTAGACAATATGAAGGTTTACAAAAAGGTTTCTGAATAACTATAAGAATTATTGCCAACTCAGTAAGAATTTTGTCATTCACTAAAAAACTTGCTGGAAAATATTTCAGGACATTTTTTTCTGCTAAATACTACATTAAGAGACATGCAAACACAGTCCAAAAGTTAACAACATCTAAAACATTTCGTCAATTTACATGACAAAAAATTTAATGCATCACAACAAGAGTTGTCATGAGCATTAATTTTTTGGGAAAAGGACCAATATGATCAACCTCAACCAGACCTTGAGATACTCTACCAATATTGTTGCATACCTTTCCAAAGCTGATATAGAGTACTCTACCAAGGGGTCAACTCCACTGGAGTCATCCCCACCTAGGTGTGTCCTGGATTAATAGTGAGGACTTATTATGATCTATTATGGTAACTATCTATAATGAATTCAGTTAATTATAGAGAAACAAATAACCAACTATGGTTTGCTGACAGTTATAATTGTATAATGATAGATTAACAGATGAGAACACAATGAAAAATTGAACAAAAAGGGTTGGATAGTTATCATCAATTTTTTATACATTTGCTTGTCTTGTGCTCTCTCATGCAGAAAACTTTGCTGCAATTATGAAGATAATTTGTCCAAATCTAAAGCTATGTCTAAACTGATGTGTTTAGCCAGTAAAAAATGGTATTGAAACCACCACATTACCCAGTACTCGAATAATAAAGGATGAATGTAGAGAATGTCCAAATTCCAATAGAAAACAATTAACAATTTCAGTGCAAGCTGGTTGAGGGAAGTTTCTCAGCAACCCCATGGAAATGTGTTATAACTTATAGCCAAGAGGCATAAACATACACAACTTATAAAGAAAAAGAAGAGGCACAATTGGTTGATGAACCTTCACTGGTAACATGCATGTGTGTGCTGGGAAAGGAATAAATAGCAGCACTAGTAAGCCTTCCCAGAGCTGAAAAAAATCTCACCTAAGGTTGCAAGTTTATAGTAATAGCATGTAACAGATCAAAAATATGTAACAAATTAAACAATTTCGTGTAATAGTGCAATTGGTTGATGCAACGATTGATACATCGAACAAACCCATCTAAAACCAGGATTAATATATTACCTCCCCAGATTGAGGAGCTTGAATTTTGATTTTGTATGAGCATATCAATTCCAAACACTATTTGCCATTCGAACAATTCCAAACATTGTTTTCCATTCGAACATTTTTTGTCTACTTATGGGGTGGATTAAATGCATTTTGACATTTGGAAAATTCCGCTATCTCTCTTGAGCTTCTTGTTGCATTTATGTGGATGGATATATTCTTCATTATCTTGTAAGTGATTTTTAATGCTATTATTTTAATCTAATGAATGTCTAATGCATGGAATATTGTGTTATGGTTTGTAATGTGCCTTAATTAATGAAATTTGGTAGATCATTGAAGTTATTTGAAATTTTTCATGGGTTATTAAAGCATAGGATAATGAATGAATGTTCCGAGAGGTTATTTTGCATATTGCATCCTTAAAATTCCATTAATTATTGCCAAATGAAGTATAAACTTCTAGAGTATCCATGTAGTTTTTCTGTAGTTGTCTCATTAGGGCTACCGAAGCTACCTCTAGGACTCCTTCAAGAGCGAAGTTATTAAGTCAAGGTATTTTTGACTCCAATTCTCCCAATAAATAGACACGAGTCCTAAATCCTTGGCAGTCACCCCTAACTCAACGAATAATCTTTCTTTTCACCTCTACTTCGCTTCTTTTCTTCATCCTTTTAAGGATAAGGAGGCCAGGGCTTTAAACATAGTGAAAATAATTATAGAAAATTTAAATAACTTAAAAATAAAATAAAATTCTACGAAATTATTACTTCAAAAATCACCTAACAGTGATTTCAATAATAAAAGCATGGTTTTCCATTGGAAACATATCGAGGGAATTAAGAAAGGGGGATTGAAGAAATTTATTTATCCCCAGATATGTTTTTGGAAACAAAGTGGAAATGATAAAAGTAGTAGAAAACCAAGAAATTAAAACCTAGAAATGAAGTAAAATTCTCTGAAAACATTAATTCAAAAATCACTAATGCAAAATAGTGATTTCAATGATCCCCTCCAAAGAATCGAAAAAATGAACCAAAAAATAAAATTAAAGTATTATAAATCAATTATCACCTGAACAGAGTAACAAGTCTAATGATCACCTAGACAGAGTAACAAAGAAATCCTTCAAAGATTCATCAAATCAGCAAGCTTGTTTTGCAGTCAAATAGGGGAAAGTATTTAAAAAGTATTATCACAGGAAGCAGACCTGAGGTGATAGGTTTCCTGCCTGAAACCAGGCAGGAACTTGTCACTTCATTGTTCCAACAAGATTTCTTAGGGGTGCATAAAGGCTACTGTCAAACAAGAGGATAAAATAAAATAACTAAATAAACCATGAAAGAGGTCTGTGTATGCTATGTAATGAAGTTGAAGAGAATCACATGCTTTACAGTCTTATGTACAAATGTCAAATTGAAATGCTTAATTAGACAAGAGGATGTGAATTTCCCTAGTTTACTGTCAGGGAGGAAGATGGAAGAAAATAGACTGTGAATCAAAGGTCTGTGCACTATGAAATGGAGATGAGAATAATTCAATGCTTTACTACCTTATGTACAAATGCCATATTAAAACGCTCAATTAGAAAATAGGATGAGATTTTATTTGTTTTATTTTATAGTCAAGGCAAAGATGGAAGAAAAAAAACTCCGTTTCTGCGTGTTCTCTAATTAAATTGAGGAGAATCACATGATTTACAGCCTTGTCTATAAAAGTTTTACTGAAACTCTGAATTAGATAAGAAGATGATTTGTATAACCTGTACTTTCAAGCACGAAATGAAAGGAAATAAAGGGTAGGGTTGCAACAAATTGGAGATACCACTTCTTTATTGATGCCTTCACATTGGTATAAATATCAACATATGTTGGAAATTATATGCTATGGAAAACCAACCCAGATAACACAGAATATAAATGAAGAAGTTCAAAATTTTCTTATGAAAAATTGATCTAGAACTGGTGTAGATTCAATTTATAGCCTATATACATCAGCAGCGTCTAGTTGCATTTAAAATCTGGATATTGTTATGCAAGACCTACCTCTACATTCCATATGCATTTTGACCATGGGTACTGTTCCTCTTGGCTAACCTCCACTACTGCTGAAGAATGAAAATGGGAGAGGAAAAACACCCACAAGCAGATGATTCTTATGCATCTGCTGCTGCCCACTATCTTCATTTTCGTCTCTTTCTCCTGCTTATGATATATATATAGAGCCACCCAAAAAACCAAAGAGATTGAGATCATTGATAATCTGTGTTTATGATCAAAACATACATTGGATTACAGATTTTTCTGTGCAACTGTGGGGTTACCATCAGAATTTGGGGATAGAGATAACAAATGGAAGAAGTTATTGAAAATCATATACAAGGAAGGAAGGTATTGCAGTGGTTGTTACGGGTATGTAGCAGGGGTGGTACTCAATTAGGGCATTTTTAGGTTGAGTATTGCTTCTTCCTCAGTACCTCCCTCGAAGAGTTTGATCACGCTTTGAAAAACCTGGAGATATCAGTCTCTGATCCGAATCGGTTTTGAAGATACATAATATTAGGGCACAAGGTTTTATCTAGACTTCAGTTAAAATGTCTAGGAGCAAGGAATAAGGCATTTACATAAATTCATAGGAATATTCCATATTTCATCCTAACCCTTAATACTATGGGAGAGAACTGATATTACTCGCATGTTGGTGAGCTCCATTCTTATTTTTATATATACCCGAAATCCTAATCAATAATACTGCAAAATGAAAATCAAAGAACATCGTATGAACAATAGTTAATCAAATTTGCTACTCGAAAGAGTTGGAAATATCATGTAGGAATAAATACTATCCTCGATAGCAGACTAAAATGAAAACTGGAAATATCATTTAAACGAGCCTAGTTCATCTGCGGCACTAAAAACCCTTAAACCTTGAAGTATTATAAACTATCGTCGGAGGGCATTACACATAGAATTAGAAGCTCTGTAGTAATTTTATGAGTACCTATTGCCAAGGAATGCCATCATGCATCCTGGGAAATTTGACTTCATCTGCATCCTTTCAACTTGCTTGTGGCTGCCCGAAGTCTGCAAATTCCCCAAACCCTGCAAAGGCTACGTAACCACCTAGAGTTACCCATCTAATCAGAATAAAAATAAAACACAGTGGCTAGAAAAGAATGATCGGTAATAAGAGAATCTGAGTGGATTACTTGTTCCTACCATGCTGAGTTACTGTAGGTTGTTGAAGTCGTCGTAGAAGCACTCCAATGGAAGGAGGAATTGAGATACCAGAAAACTAAAGGGGACCCTATCTTGTAAACCCTCATCGAAAGATAGAAAAATTTAAGCAAAATGTGACATGGGCTTCGCAATAATGAGTTTCAGAAATAGGGAAGGCATGACTGAGCTGGTGAAACTAACTGCAGAAGCAACCCTCTAGTACCAGTTCCAGAACCCTCGACATCCAACTGAGTGGAATAGCGCAAAATGCCTAAAGAGATGGCCGGGAAGAAACCCTTATTATACTTCGGCCTCTCTACACCATAGGATCATATGTTACAAGATCAACAATGTCAAAGCAACCAACAGGCTATGGTCAGAGGTTCGAATAATGAACAGACTCTGCAGAAAAAAAAAACTTTTTAAAAGATTAAATGAACAAACAATAAAAGAAAAAAAATGAATATAAAATGGTTTTCATAATAAAATTTTTAAGTGACAAATAGAAAATTAAATAATTTACAAATATTGAGATTGATAAATATTAATTTATAAATATTAAGATTCATAAATATTTAATTAATCATCCCTAAGGGTTAAAAATGGCTCAAATGTCTATTATCCATAAAATTGACGATTAAGATAACTCTAGTCTATGTTAAAATGATAGGTGAAGGTGGATTTACCATACCTAATATTATTTGTAGTCTCTTATGAAGTACAACATGTCATAGCGATAAGTTTTTATTCCATATTAAATCATTCTAACAGTAGAGCAGAGTCAGAGTTCTAGGAGTAGTATCAAAGGAATTCAACATTTCGAATGTGATAAAAGTGAATAATTTCGTGGAAGGGTGAACTCTTCCCAACTTGGTCATAAAAACCAAGTTCATCCTTCATGCAGGAAAAAAAATAAACATGCAAGTTTCGTCATATAATGGGTTTGGGCGGGCGCCCTCAAATGGAACGACATGACGCACCCGACCAAACAAAGGTAAGAGCGAGAAAACGATAAATGAGTCGCACAAACGTCCACAAGGCCCTCATGTGGTCACAACTTAGCAAATTTGATACGACCGCCCTTAGACAAAACAACCTGACCTGACCCAAATGTGTTTGGGCAGGCGCCCTCACATGGTGCGCCTGACCGAACGAAGGCACAAGGGAGAAAATGACAAATGGGTTGTACGAACGTGCACAAGGCACCCATGCGGGCACAACTTAACAAATTTCATATGCCCGCCCTCAACAGAAATGAATCAACCTAAATGCATTTGGGCAGACGCCCTTAACCGAAACGACCCGACTTGAACGCGTTTGGGCGAGCGCCCTCAACCGAAACAACCTGACCCGAATGGGTTTGGGCGGGCGCCCTCAAATGAAACAGCCAATGGGCCACATTGACATGCACAAGGCAGCCATGTAGTCACAACTTAGTAAATTTGATATGACCACCCTCAACCGAAATGACCTGACCTAAATGCATTTGGGTGGGCCCCCTCAACCGAAACGACCTGACCCAAACGCATTTGGGCAGGCGACCTCAATCGAAACTACTCGACCCGAACGGGTTTGGGTGGACACCCTCAAACGAAACGGAAAACGGGTTGCATGAATGTGCACAAGGCACCCATGTAGTCACAACTTAGAAAATTTGATACGGCTGCCCTCAAATGAAATGACCTGACCCGAACAGGTTTGGGTAGGTTCCCTCAAATGAAATGACACGACGTGCCCGACTAAATGTTGAAGGCACAAGCGAGAAAATGAAAAACGAGCTGCACGAACATGGACAAGGCACTCATGTGGTCACAACTTAGCGAATTTGATATGTCCTCCCTCAAACGAAATGACCCGACCCGACCTAAATGCATTTGGGTGAGTGCCTTGATCACACGGCGCTCCCGACCGAATGAACGCACAAGAGAGAAAACGAAAAACAGGTTACACGAACGTGCACATGAAGGCACCAATGCGGTAACAACTTAGAAAATTTGATACCGCGCTCACCCTCAACCGAAACAACCCGACCCATGTTGAGATTGCAACAAGATGATGAGCTTAGTGGAAAGAAGTCGCCTTCACTAAGTGGGCCGGCAGGCTATTTTTGGCGCAAAGTCTATTTTTAGACTATGTCTATTTTTAGACATATGGATCATATACTATGAGTTGCAGGATGCTATTTGTGGATGGTTGGTCAAGTTGGAAATATAGATGGACTTCTATTTTTAAACATATTGGGCGGAATCTATTTTTAGATTTCCAGTCTAAAAATAGATATGTCGAATATTATTAGCTCTTAATAATATTTGGACTATAAACATTATCCTATTCTCTTGGAGAACTTCATTTAAGTGCACAGATGTGGCACAGGAGCTGACAAAAGGAATTATGCTATTCCTAAGGGTTAATTGGAGCTATTTCATGGATGCTTCAGTTAGAACTCATGTGAGAGAGTTTGGTGGAGTTGATTGAGGAAGTTAATGGAGTTGTGTTCAGTTTAACTAATCTAAACATAGTTGAGCTAGTTGTATCTAGTCTAACTGATTGATACACTAGTGAGAGTGGTGTGAATTAATTATTAATTAATTCACTAATTAAAATCATTAATAAACTAAAGAATGCATCAGTTAACTTCAGTGCATGGATAGTTTTAGTGGAGACTAGTGAAGAGATAGGTGAAAGAGCAGTGTGACTATCAGTTGTGACTATACTGTTGCATGATTTGCAACAACCAGTGATTGGAGATTCCAATGAGGATTGTACAGTACAAGATATGTGGTTCTAAGTTATTTATGAGCCATTCTTCAGCATTTATTACGCAATAGAGGTAGGCTATCAGGTGGCAGAGATTGGAGCATGTGTTTTGCTAGATCTAGCTTGATTAGTGTGTAGCAATTCGAGATTGTACTGAGAGCTTGTGAGGAGCTTTGTATGATGATTGTTACATGATCTCTATGACATATAATATACAGATATTAGGGGGTTTTCATCTTTAAGCTTTCCCATGAAATATTGTGTTCATATGTGTGATTGTTTATGGTTTTAATGTGCGCATGCGATTGTTTTTATTTCCGCAATTAATGATCAATGGTAGAAGAGATTTTGTATTGTGCATGAAGATAAAATAGTGTGTTATCAGGAGAATCTCAATGAATAATATATCAGTTATTAAAATTTTTACATGGTATCGAAGCGATATTGATCATTGGAGCAATTGCAAAACATTGAAGCGGTTGAGTTTTGAGCTGGTGGAATTCGAATTTGCAGTAGTGTTTTCTTGGTGTCGAAGTTGAGATGTATTTCAACAGATTGCAATTGGAGTATGCCCTTGAGGGAAACTCAAATTATATTTCATGGAAGGACAGGATGGAGGCAGTGCTGGATGACAATGGGTTGAAGGAGTTCATAGATTCAGAAATTCCAAAACCTACTTCTAGTGATGCTACTGTACTTGACGCATGGCAAAATAAGACAACAAAGTGTCGAAGGATTTTGTTGGAAGGTGTGAAGGATCACATAGTGTCCAACCTTCATGGTAAAGCTTATCCATTCATGATGTGGAAAGCTTTGACAGATTTATTTTAAAGTAAGAGTGACCAGAGGAAGTTGGCACTCAAGGATAAACTCAGGAACATAAAAATGGAGAAAGGTGACAGTATGCCCAAGTACCTCACGAAGTTCATCCAATGCAGGGATGAGCTAGGAAGTGTGGGGGTTACTTTTGATGACGAGGACTTGGTGAGCTTGGCTCTCCTTGGGCTTCTGAAGAGTTGGCATTCCTATCAAGACTCTGTCAATTGTCGGGAGAAATTGCCAGGATGGGAGCGACTTTGGTCGGATCTTGTGCAAGAGGAGATAAGGCAGAGTACCAGGGATGGATCTTCATCAAAGAACTCAGATGAATAAAATTTCACTTTGGCTGCCAAATTAAGGAAGGGGAAGAGCAAGAAGAATGCTTCTCAATCCAGTGCGAAAGGCAAGAAGCAGGACATGTCTAAGGTGAAGTTCTTTCACTGTCACCAACATGGACATTATGCCACTAATTGTCCACAGAAGAAGAAAAATAAGCAGGTTGCTGGATCTGCAGCTGGAGAGGCCTTAGCCTTGCAGTTTGAGCTTTATTTTTCGCTGATCGCATGCTTGGTCTCAAGTGTGATGGGTTCAGTGTGGTTTCTTGACAGTGGTGCGTATTTTCATATGACCGGAGACAAAGATTTGTTTACTGATGTGGATGAGAAAGATCTTGGAGTGCACATCGAGATGGGCGATGATGGTAGATATAGTGCGACCGGTATCAGTACCATTTCCTTTGATAGGGAGTCTGGTAAACCCTTCATATTGAAGGAAGTGATGCATGTTCCAAGATTGAAGAAGAATATGATCTCTGTGGTGATGTTAGAAGACAAGGGATATGATGTTGTCTTTAGCGAGGGAAAGGCTTTCCTGCACAGTAAGGCAACTGGTGAGACCCGGAGGATAGGGGTTCGAGTTAAGAACCTTTATCAATTGCAGGTACATGGCTACGCAACAATGGCAGGCAAGGCAGAAGGAGTGGTGAGCTGGGATGATGGCAAGCTGTGGCATCGGACATTGGGCCACCTTCACGATGGAGCTTTGAAGATATTGCAGCATATTTCTACTGGGCTTCCTAAAGGTACTCTTGTGTAGTAATATCAGTGCAAGGGATGTACCTTGGGAAAATTTGTGAAATCCACCTTTCACGAGAAGGATAGTCGCACCATGACGATCCTTGAGAGAATTCACACAGACGTGTGTGGACCTTTCTCAGTAGCTTCGACAGCAAAGCATAGGTACTATGTGATATTTTTTGATGATTTTTCTTGTAAGTGCTGGATCTTCTTCATGCAGAAGAAGAGCGATACATACTCAAAGTTTTGTGAGTTCAAGGCACTGGTTCAAAAAGAATTGGGGAAGAAGGTGATGGCTCTTAGGAGTGACAATTATGGTGAATTCATCTCTGGCGAATTCAAGGACTTTTGCAGCGCAGAAGGAATTCGAAGAGAGCTCATAGCAACTCATAACCCACAGCAGAATGGGGTTGCTAAGCGGAAGAACAGAATGATCGTGGGTGCTGCACGGGCGATGTTGCATGATTAGGGCCTTCTCATACACTTGTGGGCTGAGGCATGCAATACCGCAATATATGTGCAGAACCGTTGTCCTCACAAGATATTTGGCTTGAATACATGACCCGAGGAGGCATTTTCTGGTAAGAAGCCTGGTATTTCCCATTTGAGGATTTTTGGTTCACCTGTTTACATTCATGTGACGAAGGATTCTAGGAAGAACCTGGAGCTGATCGTAGAGGTTGGGATATTTGTGGGGTACACTGATACACCCCACAACTATCATGTGTATTTCCAAACAGTCGCAAGACTGTTGTGTGACGAGATATCAAATTTCATGAGGAGAAAGCCATGAAGTGTTCACTTGAGAGGGAGCCACACTTGCATGCAGATGAGGAGCTATTATTTTCTAAGGATGAGTCTCTGGATGTGGATCAGCCACAAGAGGAGGTTCATGGAGTGGAAGAGACCACTCATGCAGTTCCAACCATCAGAGGGCGGAAGTGCACTACAGAAGCTGAGCGACTGGCTCAAGATGCAGAGAAGGTTGTAGGAGCACCTACATCACAACGCAGACAGAGACAGTCACCTGACCGGTATACTGGATACATGGCTCTTATGAGCAAGGGTATCGTAACAGAGCCATCCTCTTTCGAGGAAGCTGTGGAGGATCCCGCATGGGTAGATGCCATGGTGGAAGAGTATGATTCGATTGTCAGAAACAGTGCATGGGAGATTGTCCCAAGCCCGAAAGGGAAATTAGTGGTGGGTTCGAGATGGATCTACAAAGTGAAGCAAGCAGCTGACGGGAGTGTGGAGAAGTAAAAGTCAAGATTTGTTGCTCGAGGCTTCTCACAGATTGAGGGGATCGATTATGAGGAAACCTTTGCACATGTCGCAAGGTATTCCTCCATATGGAAGATCCTAGCTCTCTCAGCACAGATGGGGTGGCACATTCATCAGATGGATGTGAAGACTGGGTTCCTCAACAGAGTGATTGAGGAGGAGGTGTACAAAGAGCAGCCTGAAGGTTTCGAGATCTTCAACAGCGAGTTACATGTGTTCAGGGCTCAAAGAACGCGTGGGTTGAAAGCAGGCACCTCGTGCTTGGTACCTAGAATGAACAATTATTTCACCGGACTTGGATTCTCCAAGAGTGAGACGATCCTAACCTGCGGTTTTGGTGGAGGGTAAGTTGTTGATCATTGTACTTTATGTAGATGATTTGATTTTGACAGGTGATGAGCTGTTGATACTCTCATGCAAGGATGATCTTGCAAAGGAGTTTGAGATGAAGGACTTGGGCCTCCATTATTTCCTGGGATTGGAAATTTGGCAGCGCAGTGATGGACTGTTTGTTTCTCAAGGCAATTATGCCCAGGAGATACTGGAGAAGTTCAACATGCATGGCTGCAAGCCTGTTGATACTCCTCTTCTTGGTGGATGGAGGAAGGAGAATGCTACTTCAGCGGAGGTAGTGGATGCCACTGTTTATCAACAGTTGGTGGGGTCGCTTATGTATCTGGTCAATACACAACCCGACATATGTTATGCTGTTAACCAGCTTTCACAAGCTATGGTTAAGCCTACCAAGATCTACTGGAAGGCAGGCAAGCATGTATTGAGATATCTCAAAGGCACATTGGGATATGGATTATGGTACAGACAGTCGGATGAGGTGAGGCTATGTGGCTTCACGGATGTAGATTGGGCAAGGAGCCCAACGGACAAAAAGAGCACATCTGGAGGGATTTTCAGTATCGGGTCGACCATGAGTTTCTTGGTACGGCCAGTGAAGATACGCCCAGCACTCGGTTCGATGAGAGCATAGTATAGCGACGGGTGGGCGCATGTGAGGCTATATGGAGGAAGATCACGGTCGGGTTGTTCGGTTCACCGCCGATCCTATGATTTATTGTGATAATCAGAGTTGCATCAAACTCTCCGTTAATCCAGTATTTCATGATAGATCTAAACACATTGACATCCGGTATCATCATATCAGAGATTGTGTGCAGCGAAAGATCATGTTACTTTCATACATTCCCACGGAGGATCAGGATGCTGATATATTGACGAAGGCGCTCACCAGGAGAAAATTAGAATACCATAGGGGCAGGATAGGGGTGGAAGATAATCCTTATCTTGTTCAGAGGGAGTGTTGAGATTGCAACAAGATGATGAGCTTAGTGGAAAGAAGTTGCCTTCACTAAGTGGGCCCGCAGGCTAATTTTGGCGCAAGTCTATTTTTAGACATGTCAATCATATTCTATGAGTTGCAGGATGCTATTTGTGGATGGTTGGTCAAGTTGGAAAAATAAATGGACTTCTATTTTTATACATATTGGGCGGAATCTATTTTTAGATTGCTAGTCTAAAAATAGATATGTCGAATATTATTAGCTCTTAATAATATTTGGAATATAAACATTATCTTATTCTCTTGGAGATTTTGAGTTAAGTGCCTGAGATGTGGCACGAGGAGCTGAAGAAGGAATTCGCTATTCACAGGGGTTAAGTGGAGCTATTGCATGGATACTTGATTGAAACTCATGTGAGAGGACTGGTGGAGTTGATTGAGGAAGTTAATGGAGTTGTGTTCAGTTTAACTAATCTAAACATAGTTGAGCTAGTTGTATCTAGTATAGCCGGTTGATACACTAGTGAGAGTGGTGTGAATTAATTATTAATTAATTCACTAATTATAAAATCATTAATCAACTAAATAATACATCAGTTAACTTCAGTGCATGGACAGTTTCAGTGGAGACTAGTGAAGAGATAGGTGAAAGAGCAGTGTAACTATCACTTGTGACTATATTGTTGCATGATTTGCAACAACCGGTGATTGGAGATGCTAATGAGGATTGCGCAGTACAATCTAGGTGGTTTTAAGTTATTTATGATCCATTCTTCACCATTGATTAGACAATAGAGGCAAGCTATCAGGGGGCAGATATTGGAGCATGTGTTTTGCTAGATCTAGCTTGATTAGTGTGTATCAATTCGAGATTGTATTGAGATCTTGTGAGGAGATTTGTATGATGATTGTTACATGATCTCTATGAAATATAATATATAGATAGTTCGGGGTTTTCAGCTTTAAGCTTTCCCATGAAATACTGTGTTCATATGTGTGATTGTTTATGGTTTTAATGTGCACATGCGATTGTTTTTATTTCCACAATTAATGATCAATGGTAGAAGAGATTATGTATTGTGCATGAAGATAAAATAGTGTGTTATTAGGATAATATCGGTCAATAATATATCAGTTATTCAAATTTCTACAACCCAAATGCGTTTGGGAGGGCGACCTCAACCGAAACGACCATACCCGAAGACGTTTGGGCTGGCGACCTCAATCGAAATGACCCGACCCGAATGGGTTTGGGTGGGAACCCTCAAATGAAATGGAAAATGGGCCACATGAATTTTCACAATGCACCCATGCGGTCACAACTTAGAAAATTTGATACAGTCGCCCTCAAACAAAACGACCCGACGCGAACGAGCTTGGGCGGGCGACCTCAAATGAAACGACACGACGTGCCCAAATGAACGAAGGCACAAGTGAGAAAATGACAAATGGGCCACACGAACAAGCAAAAGGCACTCGTGTAGTCAAAACTTAGCGAATTTTATACGACCTCCCTCAAACAAAATGACCCGACACGAACGGGTTTGGGCGGGCCCCCTCAAACGAAACGACCCAACCCGAACGCATTTGGGTGGGTGCCCTAAAACTAAATGACACGGCTGCAAGAAAATGGTCATCCATACAAAATTATTATGGAATTGTTGGAAAATTCCTAAAATAAATACACTTTTAGTGTTTTCTAACAATTTCAGCAATTTTGGCGCTGCAATAATCAGACAACGATGATGACATTTACGATAATGCAAATTAAATAAAGATGAATGAGCTTCTCTTGGTTTCAAGAATAATTTATTCTATACTGAACAGGGCTAACCATGTGAAGGTGGAAGCTCATATAGCCCCTCTCATCCCCCTCACATCACTCTCATTTTCCCAATACCCAATCTATGAAATAGAATACAAACAAAGCAAAAATTAAGTAAGGCCGTAAACAAAATTTTCAATATGTGTTTGTATAAATACATAATTTTTGTTTAGCCTGTACAATATTAAGGCCATTATTTATTGGTTTCAAATAATAAACAACATGCAATAAACCCACATAATTAGTAAATTATTTAAAGACAATAATTCCTACATATTAAAATATAAAGTTATAACATACCAGCTCATACTCGAACATAACATCTGTATCAATATTCTTCTTCTGTATCTTCTTGATCTTCATCCAAATGATCAACATCTATACCAACATATAATTTAGAAAAGGTGATGAAATGATCGACCATGTCATCATCATCATCAATTATGTCATTTTCAATAATATCCTCATAGACATCATCATCAATAATTGTTGCCTCATCTCCTATGCCTGGTTCATCTTCTAATATATCTTCTTCGTCTGTTAATGCATCTTCCTGCTCATCTACCATTGCTTCATCTTCTTCTTGATCAATATCATCATCTTCCTCTATATTATACTCTACTAGCCTTCCTCTTGGATCATATCTAATAGCAAATGACCATTCGTTCTCACCTGGAACCTCTAAGTAAAATATTTGTTCGCATTGGCTTGGAAAAACATAACGATCTTTTCCTGCTTCAACCTCTGATGTTTTAACCATTGGAAATCCATTTTCATGTTTAATAAGTGTTTTATCAACATCACATACATTCATTCGTAGCCTATACCATTTGACGTCGAACAAAACTATTTTGAAGGAATTAAAGTCACACTCAAATATATCATCTAAAAACCCATAATATCTATTTTCATATTCTCGAGGATGTCTGTAACTCCTGGAGGAAACATTAGTGACCTGGAATAATATAGTTATCCCACTATCAGAAGTTTTCCTGTTATCATCCAATTGTTTAACGCGAAATTTACGACTATTGCACCACATAGCCTTGTGGTGTTTCAACTGCAATATGCCAAACGTGAAAAAGATGCATTCTCAATTAATAATTAATCATATAATTTACATAGCTTGAAAATTATCTGAAAAATAAAACTTTTTGTCACATTATAAATATAATATAAAATAAGTAATGAATAAAATAGGTGAATTAATTGCTTACCTTTCTATCTTTCAAACCATATGCTAAATCAATTTCCCTGTCCGTAACGTTTCCATATCCACTATGATACGCTTCTATAACTAATTCAGACAGTAGTTGCCATGATAACCTATCGTCGTTACATGATTTACATGTTTCAATCCATTCACTCATCCACTCAAGATTGTTTGCAATGTATAAAAGTATTGCCTCATAATCTTGAGCACCTGAATAAAAAAAAAAAATTCACCAATATTAAATATAACTTATAACCATGGTAAATTATATTAATTAATAAAATATGAAATAATAATACCTAGATGAATATGATCATATACATGATGTAAAAAAATGAAACATTACATGTATTATACATAATAAATCTTTTACCTCTCACTCTCTTCATTCTACCTTTTCCCAACAGGTGCTCCACTTCAAATTTTTTGATGGAGTTCACATCCCAAATGTAATCCACTGCCTTCATAGCTGGCGCAGCTAATATAGAAATATAATGAGTAATATACACCATGGATTCATATACCACATATCCCTCAACCATAGAACCCTCAGGTCGTGCTCTTTTTCTAACCAATGCCTTCAAGGATTTCAGGTGCCTCTCGACCATCCACATTGACCTTGTGTGTACTGGTCCACACATTTTAGTCTCCTAAACTTGGTGTATCAAGTAGTGTTCTTGTGCATTGAAAAATTTTGGAGGTAGATACTTTTTCATTTCATACATTAGCCGAGGAATTTCTCTCTTCCAATACTTTATTTCATCTTGATGGATTTCTTTCAATGACAACCATCTGCAAATGATTATGCAAGGTTATTTCAATGAAACATAATATATATTTCATTACAAGTAAATTAACACATCATGTCATTAAGTACAAAAATAAATTGTAGCAAGATTTTGCATATAAATCAAAAATACTTACCTCATGTATTTACTAAGACCATATATAACTTGTTTGACATTGTTGCTGAAGTCGTTTGGGAGAGATACAGGTAGAACATACTATAACAATAAAAATGAATTTTTATTAGTTTCCAAATTAAACATAAAAAATGAAAATTTAAAATATGTATTCAAGCAATAAAATACAAAAACGTATACCAAAAAAATTACCTTAACAAAGGTATGCCAATCATGTGTTTTCACCCCACTAAAGTCACCTTTCTTTATTAATGTATTATTTATGTTTGAAGCAAAACCTATTGGAAATTTAATTCTTCTAACGACCTCTTTTACATCATTGCTTTGTTGTTATGTTAATAACCATGGAATATTATTATAATTTTGACCTTCATTATTATTTGATCTGTTGATCACACTTTTCATTGCAATATTCAATTTCTCAATGTCAGCACAAATTTTGTCAATTTTATCTCTATCATGTGCACCATCTATGATTTGCCATAACATTTCTGTCACATTCTTCCCGACATGCATTGTATCAAACAAATGAGCTATTTTTAGGTCCTCGTAGTAGGGAAACCTCACGAATTGAGAAGGATAACATTTCATTCCAGGTGGAAGTACAATATTAGTACCTTCACTGCGACGACGACCTTGATATCAAAGAATAAAATAAATCAGAACAATAATTATAAAATACAATAAAATAAATTCATTAGTTAAAACAAAAATTCCAAACATTACATAAACAAATAATATATATATACACAAATTACGTACCAGCTGCTTGACGATTATTAATTCTGTTATATTCCAACTTCCACAACTGAGGTGTCATTCTTCGTGGTTTTAATCCAGTTTCTTCTTTATCATTGAAAAGATGTTTTTCAGTAGTACGATACTTATGGTTCCTAGAGAGGAAGTGCCTAAACTCATCAAACACCATCTTTCCTAAGTCTGGCGAATGACGATACTTCATCTTAGGGCCACAAACTGTGCATGCAAATCTACCCTTTTTTTGAAGACCTGCAATAGATGGATCAATAACAATTATACTATGAGATCATTTTTAAAACATGCAATATGGTATATCTAATTTAGATAATTATGTATTATATTAAAGTGCAACGAAATATTACATACCACAAACATGTGTTAGTCTTGGGGCATCATGAATTGTCCATACAAGCATTCCACAACATTGAAATCTCTTCTACTTGATTGGTTTAGTGATGTCATACATAGTGATGACATGCCATAAATTTATTAGCTCATCGATAAGAGGCTCAATATATACATTCATATCTTTGACCTGGTACTTACCTAATTGTTCAAAATTACGGTACATAATAATTACTACCATGATGTATGTATATGTAAGTAAGTAAATAAATTTAATATATATTTATGCAAACAAAAAGAGAAATGAAAATGTTACATTCGAAAAAATAATGTATCAAATACCTGGAATAATCATATTCAACATTATGTGCTCCCTCTGTATTGACATCCAAGGAGGAATGTTATTGTTGATGACAAAAATTGGTTGCACTGAGTAAGTATATCTAAGCTCTCTAAATGGATTAACACCATCAGCTGCTAATGAAAGCCTGACATTACGAGGTTCATTTTTAAAATCTACATATTTTTCCTCGATTTCTCTAAATGCAGAATCATATGCAGCCATTCGAAGAACACCATCTCCACTTCTATTCTTTGAATGGTAATCTATAAACTGTGCTATGCTCTTACACCTGAACATTCGCTGCAAACGTGGAATTATGGGAATATGAAGAAGAACCTTTTGAGGCACCTTTTTGGTTAGTTGATCTGTTCGATATATACTGGTACCACATTTCTGACATTCTATTTTCTACGCATGTTCTCTGTAATATATAATATAATCTTTAGGAGATGCATCTATAGTGTTATATTCCATTAAAAAACATTTCATAATAGCACGTAGATCTCAATATGTTCGAGGTAAAGTATTTGGTGATGGTAATAAATATTCACCCAAAAATCTACAACATAAACAAAAACTAGTTAATGTAAAGATTATTAATTATATATATATATATATATATATATATATATATATATATATATATATATATATATATATATATATATATATATATATATATATATATATATATATAAGTATTAAATTATTATTTTACACATTTATTACAACTAAAAAAAGGGAAACTAATCAACATTTACATATATGTGATCATATATACATATTGCATACCTTAGGAGCTGTGTCATACATCTGTTCGAAAAATTATTCATAACCTTTAAGTTCACCAACAACAATGTAGCAGAGAGAAGAGTTGCATTTGAGTGTTCAAAAAGTTGTTCACTTGACCTTTCAATCAGAGGTACATCATAGATACCGTTACTATCTCCACCATCATCATCTGACTCACCAAACAAGTCTTGGAGCATTTGATTTTTCCCATCATTAATGTGAATTGTCTCATTATTGTCATCATGATCTACCTCCATGGGATCATTAAAATTACCTTCATCATTCGCTTCATGTTCTTCACCTTGTACAACGTCATTTCCAATACTAATATTTGCTGCAATATTCTCTTGTACTGGTGCAACATCATCTAATCTACTACTATTTAGCTATGGAAGCTCTTTGATCATCTGTAAAAAGTTGGGGGCAACTGTGCCTTTATGAAAATTACAAACATTAATCACTAAACATTAGTGCGCACATAAAAGATATTAAAATAATATAAAATTTTATGATATAATCAAAATGAAGATAGATAATGAATATATACAATTAATTACCACAGGATGATAGTCATTCGATCCACCGTCAATGTGCCCATATTTCCTACAATGCAATGTTGCTATTGCTATTAAAACTCTAACATTATTTCTCATACAACATTTTTTGCAAGGGCAATAAACTCTACCATCACCCCTTTCACCCTTTTGAATTTTTTTTCCACCTCTAATGTTTTCTTCCATTGATGCAAATTATCCTATAAAGAAAATAATAATTATATTTAGCAATTATATCTGTCAATGGTGTAGAAAACTCAAGACGTGTTGAACTCAATGGGAGCTCAATAAGCAAAAAAAAAAAAAAAGTGATCAAAGTTCAAACATGATAAAAGGATCAAAGGTAAATAATGAATGGAAAACCCTGATCTTTTTTTTTTTTTAACAAGAACGGTTATGGTTTATATTAGAATTTGGCCAAAATGCCTTTCACCGGATACATTTGATCGGGCATAGCCCTTAACATTTCTTTCACTAACTGATCATAGGCCCCTAAACTTGGAAAACCGTAAGATTTACTCGAGACTATCGAGTCTATCTCCGTTATTTTCCCTATCTTAAAGAGACAAACAAACTGTTTCAGCAAAATGCAGAAAAACATGACAAACTTTATGGAATGGGGTCCCAATTCTCAATTCCATCTGCCAAGAGACAGCCAGCTAGAAGTGAAACTGCCCTGTTGGCTTCCAAGTCAGCAGCTTTATTATTTTCCCTCAAAACATGAAGGAAGGAAGCAGTCCATAAGGATTTCACCAAATTTTTGGTTCTTGAAATTACTCTTGCCAGTCTAATGTCTAAAGGAGAGGAATCCTCCACTAGAACTTTGATAATGGATTGAGAGTCTCCTATGATATTGATATCTAAAAGACCGAAAGCCTTTGCTTGCTTGAGACCTTGCAGAAGAGCCAAGGCTTCAGCTTGCATGCTGGTAGAATGCCCTAAACCCCAAGCGAACTTTGCCACAGTAATACCCTCTTTATTTTTAATAATTCCTCCTACCCCAGGCAAACCAAGATTGCCTTTCACTGCTTCATCGAAGAATAAAGAGAATCTGGAATGCCTGAGGAGAAGATCCGAGAGATCATTATCCTTCCCTATGAATTGCCACTCTTTTGTGGCCTTGTAATGCCTTATTTCACTAGAGAAATGGAGGTCCATCGAGGCACCCCATTCTAAGTCTTGCTGACTTAGATTTAGATCCGGCAAATGATCCCCTAGACTTTATTTCCAAAGGCATTTTATTTTGGTGATGATGAACTGAGCATTTAGACTTTCATCTCTGAAAACTCTTCTGTTGCGCTCAAGCCAGATCTGCCAGCAAGAAAATTTTGGCAAAGAGAGCCATGCAGCTGTGAAACTCTCATTTTTTGGAAGCGATCCTGGGTAGGAATTCCACCAGTTTGCAAAAAGATCACATATGGACGTGGGTAAGGTGAATTCAGAATTCCAAAAGCTCAGAAGGTCGTGCCAAATATCTCTTGAAAAGTTGTAGTCCAAAATAATATGCTAAGCATTCTCCTCACAATCACAGCATAAGTAGCATCGAGAGGGACCGTGAAATCCTTTCTTCTTCAATCTATCTGCAGTTAAAATCCCTCTGTGGCATAACAGCCAACAGAAAGAGTTGACCTTAGTCATGGTTTTGCGATTCCAGATCTCATTCCAGACTGTAGGATTAGGAGGGACGTTAGGGCGATCATGAAGGCATTTTTATCCCTGTGCAACCGTGTAAAGTGCTGGGGTGGCTCCCCATCCTCGGGCATCCTTCTTACCCACGCGCAGAGGTGCCATACCATTTAATAAAGAAAGGAAAAGATCTTGAGCTTGGGACAGTGCAGGAGGGACTGGAGGGAGCCTCCATCACTGCCAATGTCTACCTTCCCATTGTGAAATGTCCCAAAGAGTGGTGCATTCAGCGTTGTCCAACCACAAACGCAGCACTTGCAGAGAGTAGTGGGACGATAGAGGATGGTGCATCATAATGCTGTCATCCCAAATTTTAATTTCTTTGTCGTTTCCAGGGATCCAATACACTTTTTCTTTGATTAAAGGGGCTGCTTTATGACAGAGCTTGATCAGCTGCGAACCTGAGGAGGGTAGGAGGGCGGCTAGACATCTCTTCCTCTTTCCCATGAAATATTTCCTCCATAGGGCTTTTTGCGCCCAACCTGGATTTGGACCAATGATTCTCCAGAAGATATTTGCTCCCATAGCTATGCTTTGGAGGCTAAGATTTTTGAAATTGAGGCCTCCTTCACTCTGTGGCTTGCAGGTTTTCTCCCAACTAACTAATGGGATTTTCCTGTCATTGTGATTGCCCCCTTTCCAGAAGAACTTGCAAATGAAGGCTTCCATTTTTTTTATGATGCCTGAAGGGGCTAGAATTACAGAGAATTGAAATATGGGGAGACTGATAAGAACAGATTTGATGAGAACAGTTTTTCCGGCTAGATTTAACCAAGAGAATCCCCAAGCTTGAATTTTGGCCTTGAACTTGTCCAAAAGAGGAATCCAATCTCTGTTGTATGACAATTTGCAAAAGATGGGAAGGCCCAAATAAGAAAAGGAGGACCAGTTGAGAGTGGCAGTAAAGCCCAAAATTCTTGAGATGGCAGAAAGGGTGGGAGCCGAGATGTTCCAGCAAAAAGCTTTGCACTTACCATTGTTTAAACTGCTGCCTGTAGCTTCACTGTAGTCATCCAAGACCTCCTTGAATCTAAGAGTAGATCTGGTAGAGGCAGCCCCTAACAAGAGGGTATCATCCGCAAAGAGGGTGTGATTAACATTTTTGACCCCTCTAGCTATATTGAGCCCCAAGATCTCTTGGTCAACCAGTTTCTGATCCAGGTAGAAACTCAGGACAGAAACATGAAGGACGAAGAGGAGCGGAGAGAGGGGGCAACCCTGCCTAAGCCCTCTTGAAGCTTTAAAAAAACCAGCTGCTCTCCCATTCACCAGGGGGGCGATCCAAGGATCAGCAATACAAGCACGGATCCATTTTAGAAAGCCCATTCCAAAGCCAAATTTTTCAAGACTTCCCAAAGAAAGCTAAGTCTGACCCGATCGAAAGCATTAGCCAGATCTAGTTTGATAACCATACCTTTCTCTTTGCGAAGCTGGCTCGAGTGAATCGCCTCTTGCACTAGGATGAAGTTGTCAGTGAGCTGTCTCCCCTGAACAAATCCACCTTGGTTCTCTGGGATGATGGCTGGAAGAATACCTTTAAGTCTATTGGCAATAACCTTTGTGATTAATTTGTATCCAATATTACAAAGAGAGATGGGGTGGAACCGATTAAATTATTTAGCACCCTTTTCCTTGGGTATGAGGGCAAGAAAAGCTGAATTGGTGCTGCCCCCAATTTTCTGGCAGTCTTGTGATTTCAAAATCATTTTGTAGAGGTCTTTCTCCACAATCTGCCAGCAGGTTTGAAGAAATCTTGTTGTAAAACCATCCGGGCCTGGGGCTTTGTCAGGCTCCATGTCTGAGAGGGCATCCTTTATTTCCTTAATAGAGATCTTTGCTTCAAGCTGCTGATTCATTGAAGGTGAGATCCTAGGGGGAACCGCCTCCAAGAATTTGGAGTTTGGGTCTGTCACGCCCTCTTCTCTATACAGGTTTTGAAAGTGGTTGAAAGCTGCTCTCTTTATGCTATCAAATTCTTTGTGTGTCAAATTGATATATTTGATTTCTGCAATAGAATTGAAGCTATTTCTAGCTTGAGCTTTCTTGTGCAAGAAGGTCAAATTTCCGTCTCCTTCTTTAAGCCATAAGGTCCTAGACTTCAGTCTCCAATGCTCTTCCTCCGAAAGGCAAGCTTTGTGGAAGATTTGCTGGAGCTCAGCTTCCTTATCTAGAACTTCTTTAGTGATTTCTGCATCTTTACATTGGGCATGGTGCTGGGCAAGATTATCTTGAGCCTGATTTCTCTCTTTTGCAGGAGAGGGAAGAGCTTTGGCCCAAGATTTAAGCATCGTTTTCAGTCTTCTAAGTTTTTCTTCCCAAATGAAGAAAGGGGAACCTTTCACTGGCAGTTTCCAGCAGTCATGAACCAAGTTCAGGAACTCAGGTTCTTTGACCCAAAGAGGGTTGAATTTGAAGGGGATGGGGCCAAGATCTTTATGGCCCAGAATCTCAAGCAAGATGGGCTTACGGTCAGAAAAACTGCATGGGAGGATATGAAATCTAAAATCTAAGCCAAGCAAAAGAAAGGAACTCTGAACCAAACATCTGTCAAGTCTAGCAGCAATGTGACCAGGACCTATTCTTTTGTTAGACCAGGTATACTTACCATTTGTTGGAGGGATGTCAAGAAGATCCAAATCCTGCATGAGGTCTTCCACCCATTCCCTTGCAAGGTCCCTTACGATTGTGCCTCCTCGCTTTTCCTCCATGCGCAAGGTGAGGTTAAGGTCACCTACAACAATGATGTTTTCCAATTTTTCTGACTCCGACAGATGTCTCATGGAGTCCCAACACTCCCTTTTCTCCCCTATATTTGTTGGAACATAGACATTGAAAAGACTGACTGCCACCCTCGAGTTGAAAGGTTGGAGCTTCAGAAACAGCCAGTGGGTGTTGTGCAGCACGGTGACCAATCTGAACTTGAGAGGGTTCAAAAGGGAGCCCAGTCCCCCAGATGCTCCCCGTGCTGAAAATGCATGTCCCCTGCTACCTTTCCAAAAAAATTTACTGATTTGGAGAAACTCCTTGTCCTCCATTTTGGTCTCCTGAATCAGAAGGATGTCTGGAGCTTCTCTTCTTATAAGGCTTCTCGTTGCTTCTTCTTTCAATTTGCTCCCCATTCCTCTAGAGTTCTAGGAGACAATCTTCATCATTTATTTTTATGATGATGGGCTCCCTTGGAACCCTACCCTTGGTTTTTTACCATCTTCAGATTTTTGCCAAGAAGTTTCTCCAGAGTGGGATGACTACCCTGAAGCTTGTCTTTGTAAGTTTCCTGATCTCTCTTTTCTCTAGCAGATTTGTGGCCCCTTACAGATCTTCTGAAAGATATCTGCGTATCTCCTATTTCTCCATCCTCCTGAGACTCCTCCGAGTCATGTTCCTTCTCGGAGGCTTCTGTTTTCTTATCCTTGTTTCTTGCCATGACACTTTCTTCAGGTCTTGTTTCTACTGAAGGCATTTTTTCTAAAGGTTGATCTTGCCTATCTTCCTCCTGAGGAGTCTCTTCAGCAGAGCTTAAGGCCTCATACTTGTTTTCTTGGCTTTTTGGCGGGGGAACATTCTGGATGGAGGCAGGCTGGGGTCCATGAACCCCAGATTTCTTGTGAGATGTCTTTGGCCTCTTGACCTGGTTCCAGCCCTCTTCCTTTCCTTTATCAGCTTCCCCTTTGTTTGGGCACCCTCTTGCAAAATGGCCATATATGTGACATTTGCGACATTTGAAGGGGATTTACTCATAGTCCAGCACTTGCACATGCGTTCAACTGCCCACCTTTAATTTAATGGCCTCCGGAACCCCCACCTCTAAGTCCACCTCGACACAGATTCGGGCACAATCATACTGATCATTGTGGTTTTCTCTGTCAATGAATTTTCCCAGAGTATCTCCAATGTGCTTGAGGGATTCCCAGTTCCAACAGTGCACTGGTAGATTGGGGAGCCGAACCCAGACATGGACTGCCGTTGGGACATCCACAGCCGAATCGAAATCGGGGGTCCATTTGTTAAGGTAGAGGCCCTGAGGTCCCATGAAATAGGGCCCATTCCTGAAGATCAGGTCCTTATCCTCCTTGGTGTTGAACTCTAACAAAAAGAAGCCTATACCCAGAAAATAAGAGGTGACTTTATTTTTGATCAGTGGAACCCAGTTCTTAACGACCCAGTTTTCCGTGGCTCTTGGCGAGGGCCAAAGGCCCGTGAATTGACCCACCAGGGCCCGATCTGCCAGGGAAAAAGTGACCTTGATCGAACCCTCAGGAGGGAGGTTTACCTCCAGAACATCGTCGAGCCTTTTGACGAACTTAGTAGCTTCAGATTTCTTCTTTTTGGGCAGTGAAGCAAGAAGAGAGGAGAAGGCTGCTTCAGCTTCCGGGAGAGTGACTTGCGAGGGAATGGTGGGTGAGCCTTGGGCCTCCATGGAAAGAAGATCAAAACAGCAAACCCAATCTGCACCAAGCAAAGGAACGAGGCATCTCAAGGCCGGGATGAAGGAGAATCCAAATAGTCCCTGCAAGCAGAAACCCCAAGGGCGCAGACCCAAGCAGATCTGACAAGAGATTGAGAGGCTCAACGAGATCTTGAAGCAGGGCAGGTGGAAAGAAGGGAGCCTAGCATAACCGAGAGGCCCAAAGGTCAGGAGGACCTGGGGTAGAGGCAGAAATGGCCGAGAGGGCAGAGCCTAGCCACAGGCCACGCAGAGAATCACAGCTGGAGGCAGCAGCGCGCAGAGGTCCTCTTTCTTGAAGATCTTAAGAAGCTTCAGTCATTGGAGCTATGTGGTGGACAATGCAGAAAACCCTGATCTTATTTATAACAAAATATTGAGTTATCCTTGATAATGGTGCATAGTAAAATATTATTAACCAAGATCTAGATCTAATAGCTTGGAATATTTTATGGCTAAACTAGCTGTTAGGATAATGGCTAGTTTTATTTAATTAAGTAATTAATTAATTATTTAACTAATTGTGAATATATATATATATATATATATATATATTCTTATTTAATTAATTAATTAATTTTATTTTTCTTCCTATTTATATATCTATATATCTATATATATATATATATATATATATATATATATATTATATATATTTTATTTTATTTTTATTTTTATTTTTATTTTTATTTTTTTTTAGAATTGGCTAAACTAGTCGTTAGGATAATGGCTAGTTTGATTTTGAAAATTGACAACATATCTTCCAACATGATCCTCATAAAAATAACTTAACCCATATTGGTCTACTGTCAAGTTTGATATTTCAATAATTTTTTAGATAATTTTCATGAAATGACCCTACCCGAACGGGTTTGGGTGGGCGCCCTCAAATGAAATGACACAGCGGGCTACCAAATGAAGGTACAAGGGAGAAAACGACAAACAGGCCATACGAACGTGCACAAGGCACCCAGGCGGTCACAACTTATAAAATTTTATACGACCGCCCTCGAACAAAATGACTCAACTCGAATGCATTTGGGCGGGCACCCTCAACCGAAATGACCCTACTCGAACAGGTTTGGGAGGGCACCCTCAAACAAAACGACCCTACCCAAACGGGTTTGGGCGGGTGCCCTAAAAAAAAACAACACGAAGGGCTACCGAATGAAGGCATAAGGGAGAAAATGGTAAAAGGCCGCACGAACGTGCACAAGGCACCCGTGTGGTCACAACTTAGAAAATTTGATACGACCGCCCTCAAACGAAACGACCCGACCCGAACACGTTTGGGTAGGCACCCTCAATCAAAATGACCCTACTCAAACGGGTTTGGGTGGGTGCCCTCAAACGAAATGACCCTACCCGAATGGGTTTGGGCAGGCGCCCTCAACCGAAACGACACAACGGGCTACCGAACGAAGGCACAAGGGAGAAAACAACAAAAGGCCGGATGAACGTGCACACGGCACCTATGCAGTTGCAACTTACCAAATTTGATAAGACTGCCCTCAAACGAAACGACCTAACCCGAACGTGTTAGGGCAGGCACCCTCACATGGCATGACATACCACGCACGACTGAACGAAGGCACAAGGGAGAAACCGGCAAACGGGCCGCACAAACATGCACAAGGCACCCATGTGGTCACAAGTACTTATAAAATTTGATATAGCCACCCTCAATCGAAAGGACCAGACCCAAATGCATTTGGGCGGGCACCCTCAACTGAAACGACCCGACCCAAACGCGTTTGGGCAGGCGCCTTCAACCGAAATGACCTAAACCAAACACGTTTGGGTGGGTGCCCTCAACCGAAATGACCCGACCCGAACGAGTTTGGGCGAGTGCCCTCAAACGAAATGACACGGCGCACCCAACTGAACGAAGGCACAAGGGAGAAAATGACAAATGGGCCGCACAAACGTGCATAAGGCACTGTGTGGTCACAACCTAGCAAATTTGATACAGCCGCCATCAAACGAAACGACCCAACCTGAAAGTGTTTGGGCGGGCACCCTCACATCGCACGACATGGCACACACGACCAAATGAAGGCACAAGGGAGAAACTGAAAAATGGGCCGCACGAGCGTGCACAGGGAACCCATGCGGTCACAAGTACTAGAAAATTTGATACAGCTGCCCTCAACTGAACCGACCCGACCCAAACATGTTTGGGTGGGTGCCCTCAACCTAAACGACTTGACCAGAATTCGTTTGGGTGGGAACCCTCAACCAAAATGACCATACCCGAATGGCTTTCGGTAGGCGCCCTCGAATGAAATGACCCTACTCAAACAGGTTTGGGCGGGCGCCCTCAAACGAAATGACACGGCGGGCTACCAAACGAAGGCATAAGGGTGAAAACAACAAATGGGTTGCATGAATGTGCACAAGGCACCCGTGCGGTCACAACTTAGAAAATTTGATATGACCGCCCTCAAACGAAACGAATCAACCCGAACGCATTTGGGTGGGCACCCTCAGACGGTGTGACACAACACGCATGACTGAACGAAGGCACAAGGGAGAGACTGAAAAATAGGCCGCACGAATGTGCACAGGGCACTCGTGCTGTCACAACTTAGCATATTTGATATGAGCGCCCCTAACCGAAACGACCCGACCGGAACACATTTGGGCGGGTGCCCTCAACCGAAATGACCCTACTCAAACGGGTTTGGGCGGGAACCCTCAAACGAAACGACCCTACCGGAACGGGTTTGGGCAGGTGCCCTCAAACAAAACAACACGACGAGCTACTGAACGAAAGCACAAGGGAGAAAATGACAAACAGACCGCAAGAACGTGCACAACGCACCCGTGCGGTCACAACTTAGAAAATTTGATACGACCGCCCTCAAACGAAACAACTCGACCAAAACACATTTGGGTGGGTGCCCTCACACAACGCGACATGCCACGCATGACTAAACGAAGGCATAATGGAGAAACCGGCAAATGGGCTGCAAGAATGTGCATAGGGCACCCATGCGGTCACAAGTACTTAGCAAATTTGATACAGCCACCCTCAACCGAAATGACCTGACCCAAACGCGTTTGGGCGGGCACACTCAATTGAAACGACCCGACCTGAACGCGTTTGCGCAGGTGCCCTCAACCAAAATGACACGACCCAAACATGTTTGGGTGGGCGCCCTCAACCAAAACGACCCAACTTGAACGAGTTTGGGTGGGTGCCCTCAAACAAAACGACATGGCACGCCCGACTGAATGAAGGAACAAGGGAGAAAACAACAAATGGGCCACAAAAACGTGCATAAGGCACCCATGAAGTCACAACTTAGCAAATTTGATACGGCTGCCATCAAACAAAATGACCCAACCCAAACGCTTTTGGGCGGGCACCCTCACACGGCGCGACACGGCGCGCACGACCGAATGACGGCACAAGGGAGCAACCGGAAAACGGGTTGCACTAATGTGCACAAGGCACCCGTATGGTCACAAGTACATAGAAAATTTGATACAACCACCCTCAATCAAACCGACCCGACCCAAACGCGTTTGGGCGGGCGTCCTCAACTGAAACAACTCGACCTGAATATGTTTGGGCAGGTGCCCTCAACCAAAATGACCCTACCCGAACAGGTTTCGGCGGGCGCCCTCAAATGAAATGAACCTACCCGAACTGGTTTGGGTAGGTGCCCTGAAATGAAACGACACGGCAGGCTACCAAATGAAGGTACAAGGGAGGTAATGATAAATGGGCCACACGAACGTGCATAAGGCACCCATGTAGTCACAACTTAGCAAATTTGATACGGTTGCCATCAAATGAAATGAACCGACTCAAACGCGTTTGGGCAGGTGCCCTCACATGACGCGGCATGACGTGCACGACCGAACGAAGGCACAAGGGAGAAACTCACAAACGAGCTGCATGAACGTGCATAGGGCACCCGTGTAGTCATAACTTAGCATATTTGATATGAGCACCGCCAACCGAAATGACCCAACCCAAACACATTTGGGTGGGCACCCTCAACCGAAACAGCCTTACTCTAGTGGGTTTGGGTGGGCACCCTCAAACGAAATGACCCTACCTGAACGGGTTTTGGCAGGCGCCCTCAAACAAAATGACACGGTGTGCTACCAAACGAAGGCACAAGGGAGAAAATGGAAAAATGACTGCACGAACGTGCACAAGGCACTTGTACGGTCACAACTTAGCACGAATGAACAAAGGAAAAAAGGAGCAACCAGCAAATGGGTTGCATGAACGTGCACAGGGCACCCATGTGTTCACAAGTACTTAGTAAATTTGATACAGCTGCCCTCAACCAAAACAACCTGACCCAAATGTGTTTGGGCGAGCGCACTCAACCAAAATGACCCGACCCAAACACATTTGGGCGGGTGCCCTTAACTGAAACGACCTGACCCAAACACGATTGGGTGGGCGCCCTCAACCGAAATTACCCAACCTGAACAGGTTTGGGCAGGTGCCCTCAAACGAAACGACACGGCGCGCCCGATTGAACGAAGGCACAAGGGAGCAAACGACAAACGGGCTGCAAAAATGTGCATAAGGCACCCATGCGGTGACAACTTAGAAAATTTGATACGGCCGCCATCAAATGAAATGAACTGACCTGAACACGTTTGGGCGGGCGCCCTCACATGGCGCAACACAACGCGCATGACCGAACAAAGGCACAAGCGAGGAACCGACAAATGGGCCACAAGAACGTGCACAGGGCACCCGTGTGGTCACAAGTACTTAGAAAATTTGATACAACTTCCCTCAACTGAACTGACCCAACCCAAACGTGTTTGGGTAGGCACCCTTAACCGAAACAACTCGACCCGAACACGTTTGGGCTGGCGCCCTCAACCAAAATGACCCTACCCAAATGGGTTTCAGTGAGTGCCCTCAACTGAAACGACCCTACCCGAATGGGTTTGGTAGGCACCCTCAAATGAAACGATATGGCAGCCTACTGAATGAAGGCACAAGGGAGCAAACGAAAAATGGGCCGCACGAACGTGTAAATGGTACCCATGTGGTCACAACTTAGCAAATTTGATACGACCGCCCTCAAACGAAACGACTCGACCCAAACGCATTTGGGAAGGTTCCCTCACACGGCGTGACACAGCGTGCACAAATGAACGAAGGCACAAGGGAGAAACTGGAAAACGGGCCACACGAACGTGCACAGGGCACCCGTGCGGTCACAACTTAGCATATTTGATTCAAGCACCCCCAACCGAAATGACCTGACTCGAACACGTTTGGGCGAGTGCCCTCAACTGAAACGACCCTACTTGAACATTTTTGGACGGGCGCCCTCAAACAAAACGACCCTACCTGAATGGGTTTGGGTGGGCACCCTCAAACGAAACAACACGACGGGCTACCAAACGAAAGCAGAAGGGAGAAAATGACAAACAGACCGCAAGAACGTGCACAAGGCACCCGTGCGGTCACAACTTAGAAAATTTGATACAACCGCCCTCAAATGAAACGACCCAACCTGAACGTGTTTGGGAAAGCACCCTCACATGGCGCGACACGTCGTGCATGAATAAATGAAGGCACATGGGAGCTACCAGAAAACAGGCCACACAAATGTGCACAGGGCACCCATGCAGTCACAAATACTTAGCAAATTTTATACAGCCACCCTCAACCGAAATAACTTGACCCAAACGCGTTTGGACGGGCGCAGTCAACCGAAACGACTCGACCTGAATGCGTTTGGGTGGGTGCTCTCAACCGAAACGACCCGACCCAAACACATTTCAGTGGGCGCCCTCAACCAAAATGACCTGACCCGAACGGGTTTGGGCGAGTGCCCTAAAACAAAATGACACGGCGCGCCCGATTGAACGAAGGCACAAGGGAGAAAATGACAAATAGGCTGCACGAACATGCATAAGACACTCGTGTGGTCACAACTTAGCAAATTTGATACGACTGCCATCAAATGAAATGACCCGACCGGAACGCATTTGGGCGGGTGCCCTCACATGGCGTGACATGACGTGCACGACCGAACGAAGGCACAAGGGAGCAACCAGCAAACGGGCCGCACGAACGTGCACAGGGCACCCGTGCAGTCACAATTACTTAGCAAATTTGATACAACCGCCCTCAACCGAACCGACCCAACCCAAATGCGTTTGGGTGGGCACCCTCAACTGAAATGACCGACCTGAACACGTTTGGGCGGGCACCGTCAACCAAAATGACCCTGCCCGAATGGGTTTCGGTGGGCGCCCTCAAATGAAACGACCCTACTCGAACGGGTTTGGGCTGGCGCCCTCAAACGAAATGACACAATGGGCTACCGAACGAAGGCACAAGGGAGAAAACAGAAAACGGGCCACATGAATATGGACAAGGCACTTGTGCGGTCACAACTTAGCAAATTTCATACGACTGCTCTCAAACAAAATGACCCGACCCGAAATCGTTTGGGCAAGGCCCTCACAGAGCGTGACACGGTGCGCACGACCGAACGAAGGCATAAGCAATCAAAGGTAAATGGGCTGCACGAACGTGTACAGGGCACCCGTTTGGTCACAACTTAACAAATTTTGATGGTTAACATTTCTTAAAAATTTTGATGGTTAACATTTCTTTGATTTTCCCCACACCGTCGCAATACCAACGCTTTGGTCCCAATGTCACAATAGCAACACTTTCCTCCACAACGTCGCAAGTCCGATGCTTTCCTCCAAAACGTCACAAGTCTGACATTATGCTCCCAAAAGTGTCACAAGATTGACACATTCCTTGAATCCATCGCAATAGTGACACTTTCCTCCATAACGTCGCAAGTCCGATGCTTTCCTCCAAATGTGTCGCAAGAGCGACACTTTCCTCGAATCTGTCGCAATTCCAACACTTTTCTCCAAACGTTGCAAGACCGAAACTTACCTCTATGTGTCGAAATACCAACACTTGTCTCAAAACGTCAATGTAGAGACAGTTGTGGGCGGGATTTAAAAAATTGAAAATATTTGGGGAAATTTCCGACATTTGGTCAAAAGTGTCGGGACTAAAGTGTCGGAATTTCCGCCAATTGTACTAGTGATCAATGTCGATAATTTCTTTTTAGGACCATGCAAAGACATCATGGAATTCATGAAAAAGGCTAGTATAGACTTGTACTTCATCGGAAGAACAGTTGACCCTGATATGGATGTTCTCGACAATTCCCGGTTTAATAGAAATGTCAATAGGCATCGTTTATGTAATGTTACTCAAGTTACCTTCCAAAAAAACTTCATGAATCTAAACAAGCATTTGAAGCAGAGGAAAAGGAACCTAAGAAGCAAAATGCTCAAGACAAGTAGACATAGCCCTGAGATTTGAGAGAAACGAGGAACAATGATGATTATCGTCCCACGGGAGATCTTTGAGAGACATGGTTTCCATGATGGCCTCATCGGAGGGAAACACTTCTTTCAAAGGATCTGGCGAATCAAAATCACCAATCCAAGGGGATTGAGAATAAATATCAAGAGACATGGTTGATGGAGCAGAATCAGGGGACAGAGTATCCGACACAGTGATAAGTTCACAATAATAAATTTCAATCGGACTCAACGGCATCAAATATCAGAAAGAATCGATCTGTTCAGGGGAAGAGATAAACCATGGGTCATCAGTGCGAGAAATCATGTTGACCCGAACAGTATTTGGTGGTGGAAGAGGGAAAATACCCATGATGGTAGAATCCTTGAATTAGGGAGTAGGAATTTTATCCACATACAGAACGTTTTTCTCAGAAGAAGAAGTGAAAAAAGACAATTAATCGACAGTAATAATCTTTCCTTCGTGCGGGAATTTCAAAACATGAAAGAGAGAGGACAGAACACATAGAATTGTGTGATTCTAACTGCGACCAAGGAGAAGATTGTAATTGAGTTTAGCATCAATGACTTCAACCTCGACATTGACTGTCTTTCCTTCTAATGTGATCAGTAAAGTAGCGAGAACACCAAGAGGTTTAGACTATCTTCCATCAAATGCTTCAAAGGAATTGGGTGATGAGGTGAGAGCTACAGAACCAATGGCTTCCAACAAGTAGATGAAATATCGCAGGTAGATGCACCCTCGTCCATGACTACCCAGTGAATGTTCAAACCATTTATACCAACTTGAATGATGAGTGAAATTTGGTGTGGGAGTCGCGGCACAAAATTATCTAAATCTAAAGAAAGTAAGCTAGTATCGGCACGATCAACCCCACCTATCGCGGATAAAAACGCTTTCCTTTGTGACAGACAACTCTGAAGTACTTCTAATGCAAACATTGTGGATGGCGCCTGAGCTAAATCCTCAACAATACTGTAATTCTGAGCGACATAGGCGTTGGGATTGTATGAAGACTTGCGGAGGACACATTTGGAAGGTGGTCACACAACGGATTCATTATTAGGCCGTTCAATCTCAAGAGGGCCAGAAACAAGTAGAGGAGGAGGACCATCAGTGATCTCCTTCTTTGTTTCCTAACGTGAACTAGAATAATCTTTCGATCAAGTAGTAATAGAAACAGGTGCAAAACCGTTCATCATAAAAACCTGAGAACCAAATGGGGTAGAGGACTGAGGTTTCTCTACCATCTGACTTTGTTGAGCAGGAAAAGGTTCTTTAAGAACAACTAGAGCTCCTTGAGTGCCTTTAAGCAATTGGCTCACTTTGGATTGTCGAGGAGAGTCTTTGGTGAAGTGTTGTTCGTCACAAATTAAACAAGAATACTTCGGTTTGTGTTGAGTACTATCAGCAGAACAAGGTTTCAAAGAATCTTGTTTCGGGGTATTAGCTTTGGCCTTACCTTTACCCTTCTTCTTACATTTAGAAGTGGTATCCGTACAATTTACCTGGACAACATTCACTTCTGCGGGCTTGCCAGAATTCGGAACTGACTGAGAAGCAGCATTACGGGAAGAAGTAGACTTATGCTTCCCATAATTAGATGGAGACTCCTGAGAAGTCTAAGATACAGAACCAATAATACCGTCAACGGATGGAATCACTGGAGGTTTCGAAGTTCCAGGTCGAGAAGCATCAAGCAAGATATCATATAAAGTGTCGGATTGAGAGTACACAAGATTGAGGTACTGGGCGTAAGAAATGGATTTTTCCTTGGTTACACATACCCCCATAGCTATGTATTTGGTGATATGATGACAAAGGAGGTAGTGAACCAATGATTTAGAAGCTGATCAGGAATTTCAAATTTGATCATGTGAGGATGTCGCCTCCACTCATGAATATGATCCGAGATATGAGTAGCTCGTTCCTATTTCAATGAAGTGAGGAGGTGCATCCCGTTCTGATAGCGGATCGACAACTGGAAATGTGCAAGGAATGCCATAGCTAAGGAACTGAAATCTTGAAAAAATCCATGAGAAAACTCAATGTACCACTTTGCAGCGGCACCAGTAAGATTTCGCTGGAAAAGGCGAAGCCAAATAGAATCATCAACCCAAGAGTTAGAGGAACACTAAAAGTGCTAAGTCATAACATGCGTTTAGGGGTCATCACCAGGTTTACCCTCAAATTTAGGACAATCACCAAGAATCTTGGGTGGAACCGGAGGCCAATACGGATTATGAAGAATAGGATCATTTGTCAACTTTGACACATTAGGTAATTCCAACGTAGCAAGAAATGGTAATTGAATCATCAGAGGTCTTTGATAAGGACCCGTGTGTGCATTCCCACTAGTCCGAGCGGGATTCTGTCCCCATACATTTTTTCTCGAAATATTCGGATCATAGGGATTAGAAGCAGGATAATTTAGTTGATACTGGGGTTGAGGACCAGGATATGGAGTCGAAGTAGACCACGGAGGTCCTTGCTGAGTAGTATAAGGATTCTACTGTGGAATGTAAGCATGGCTTTGAGGTTGATGATACACAAGTAGATTTTGAGGGTAAGGAATCTAAGGCGCGCTATATACCGGTTGATATGAAACTTAAGGGTAGTAAGCGCCTTGCGGTTAACCTTATGGAGAAGGTTGATCAGGCTGCTGAGCAGGGTAAATAGGTAGAACCGGCTGCGAAACTGAAGGAATCTGCTGGTGGGTAGGTTGAAATAGCTTCTAAGCTGGTTGAACCAGCTGTTGAAACTGTTGTTGGGGACCAACAGGTTGTCCTCATGGGAAGGGTTGGCCTGATGGTTGCGACGGACCAGGTTTTCCCTGATAACCAAGTAGACCAGAGCAAGATGAAAGGGTTGTCCTAGTTGCACAATATTTGGGCCATACTGAACATGTGGCTGTGATTGAGGTGCAATAGGTTGTCCCTCTGATAGATAATTTTTCCCCCCAGGACCAAAATATGGTCCTGGTTGATTCAAAGGTTGACCCAAAAGACTAGAGGGTTGTCCATGTTGGGCCAAAGGTTGACCTTGTGAAGGTTGGCCTTGTGGATCGTATGGTTTTCCCTGTGAACCAAAAGCAGGGCCCTGTTGAACTAAAGGTTGTCCGGATGAGGGTTGTCCTTGCAAGCCATAGGGTTGTGTAGGCAGGGTAGGGCCCAAATGCATAACATTCTGATAAGGATCATAAATAGCCTAATAAGGATAAATTGGAGGAAAATAGACCAGATTACCGTACACATCATAATGGTGTGGATAGATATATATTGGATTACCAATAGCTTCATAGTGATGGAATTGAGGATTACCAGGAGCCTGAGACTGCTAAGAACCCTGAGAACTATGTTGTTGAAAAACCAACAGATATTCTTGAAAAGTAAGATCGCCAGGAAACACAAGAGGAGTGGAAACTGAACTAGAAGCCACACGAACCATCGGTTGGACTGGAATAGATGTGATAGTAACCGACGAACCAGGAGTCTAAGGTGATAGCCTTAACAAATGTAGGACCAAACTTTGAGGAGGAGTCACTGTACTAGATTGCATAATGGAGGCAACGGCAGACATGATCTGACTCAAGGATCCATCTCCAAGCAGAAGTGAGACCGACGGTGGAGAAGATTAGATAGAGGTAGGAGAGAAATCTTCAAGAAAGAGTTGATATTCTCCGATGGAAATAGGAATTCCTTCACTACCAATAGGATTGGAGGAATCCATATCTGATTCCACCATAAGATCTTTGAAAAGATTACCAGGAATAGCAGGTACCGCAGCAACAACAAAAGGCGATCCTGACATAAGAGGAGGAAATTATCCTTCTTCCCAAAAACCAGACCAAGCACTTGAAGGAGGCCAATTGAACTCAACTAGCTCGTCAAGTGGAGATCGAGTAGCAAGGGGTTGGATAGACGCAATAATAGGCTGTGAAAACTTGACAGACCTAGTGGACTCAGGGGTTTCAAACGAAACGTTCGGAAAAGAACCACCACTAGGAGGCAGTCAGGATGACAAAACTAGATGTTCCACCACTTTGACTGTATATCAGAATAGGACTTAAAAGAGATAACCAATCGAATGTGCCAAGACAAGAACCAAAGAAATCTATCAGGCCAAGTAATAAACTTTTAATAGGCGTGTGATTGTAGATGATTAATTTTATAACACTGAAACCAAAATTCATTGTTTCATATTTTAAGAGTAGAGAAACAATCAAAAGATGACTCTAGCCACTGTCAATTTGAAATGAGCGTGAAAGGACAAGTGCTCAATGATCTCTTCTCTTGTTTAAAGAGTCACGAAAATATTGAAATGAATTCTCAGGAATTCTAAGCAAGAGGGTGTACCAGGTTTTTGTGAACTTCCATATACACCTTGGTGATAAAATGAAATAGAAATGACCAAGTACTTGACGTACATGCAGGTAGTCTCCCTGAGTGCTATGTTCGATGTATCATGGTTACAAGGCGGTAGACTCGGCTTCCTATGTATAAAGGATTGCAACCGAGAGTGGTCTCCCTTTATATACACGACGGTGTTAACACCTAATTTGAACCTTAGGCTGAAGGAAGGAAAATCAGGGTAACCTTAAACCACGCTCAGCCTTGTAGCTAGCTCTACAAGGTCAGGGGAGGGATCTCTCCGAAAAAAATATTCAATGAAGTATAACTATAAACTGATATTAGGCGAGGTATAATAATGGGAAATGTTTTTATAAATTATCAGGGTTGTATGGAACAGATGGGGTAGTTTGAATCTGGGGAATTAAATCAGATACATAGGGTATTTCATGGGGCAAGGTAGGTATGGATTTTAACAATTAAGTTTAAATAAATACGGGATGGTAAGACTGGTGAGGAGCTGAAAAGGGCATAGGAGATGGATCATTTTCAAACAACAGAAAAACATAGAACATTGAATGATTTCCCAAGGCAGAGCATTTAATAATGGATTCTACCTATCTATCTTGAAAGCATTGAACCAAAAAATGTGAATGAATGAATGGTAAACATAAAATTTAACATATGAACACAAAGGAAAGAACAATGCTAAAATCCATACCACAGGGATCCCACAAATCAAAGCTGCATTTCTTTATTAATTCCCTGCCAAACTTTTACAAGTGGAGCGCAGAGAGTCCTCAGTGATTCCCAAACTAATTCCACACTTTATTTTCCTTTAAAAATGACCTAGAAATTACATTAAATAGATAGAAATTGAGGGAAGTAGATCCGTAGAAGAAGGATTTGTTTCACAAGCTCAAGAACTGAAATCTGAATATAGGAAGAAAACCAATGATCTGCCCCTGAAAAAAAGGAGCAACAATAATTTTTTTTTTTTTGACCATTTGGGGATTTTATATTACACCCAATGAATGAAAATGGGAAAACCGAAGAATAGATCCCCTTTTCATCGCTTGCTGTAGATGTCTCTTGTTTATTTTTAGTTCTTGGCCTTGACTGTTTCTTTGTTTTTCCTCTTTTGAAGAAAAAACAAGTGTTGAAAAATTGATACCTTTTGAAAACAATAAAAATGAAATTATGCCTTTTAATGAAGAAAATTCCCTTTTTGATGGACAAAGAGAAAAAGGAAGGATGGTGGGCCCGAATCGAAATTGCAATCGGAAGAGGGGAAGGTGTATCGCATAAGGGAGATATGCGATGAAAACATGCGATTGCGATTAGTGTAAAGGGAAAAGGGGAAATTGCAATCGAAAATCGGGATGAGACAGGGAGCGGGTTTTATGATGCGATGAGATTGGATGAAAAGCCTTTATAGAACAAATAAAAACAAATTTCGCGCTTTACAAAGGGAAAAAGGGATTCTTCATTGAAAAGAGTGGAGGGATTTCAAGGCGGGACCCATGGGAATCGCCATCGGGGGAAGTGTATTGGAATAGTGCGATGGAAAACATGCAATGTGATAGTGTATAAGGGAAAAGGGGCAATCGCAATCGGGAATCGAAAGGGGATTGAAGTGGGAGTAAAGGACTATGGGAAAATGCCAATTGCGATGGAAATCTTAAGAAATATTTTAAAATTGATTTATCACTTTTACAAAGGGAACAACCCTTTTTGTTTGGAGCGGGGCGAAAGGTTTTATGGTGGGACGTGGGGAACAATCGCAATCAGGAATTGGAGGGTGAGCGGAGCAGGGGTTAAGTGCTAGGAATAAAAAATGTGATTTAGCAATATGTGATTTCATCGCATCAAGGAAATCAAAAGAGGGAATGCGATAAGGGATTGAATCGGCGATGCGATGTGACCGCATCGGAGGGGGTCAATCGCATTAGGGTTTCTAAATCGGAAATTAACTCAATCAGGGGTACTCAATTGGGAGTTGCAATTTAAGTGATGTGATAAAAAAAGGGTTGTGATTGAAACACTTTGAGATTATATTATAAAGTTTAAGGGACCAAGTGAGAAAAGGGGTAAATTTAGGCTATTAGGGACCTTTATTCACTTAGGCATAATTTTCAATCCAGGGGCCAGTTTTGAGAGTATAATACACTGTTGGAAAGCTCTTTCCAAGCTCTTTCTGATGGACATACTCAGAACATGATTTTACACTAAAAATACTATGGAAAACACCTTCGAAAGTCAGGGTGGTGGCTTTGTGGAGATAGCAGCTTCTGAAATGAAACTTATTACATATGAAGACATAAAATTACATAAAAGATGGTAATGAAAGAAAAGTACTATGTTTTCACCTCAAAACATGGTTTTGAGGTGAAAATTACATCAAGCTCAATACAAAATTTCTTTGGTCTTTGCAGATATTGTGCCTTTGAGTTTATTTGACCTCCTCATGACCTTGCTGATATTTATAACACTTGACTCATTAATTTGACCATGATGAGACCCTAGAACCTAATGAGACCAACCCTATGACCTAGTAATATGGATTGGGAGGGAAATCAAACCATGACTGAAGACCATAGAGAGGAGAATCATCAAGTTTTGCATGAAGGAGAACTGATGAAAGACCACTACCATCAATGAATCCATGACCTAATGGAATGATGAAAATTTATGGTGTGGGACTCCTAATATGAAAATGAAAAAGAGTAAGTTTTAACACTGATGGTAGTATGACAAGATTGACACTAACAGACGGTACGAGGAGCACAACTCCATACTAGCACTATCTGAAGCCAACATGCAAGCGACAACTACTAGGTTTTAAGACGTCGGAACAGGTCTCTATCTTAGACCACTAGAAATATTGTGTTAGGTTTCAATGTTGCCTTAGGTTCATTGAGTAAATTTTAAATTTAATCTTTGATTATGTTTCAATTTGAAGGCCCTAACGAATTTGGAGCTCAACTTCCTAAATGAAAACTATATGCAAATGAACATCATTCTAGTTCGATGAATGCTAGTTATAAGAAGGATAGAAATCTTTCAAACAACAACAAACAAAGAAATTATACAAAGAAAACTTATAATGCCTCTAATGCAATAAATTGAAAGTGAAGTTCCTTCCTAGATGACAAAGGCTATTTATGAAAAGGAATGTTTCGATTTCGATGCAACGAAAGAATGCAAAACATTTTTTCTTTTTAATTTTTCAATGAAGAAAGCACACAATGTACTAATTAAAATGGAAAACAAAATAAACACTAGTTTGAGTTTTGTGAACGAAGGGATTTAAAATTGAATGACTCAACCAAAGCGAAACAAACACAAAACAATTCAAGCTAATGCAGCAAAATTTCAATCAAATAGAGAGAATTTCCAAAATCGATCCAACACAAGCAATGTAATCGATGCCTAGAGCATTAAGGGGAAAGATAAATCGATGAAAAAAAAATACCATTAAACAAAAACACTCAAAAGGTTCAAGAAAAACTCAGTGTAATGGCACAAAATGAAACGAGGCTGACAAAAATCAAAGATACTTGTGTTTTAAACAGAAGTCTCAGTGTACAAGAATGCTCAGAAACCCTAAGGCCTTAAATGAAACTAACAGGAAAATGGACAAACAACTGAAAGAAAGAAGTCTACAGTAGGCAACATACTTAAAAAGGCTAAATCACACCTAAAAAATAACCCAGAAGAAAGCACAATTGACCAAAAGACTCATTAAGAAGGTCAAACTAAAACCTACAGGGGTTGACGTGATTGTAAGGCTATAATCTGCACCATACAGGGGTTGGCGCGAGTGCAAAAAGAGCAACCTGTGCCAATCAACGTGACTGTGCAGACAAAAACCGTGCCAAGCTAGATAACTATAGAAAAAGAGGAAAAACCAAAACTTAATGAGAAGAGGCCAATCTTGACACTCTGGAGCTAAACAGAGGATGGAAATTAAGCAAACAAACTAGAAAAGATAGAAAACAAAATCGATAATTGAAACTGACCCAACAGGATGAAATGAAAAAACCGCACTGATCCCTAGTGGAGTTGCTAATTTTTTACGTAGGTAAATCCTCTCTGCGGACAGAGACGATCCCTCTAGCCCTAGGGTGGGTCTAGAAACAAATGGACATGCTAAAGTGTTGCTTCCTAGTTAATGAATGAACAAGAGACATGGTAGATTGACCTACCTGGAATACAATGCTATCGTCGTTGCAGAAAGAGTAGTAGCCTCTCACTTCTGCCTTGGAAAATCACAATCCGTTCGCTGTTACGCCCGGATACCTGCAAATAGAACAAGAAACAAGAACAACATATGACATCATAGTTTCACTCATAACTATTAACCAGTCAAAGAGGGATAAGGCTATCATATTACACAAACATCATAACACAATAGTGGAACCAAACAGTAGTCATGTATATATAAGTAGAAGGAAGAGGTACAACCGATGCTTTGACGTCGCAGTCTCCTCTGGTGGGTTTCATCCAAAGCGTGTCTCAGTACCTGTCAGGGGATTATGATGGGATGAAGGCATGGATTCGAGCTCTCGTCAACGTAATTCCTTCTATCTATCTTCTCTAGTCATTCAACTATAGTATCAACTCTCCAAGTTCAACTAGTTTTGTACTAAGAGAGATAGCTTCTTTTATAGAGGAAAATGAGGAGGTTGGGATCCCCACCAATATGGGAGGGAGTCCTATCCTTTAGGAGAGTTCCAAGGGAGGTGGAAACTACTAACTAAAGGAGGGAGTCTGTGGTTGTTTCAGTTCAACCACTCCCAATGACTCATCCTCGAGTTGGTTGGAATATAATCTCCGCCTCTATTTTTAAAAAGCATTCCATAAACAGCTTGGTACGGGGGCTTAACTGTGACAGAGTGCCAACTGGCGTGGGCTCAGTGTTAATTTTCCATCTTGGCACGGGAGTGTAACTGGCTACTCGCGCCAAGGAAAAAACAAGGGTTTTTACAGTCCTGCTCAGGGATTTCTCAATAAGAGGAATGTTACTCTCGTGAAAAGGAATGCAGTGATGGTTTTTTCAAGGCACGATACTGCTTATTCGTCACAGAAATGACCCTTCAAAGGGCGATATGGGGATTGCAGGGACAGTGAAAAAATGTTGTGTAACAGAAAGCATAAAGGAGAAAAGAGGAAATTGGATGCCAAGATGGAGGAGGAACTTACAAATGAGCAAGCAGATCATGGGTTAGCAAGAAAATCACGGGGCACATTTTCTTGTTGCAGGTTATGGAAAGGTTCAAGTATCTTTTTCTGAAAGAAGAAGAGGTGTACTTTTGAAAAGAAATGGCCCAAATATTTTCACAGCAAAATTTACATTTCCAACGTGTATAATTTTGGTGTAAACACGTAAAAGTAGTTTCGGTGCCTCAACCGCAAATCGGTGCTAATGTACAGATAACCGCATCGGTGCATTCTAGTTACTGTGCATCGGTGCATTTTAGTCACTACGCACCAGTGTTGTGTTACCAATGGACACACCAGTGTGGTGCTATTAAGTGACGCACCGGTGATGAATAAATGCAAATAAAAAAAGCACAACTCTATTTTCTTTAAGTGAAAAAAAAGTGGAAAATTGAAAAATGGGCAGTAAAATATTTTCGAAAATCTAATTTCATAAAACAATTCTTTAAATACTAAACACTTTTCATTATTTCTCTATTTTTGCTAAAATTTACAGCCAGAGATTTGTAGGAGACATACCTAGAGCAAGAGAGCATGAGAGCATTGTGGAGCAACGAAATACATTTGAACAAAAGTATTTAGACAATCAAAATCCAAACCTCTGGTGATTCAAACCCTGTAGCATAGAATTTCAAATGATCTCGTGAATAAATTTGATTTTTTTTTTACTTTTTTCTGCAGTTTTATCCATTTTTACCCTAAATCCTTGATTTTTTTTTGTTTCTACCCTTTCTTCTCCTTGTTTCTGTGATTTTAGAATTAGGAATTTTCATTTTATATTGAAATCCAACCTATGGGACGAATTGCATAGTTGGATCTCAATCCATGTCAGCACTTGTGTGAATTTTTGAAAAAAATGGATTTTTTTTATCGGTGTGCCCTGCGTAACATAGTGCACTGGTGCGCTATATATAGTATTATACAGCGCACCGTGCAAGTTTTGTGTAATAAAAAATTTAAAAACAATTTTTTTTAATCAGTGTGCCATGTATAAAATAGAGCACTGGTGCGCTATGTTATGAGGATAGCACCGTACGGTCTATTATACTATTTGTGCGGTGCATTTATAATACCACCACGCACCGAGGTCAGTGCATACATCATGAAAGGCACACCGGTTTCTTGATATTTATTTTTTACCTTAAAATTTGAAAATTTATTTATAAATATATTAATGAATGATATGGTTCAAGTTTCAGATTGATAAAGAAATGTCTGACAAGAGATCAAGTAACAAAAATACTGATAACACATCAAGAAAAGAAAAAAACAAAAGTTATTTGTAAATTCTTTAAAAAAATATTATTTTTGAACTATACGTAAGTTTAACTAATATGTATTGTTTACTTTGTATCATGCAGAGCCACAAAATGATGAAGCTCGATAAGATTTTTCTGATCTAGGACCAAAAGAGCGTAAATCTTGATGGAAAAATTGCAAAAAGATGAATCAGGTGAATGAAAAAATACTATTGATCCAATATGAGTTTCTTTTTTTAATTTTCATTAATAATATACTTAAAATTATTAGATAACATGTGTCAAACAGTCTATTAAATCACATCTGTTTAATGTTCTACAGGGACCAACAACTCATAAAAGGAATGTTTTTCTAAGAAAAGAAAAAAAATAGAACATGCAAATGAAAATGAATTGCTCCTTAGTTCATGTGGAGTGGTGTTGGAGGTTAACGAAAGGGGGGAAAACTTTTACAAAAGTTTGAGGGATCTAGTCGAACGAATGTATAGACGTTATTTCCACTTACAATAAAAAAACAAATCCAATGATTCCAAGAACCAAATTTTATCTAAACTACAGGAAGAGTTTCTAGAGAATTTGTCAATAAGCCATGTCATAATTTTAATAGCAAACACATACAACAACAAAAAATAAGGAATGAAAAAGTAATATTCCTTTAAATGTTTGTCTAGAACTATTTATAAATATCACTTTTGTTATATTTACTTTTCATATATCAATATAAAAATTAAATAGTTTATTGTCATGTTACATTTTCAGGAAGATTATGAAAATATCAAAAGATGAATGAGCTGATATCAGAAATATGCCAGTAGGAATGTCCAAAAAGGTGTACAAGGAGATGGTCAAAGAAATGGAAAAAATTGCATCGCAAGAGGAGCCATCTCAACAACAACGTGCTTCAAATGTAATATGTAATCATTGAATTTTTCGATCATTAGGTACAATAAATAAACAATTTAGCATTAAATATTAATTTTCAAGAATTTTCTTGCAGAAAAGAAAAGAAAATGGAACCTATTCAACACATAAAACATGACGACAAGGAAGAAAAGGGTTGATATCTAAGTTTGTGAGTAATTGTTACTTCCTTATAACAACTTAACTAGATTTCATTTTGTATTTTTTAAGTTGTTTTACAAAAATCATCATTGAATGTCTTCAAACAGGTGCTAACATACAAAGAAGAACCATCAGACGAATTGATTGAAATTGGGTTAAATATGGGTTGTGAGTATATGTTGGCATATCAGAAATTAATTGTGGAATTTGTAAGCATCTATCAATCTTGTTTTACTTAGCTCCATCTATAATTAATAGAACAAAAACATATTTTATATTAAATATATGATTTGTTATGGGGTATAAAACTTGCAAGAAACAAAGTATGGAACTGCGCCAACAGATGAAATTTTGAAAGATGGCATGGTACATGGTTTTGAAAGAATGTGTATAATTTACGAGTCAATTTTTTCTATGGTACGCCATTTTTCTTTTTGAATTACATTGATGTATATTATTTAATATTGCAATTTTCATTATTCTCACCAATGTATATACACTCATTTCAGTTTATTTTTATGTTTGTAGATGGAAGGTGAAGAAGAAGAAAACAATCAACACCGTGAACAAAACATTCCTAAAAATAACCCAAGTCATGGAAGTAGCTCTAGCAATGACAACAGTCCAAGCAAAGAATGATGATCACTATGTTTGGATATTAAAGCAAAGCATTGTATTTTTTGAAATATTTGTTTGTGAAATCATACATTTTGTTTAATGTAATGGACACAGTGTCCCAATTGAAAGACAAAGGGATACCAATAACTGCCCCATTTTCTATGAAAAAGATTGTCTTATTCATATATATATATATATATATATATATATATATATATAATGTGTTTTAATTTATTCTATTGCGTTCTTGATTTTCATTCTGAAATGAGCTAATAAAAATTTAATTCATATGAATATTATTATAAGATATATATGTGTCGAATTTTGATGAATAATGAATTTTAAAAAATCACAATAATTATGATATGATATAACAAATTAAACTAAACATCACATTCAAATGCATTAATAAAATTTTTATTAATATGACTATTGTTATAAGATGTGCTGAATTTTGATGAATAATGAATTTAGAAAAATCACAATAATTTCACTGTCATAGGTTGATGTTTCTAAAAAAATACAAAACGAACACCAGTGCATATCATTTACAATACACCAGTGTGTCTATATGCTTCAGCGCATCGGTGCGTTTCTATGACCTATGGGCATCGCAAAAATACCAAAACCAATTAAAAATCTCGGTGTGGTTGTACGATAATGCGCACTGGTGCTTTTATGTGAGACTACGCATTGATGTATTTGTACAACGTATGGGCATCGCACAAATACCAATACCAATTATAAATATTGGTGTGTTTTTCTGATACGACACACCGGTGCGTTTCTATAAGTCTGCGCATCGGTGCATTGAGATGACCTATGGGCACAGAACAAATCCCAAGACCAATTGGTACGGCCCCGTGCATTGTATCACCAACACTGTGCCCGGTGTGGTTTTATAATTTGACGGCCCGGTGTCGGAACCTTAGACCACCCCAGGGCCACCATCTATATGACACGCATTGGTGCATTGAAACCTTAGTAGCGCACCGATGAAAAAAACATCCATAATAACCTCCAGTCACCCAGTTTTGTTATTTGTGTTGAATTTCCGTTAAAAGCTCCGTCAAAACCTCTGTAACCATAAACAGATGTTGTAGAAATGTTTTTTTGACAATTTTGGCCAATTTTATAACACCAAAAACCTCCTATAACGTCTGCTAGAGGGTATTTTTCTTGTAGAGAGAAGAAGAAAAATTTGTCACCAGAGGGGAGCTTAGGCTACCACATCTTACCCATCAGTCTACCACTCGAAATCTGGCAGTTAGGCTATCAATTGGGATATCTGCCAGTGGGATACTACCTAGAATATCATCATCAATCATCATCGGAGAGCATATCATCAAGGATAACATCTCAACCTGTAACTACATCAGGGAGCATATCTCTACCAGGAATCACATGTGGGAGATATACATCTACAACCCCATATCTAGAAATAGGATATTCAAACACACATGGGATCCCATATCGACCCTTGGATCACATTAGGGAGCTCAATGTCAACATGGAACCATACAGGGTTATCTCAACCCACCCTATTGCCTATTAATTGTCCCATCAATGATCCTAAATGGTCATGTGGTAGAACACCTACATGATAATAGATTTTGGTTGTACACCCCAAGTACACTCTCAACATGTTAACAAAATGAGTAGTGATATTCCCAACAATCCTTGCTTGTGGGTATGATGCCAACTGGGGTATACTCTATAAAATCCAGACAAGGGAGAAACATTATTTGACCCTATGAAGATATGGGATCAACATATCTAACCTTATGGGTATAAAATAGGGGTAATACCCTATTTTCCAGAGTTCCCTCAACCCCAGGAGCCCTCTCGCTCACTTCCTCACCCTGGGAGCTCAGTCAGGGAGGAAGATTTGTCTCAATGTCCTCGATCAACATTGTTGTCATTATCCTCAAATTTGGTATCTAATTGTCTCAATAACAATTGATTATTTTTCATATAGGACATCAAATCAAATATTATTTTAGAACACAAATAATCATATAAATCACAAAAAGGATACCATAATCATACTCCCTCTCAAGGAGATGCTAATCAAAATCCTAAGATTGTCTCAAACATCTACTGTGTTCTCAATATATGGATAAATCTTAGTGCCAAATATGTATATATGTGTGTGTGTGTGTGTGTGTGGATTTTATGTCATCATAATATATCCATGTCTTATCCATATCATCCTCAGACAACTCTTTAAGAAGCTTCTACATCATGCCTCACAGCTAGCCATGCTAGCAATATCGTATCCAACCTCAGTTGTGCTATGAACCTTTCATCCAAGATATCATGGTAAATCGCATATTAAGGAAACATCCAAATATGCTCAATAATGAACAATACATCCATTTAGTCACATATCATAGGATACATATCTCAGCATTAAAAATATAATGTTTCATGCAGATATAAAGGATGTTTGATGGCAACTCTAAGTGAATGAAGTAGCTCAATTCAGGTTCTATACACATCATATACAGATGGATGTTCAAAATGGAACATCAATTCTTCAATAAAATTTCATATTCCACTTCAAGTTCAACAACATTTGAACTTTAAATCATAGTGTCAAAGAATTTACATTTCCATTATACAAAGACATTTTTTCAACAGTTTTTCAATATAGGAATTCGTTCCAAAATTTTAGAAATCAATTCATCGTGCCATGATACATCATTTTGAGCTTCATAAGCCATCTCTCTCTTACTTATTTCATCAGAGGCTCATCACCTGTTAATATTAGACCATTAGTAGGTAAAACCAAAACCATAATCAAAATCAAGACCATACCTTGGAACTCATCATCTTGACCTCGTTAGATAACTGTCAAATATGGAAAAATATGAATTGGGGAGCTCACATCATGCAACACTCTCTGCAAGCATAATTCCTTACGAAGCCAACATAATCAGCCTTATGTAAATCAATGTTGCATCAACAAATTCAGCTCATCAGATTTTGGAAGCCAGACCAAAAATATTATCATATTCATTGATATCATAGTGTCAATTTTTTCAACCAAGTGATAGGTATACATCATATCAAGTCTTGACTTCATTTATCATCAATCCAACACTTATTTCATTTATCATGCCATTACGAGTCATTTATGTCACTAGATGAAAGTGCATACATCAAGGTTAAGTCATGCAAGTCCATCTTCAAATTGAATCACAATAATAAATACTTCAACAATTGTACAAGGAACAAGGAGGCAAAAAACCATTTTTTTCTCGAATACTCACATAATTCATGAAGGTCACTATGTCCATATAACATTGACATTAGGGAAAATTAGAAATCATCAGATTAAATCAATAGTCATCAGGTCAAATCCAATTTTTTTATCATAGAGAGATATATAATCCAAAGACATGACTCAATCATAAATTCAAAGTTATAAGTAATTGTTAAGCATCATTTCAAAGTTCCAAACACAACTTAACTATATCAATCATCCAAATCATATCAAAATTTTGTAGCATAAACTTCAAACATACTAGCATATTCATATGAATGTCTTAGTCACCTGCAAACAAAATTTCATTTCAAACATAAAAACTTTTCCCGCTAATAGATCTTATTGATATCTTCAATACATCTATAGATGACATATTCTAGGTGACCATCTAATTTCATGCTCAATCCTTCATTTTTTTTCATCAATAATTTTAACCCATCAACCTCATAAATAAATTTACAATGGCAGGACATGTAAGATATCCCTTGATTCATAGTACATGATTTTTTCATTTACAAAACTTCAATTTTGTGTTTATGAGGCATAGTAAGACCTATGGGCCTTTCTTTGTGTGAGTGAGGCTCAAAAATCTGTTGTATATCAACAATATTTGATACCCATAAATCATAATAGAACACATAATTTCATCTTCATTCATGTTATCAAACTATCTTTACTAGAGTCATGCAATAGCAGATTTTTTAGATCATAAGCACATACCTAGCAATATTTCATCAAATCTTAGACTTGAAAGACCCGAGTAGCAAGTAGATGTGACACCATAACTCAAATATTATGAACACAATAACAATACATCAAACTATGGCATTTAGCATCACCATATGCCATGACCACATGTAGTAGGATATATAGAATATCAATCCCATAGTTATACCTCTATCATCATGGTTATAAATACCATGCTTAACATGATCAATAGGATCAAGCTAGGTTATTCAAATTTTTTTACCAAAAGAGTTCTAATCTCTCTTTCCATGAGCCTTCATCATGCTTATCACAAGAATTATCAATAATATCATGTAAAGGAATTAATGAGCTATGTTGGGTGTAGGAATTGCAGTTAAGCAAACTCCTTCAACACTTAATTGTCAACCCAGGGGTTTTGTAAACTTATAGATGAAGAAGAGAAAATTCTAGAAATGGTATGAACTTTTCCTATCTCTAATCCTACTTTGATTTCAATCTTGCAGAATAAAAAAAAAAGATCACACAACAATTTACACCAAAGAAATTCTAGTGATGGAATATTAAAGGAAGTAATTTTCGAAGAAAACAATGAAAGGAACTTTCAAACTACTGCTAGCAATACTAATTACCAAAGTAAAATTCTATGTTTATCTTCAGTATAGTTGTTGACATATTAACAATTGGGTCCTTGAAGAGATCTGCATTTTTTAAATATTTTCCTTCCTGCACTAAGTTGTTTTCATGTACTCCTGCAATCTTCTTGCACTAGTACAGGCATAAGGATTATGTTATGGAAGTATCTTTTACACTTATACTAGATTTTTATGTATTTATGCAAGGGCTCTCAAACTTTGGACTAGAGCACTCTATTCCTGTATGAGGATATTGGTTCTTATACAAGAGCAAAGGTTCCTGCACCAAGTTTTCCAATTAATTTCAGGAAAAAATAAAGAGTGCGTTAACTATGAAAATAATATGCAAAGGCATAAATTCTAGAAACAAAGGAATGCTTCAACCAATATTAACTTCAAAATGAAAATAAAATTTGAAATAAAAATGACCTTCAGAAACCAAAGCACACTTTCTTCAATCAAGGAACTCTCTCATACAGTCAAAGAAATTATATAAGTATGACAATAGGCTTTATCCCTATAATAGCTACTTACATAAATCAGATCTTCCTTTTAATATTTTTAACTCAGAAAGGTTCACTTTAATAATTAAAAATTATTTTCAATCCTTTCCTTAAAAGTGTAAAGTGCAGGTACAAATCAATGCATTGTAACGACGTTCATTCCTTAATTACCAAAGTATATTTAATCCCTAAGATTTTAACTCTTTATATTAAAAATAATTCTATCTGATAATGAACACTCACTTGTAGAAATGTATCGAATCTCTATGAAATAAAGGAATGAAAAATATTTGTTGTAATGAACAAAAAAAATCAAGTTGCAAAATTGTAAATGCACTAATGCAGGAATAACGTGCTTGCATGATCTAGGCAAAAGTAAAATAATATTTGAAAAAGGAAATTACTAAAGTTAAATCAAACTTAATGAACATTCACTCCACAGATCCCTCACAGATTGACTATTAATGAAATAGAACCAGAACTCTTGTGAAAGAATGAAACATAAGCTTAATTCATGTTTTTCATGTAAATGAAATCGACACACACCTTTACCAGAATGAAAGTGAAAGGGAGAACGAGCTGAGTTGGTTGGGCCCTAGCAAACCAACTCATTTCCCATTTTAGGAAACTTGAAAATTTAGCACTTAGTGATGCATCAATAAAGAATTAAGATGCAGGATGAAAATATCATGGTGCAACTCCTTTGCATTAATTTCAAATCAGCAAATATACATTATGCGTTCGAGTCCAGCCTAGAATGAGGGCAGCAACATCAAAATCACAATTTAACCAGAGTTACAGTAGCATTTTTATCACTCACTAACTAATTCATATTTGAAATCTACATTTTATACAACCATTAGGCCTGCATCCATAACAAAATTACATACAATCGTTCCAATCCAAGCCTTTCGGCTCAAACAAAATAACAATAGTGTTACAAAATAATCCCATGGCTGTTAAAAAGTGCTAATATAACCGTTGGATGATGACCTAATATCAACCATATCCTTGATTTTCCTTTGCTTCGATTCCATATCGACATGACCACAACTGAACAAGACAAATTGGAACGAGATTCCCACATTAGGTAATGAGCTGTCACAAGAGTTTAGGAGCGAGCGGTTTCCAATGGTGTATGAATCTACCTACACTCGACCATGCTAATGAAATGATTAATACATTTATCTATCAAATACTTTAGGAAATAAAGTATTATTTGCAAGAAATATTAAAGGCATAAAATCTATTAATATGATTAATTAAGTGCTTTGCAAACCTTTAATATGAAATACAAATCTAGTGCAGGGATATACATCATTCTTGGAATAGTGAAGGAGTAAGAAGGTTTGTGAGGGTAAAACAAAGGTTTAAGGTTGTGGTTTTGAAGTAGGAAGGGGGTCAAAATGAAGCATTTTATCCTACCAACATCCTTCCATCCCTAAGCTATTGTGTTCCCTCACACAACCTTTACCTACTGCAAAAAGTCAAAACATGGAGCCTCCCTTCAATCCTAAGCTTGTATATTGATCCCTTCTTTCGCTATCTTCATCTTCTTACCTCGAGTCTTCTTGAGTCGCTTGGTCACCTTTTTAAGATGTTTAAAGCACATTGAGGCCCGAAATTTACATATCTTGACTTGTCTTTTCTACTCCTTGACCTCTTCTATAAATTTTGTAATGTCTTGCTTCTGCATTATATCCTGATCATTCATGGTTTTGTTTAATTATTCCAAGCCATGAACTCGCTACTCAAGCTCTTTTATCTGACCATTCAGATAGAGGGTGGAATTTTATGTTTCCAACTCTCTCGGTGTAATCACCGTTTATGGAATTCATTCTAAACATGTGCCATCGTCACCATGGTCAAAGTTATCTTAGCCACCTAGTTCTCACATTTCAATATCATCAAGGGTTTCAGTGCCTGGATCTTTAATGTCACCAAGGGTATTCGTGCCGAGAACTTCCATGTCACCAAGGGTCTCGGTGCCCTGCATGTCCATCTTACCAGGGGCTTTAGTGCCCTACACATCCATCTCACTAGGGGTTTCAGTACCCTAAGCATCCATATCACCAGGGATTGCAGTACCCTATGCTTCAAAATTATCAAGGGATTGGATATGTTGTGGCTCATCATCTACTTGACCCTCTGTCGGGTCTTTGCTTGTAGTCGATGTTGTTTTTATTTTCTTTAACTTATGAAAAAAGGTTGACATGTGTATGTTATCCTCCTTCTCTACATAGCCTTCATTAACCACTGTATGAGTCATCGCCTCAATGAGAACTGAGAGGTTATGGTCACCTGGTGAAGCAGGTGGTGTATTGTCCAATAATATCAGGGAGGTTGACTGAACATGACTCACCCCCAAGGAGGCAGTACTTTTCTTAGTCGAGATCCTGATCATACTTTTTACTAAGGACAGACTTCCTTTGACAGATCACTCCTCTACCTGCACCAGTATTTCCTTGCTTTTTGTCTTGGTAGTGGGTAGGGTCAAAGTCAATGATTTTCATTTCTTTCTTGCACTATTTTTCTTGGATGACTTCCCTGCACCTCGTCCTTGAAACTCCTTCAAAAATGCCTTTCTGGTCACATTTTTGACCTCCAGCTCCTTCTTAACTAAAAATATGATCAACCGGTGATGATACAACTTGAATATAGCCTGACTTGACTTCCCTCTCTAAACACCTTTCACCATTTTTTGAAACTCCTCAGTAGATAATAGGGGAAATTGATGAGTTTTCCCTACTCGAAATGCAATAGCAAACGTATATGATACAAGAAATTCAATGAATAATGGCCCCCACAGGTAAGAAACTTCTGCAATATGTAAAGGGGGTATTTCCATTTCCCGAGCATAGCGCTATGCGAAATCCCTTTCTTCCAATCCACGTTTAGCTTCTAATTGACCATGAATTGGTGCCCCCGCTTCTTCTCAATCTTCTCCTTCTTGAACCATTGTTCACCCATTGTCGCTAATCTTGTAGCTCAAGATATGGATTCTTCCTGTTGATCAGCGGTTGTCATTGATGTAAACCCAAGCAGCACCAAGGGCTACCCCAATATTGCATGGAAATTTTGACCTACCAAATTACTATATTCTAGGTCAAGAATGATTTTGATGGTTTCTACTTGTGGAGATGTTTCCGTTGATATGTGGCATGCCACACAATTCTTCACGGTTTGAGAGATATTCATGTTTGAAGTTTGTAACCCCAATTAGTGGGCTAAAAGCCCATGGGGTTGTGGCATGGGCCAATGAAAAGTCAATAATAAACAATTTTTAAGCTCCTAAAATCCCTCCCACATTCACTTGTTGAAGCCCCTCTTAACCTAAGCATTTATATAAATTGTGATCCTCATATCCTCCTTATGTAGGGATTTCCTTACATGAAACATGTCATTGTGGAATTTTCGCTCTAACTTTTTTTTTCTAAAAAGGTTCAGAAGTTGAAATTTTTATGAGGTGAAGCCAAAATCCTGATGAAGCTCCTGTAAAAATTTCATATCAAGTTGCCCAATATTTTCGGAGATATGATTTTTGGAAGTCAATGTTTTTGCAAACTCTTGAACTTCATATCAAATAAGTGACCTTGGGAAAATCGTCATAACTCTCTCTCTGAGTATCGGATGGGAATTTTGTAAAAATAGACAGATATTACACATATTTTATTTTTTTTTTGTATCAATTTTAGAGTCGAATAAAGAAACAGTGATACGTGGCATGCCATGTAATTTTTCTCTACTAAACTAGTCCATAATTAGGTCATTGTGAGAGATTGGAAATAACTCTCTCTTGAAGAATCCAAATTGGGTCAAACCTATGGAATTTGAAAGAAGACTCGAAGGACTACTATAGAACCAAAATCACATATTGGGGATATGAAACAAAAGATATACACTAGATTCAATATCGAGATCCTAGAAGGCAAGAGAAAGCTAGATCATGTGTTGTCAAGGGCTGCAAAGGACCAGAATTTCTAGGGAAGAAAATTAATCAAGGTGCAGTAGAGGGTAGCATGATAAGAGAAGAAATCAAGGTGCAGAACAACAACAAGAAGTTCATCACATGAAGACTTCAAGTGGGCAACACTGCATACAGTCACTGTAAAGGTATCATTGTACTAAGTCATTGTAAATACAACATTGTAAAAAATTGTACTAGTGTCTATCTTCCATGAGTTGAAGAGGCAGTGTCGGGAGGTCTACAATCATCATTAGGTGGTTGTGTCATAGTTCAGGTTATGGTCTTGTGTGTCTTCTTATTCTACATCGTTCTATATCATTGTAAAGTGGACCATTTTCCCTGGTACGAGAGTCCATTCTTGTTTTATTCTTCTATAGGGCCATAGGGTGGTGCTAGGCTGGTGCATGAAGTCACCAACAGGTTCAAGCCTATGAAAAATTTAGGGTGGTAGGGTGGTGCTAGGGTGATTTGTACCTCATTGGGTGTTGGGGCATCCGTTCAGTTGACTATTGAAGAATCTTGGGCGTTGGAGCATCCATCCATTGGGAGCTAGAGAAGAATGCTTTTCTAGATTCTAGGAACTTGGAGCTTTATTTTAAATTGAATTTGAATATTAAAGAATTATTAGAAAATAATTCATGTGGTTTTTGTCCCGGAGAGGGTTTCCACCCTAAAAACTATGTGCATTTTTGTTCCTTTTGTTTACTGTTATCATTGTACAAACACTAATAATAATTTAAGATTAACTAATGCTCTAATTGAAAGGAATACTGATTCAACCCCCCTATTAGTATTTCCAACAATTGGTATCAGAGCTTGGTTCCTTCAATAGCAGTTTAACAGATGGAAGGAAGTCATGGAGCATACCAACAATGGCGTACCTCTATTCAATTAAAATAATTATGCACTCTGGAAAGGAAGAATGGAGGTCTATCTCTTGGCACAAGGTTATGAAGTATGGGACACTGTTCAAAATGGATTTACATCAATTGCAGATGAACAAGGTAAGAATGATTTGGTAAATTATACAAAAGCAAAGAATATTATTATTAGTGGAATTATTGAATCTGCTTATCATAAGGTGTTGGGTTGTAAAAATTCCAAAAATGTATGGGACAAGCTTGAGAATATATATGAAAGTGACTCAAATGTCAAATAAGAAAAAATTCAAATCTATAGAGAAAAATTTGAGCAATCCAGAATGAAAGAAGATAACAACATTAGTGCATAATTCCAACACATTGATGAAATAACCAACACTCTAGAAGGATTGGGAGAGCCTGTTGAGGAGAATACTATTATGCGAAATATTCTTAGAACGTTACCAGGGAGATTCAACCCAAAGGTACCGATCTTAGAATATAGTGCAAATCTGGACAGACTCAGCAAAGAGGAAGTACATGGAGTTCTCATAACATATCAAATGAGACTTGATGAAGAAGAGGGTACTTCGCATCTAGAAATTGTGTTCGCTGCATCTAAGAAAACCAATAAGGAGAAAAAACCTTTAAAGGCACAGACCTGCACCTGCAAGTATGAAGAAAAGGATGATGATGAAGAAGGTCTTTCATATGGAGAATATACTTACTTTACGAGAAAAATAAAAATTGGTAAGGGAAAATTCAAGGGTAAACTTCCATTGATATGTTTCAGCTATGGTGAGGTTGGGAATTTAGTAGCAAAATGTTCGAATAGAAGTGATGGAAACTCAAAGAAAAGAAAGGCTTTAAGAAATTCAACAAGAAAAGAAAAAATAAAGGATTTAAGAGGAACTTTCTCTCTAAAGAAGATAGCTCATCATCCAATGAAGACAACGACAGCGAAGAAGAAGCCAATGAGAGAGTATTGTTTATGGCCAAACACATTAAACAAGAGGTATCAAACAATGAAGAATAAGTGATGACCATAGAAGAATTTTCTAAGGAGGAAATCAAGCTTATAAAAGAGCTCAAGGCTGAGAAGATCTGTTCCCATACACTTGAAGAACAAGTTCAAGGTCTAAAAATTGAAGTTGAAGAACACAAATGTATTAAAGATTCACCTCAAAAGAAGTTGGAAGAAATAAACCAATAAAGGGAAGCATTAGAAGCCGAAATAGCCTCGCTACATAAGGAAGTGAAGAAGGGAAGAACTGTCCAAAAGTATGCCAACATCTCAAGGGCATTGGGACAACTCATCAATAATCAACAATATTACAATGACAACTGGCCTTGGTTACAAAGAAGAAGAAGCAGGACCTTCTACAACAAAATACAATGAACCTATGAGATCTGACATGCATGTAGACTTCACCAGACAAGATTCGCAAGAACAATCTTGGAAGACGATTCCTTGGTGAATATTTCCATCTAGGTACCAACATATTTTTCCTGTCTATTGTTATTCATGTGGAAAATTTGGTCATAAAGCTGTAGAATGTTGCACGTACCCTATGAACCAATACAATTCTAGGAGATCTGTCAAATATGAACCTCCCAGGGCTCAATGCAACATCAATAGCTTTGAACATTTAAGAAATAATATGGAATGTTACAAATGTCAGAACTTTTGACGCTTAGCCAAAGACTTCAAACTTGAAAATCCTCCAAAAGAATCTTCAAAGCCATAGAACAAATGAACATGGAAGAATAAGAAGATTGATAATTGTTCTCTCGCTCTCAAGGCTCAAAACAACAAATATGTGTGGTATTTTTATAGCAGTTGCTCAATGAATATGACTCGAGATAGAAATAAATTTGTATCTCTGAAAGAGAAGAAGGATGGAACCATGTCCTTTGGAAATGATGGATCTTTAAATGTTATAGGATCAAGTATCATCACTTTCGGAAGAAAATATGCTCTAGCCAAAAATGTTCAATTAGTTGAAAACATGAATCACAATATGCTTAGTGTTGGAAAAATGTGTGATCAAGGACACACAATACTATTCAACTCCAAAAAATGTGAAATCAGGAAAGGCAGGTATGGTGAAATTGTGGATACAGCAAGTCGAGCTCCAAACAACATATATGTTCTGGATGAGGCAACTAAATCACGTCTAATAGGTAAAGAGGATGATATAATATTTGGTATCAATGATGATCAACTAAGTAAGAACTTTGCTACAAAGTTGCAAAGTGAGTTTGAGATTTCTTTACTTGATAAGATGACATACTTATTAGGGCTTCAAATATCTTATCAAGAGAAAGAAATATTTATATTTCAAGCCAAGTACATCAAGGAAATTCTCAAGAAATTCAAAATGGAAGATTGAAAACCCATCCTTACTCCGATGGTAACAGGTTGCAAATTCAGCATAGATGACTCATCTAAGGATGTGGATCAAAGTTTGTATATCTATCATTGGTAGTCTTCTATATGTAACAGCCTCTGGCCATATGTTATGCAAGCAGTTGGAAAAGTAGCAAGATTCCTAGCAACACCAAAAGAATCACATATTATTGTCGTCAAAATAATTCTTTGATATCTAAAGGGAACAACAGAATATGGCTTGTGGTATCCAAAGGGTAACAATCTCATTATTAAATCCTTTACATATCTAGATTAGGCAGGAAGCATTGATGATTGTAAGAGTACTCGTGAAACATTGGACTATCTTCGCCAGAAGCTTTAGATTCTCCCATGTTATTGTTAGATTTTATTTATTCAAAATATAAAGGGGGAGTGGATGGTTGTGTGTAAATGGGAGTTACCCTTTTCCACTGATGTCAAAGGGGGAGAGAATGTTGTAGGAAGAGGTTTCATGATCAAAGGGGGAGTACTTGTGTTGCCATCAATGCCAAACGGGGAGATTGTTGATCAGCAATTGACATTGATGTCAACCCAAGCAGCACCAGGGGCTACGAAAATATTTCATAGGAAATTTGACCTACCAAATTCCTATATTCTAGGTGAAGAATGATTTTGATGGTTTCTACTTGTCAATATGTTTCCGTTTTTATATGGTAGACCACGTAATTCTTCACGGTTTGAGAGATATTCATGTTTGAAGTTTGTAACCCTAGTTAGTGGGCTAAAACCTCATGGGGTTGTGGAATGGTTCATTGAAAGTCAATAATAAACAATTTTTAGGCTCCTAAAATACCTCCCACGTTCACTTGTTGAAGGCCCTCTCAACCTAAGCATTATATAAATTGTGATCCTCATATCCTCCTTATGTAGGGATTTCGCTACTTGAAATAGGTCATCGTGGAATTTTATCTCTATTTTTTTTTCTACGAAGGTTCAAAAGTTGAAATTTTTACAAGGCGAAGCCGAAATTCGAGGAATTTCTTGTAAAATTTTTTTATCAAGGTGTGCAATTTTTCAGAGATATGATCTATGGAAGACAATTTTTTTGCAAGCTCCTGAACCTCATCTCAAATAAGTGACCTTGGAAACATCAGCGTAACTCTCTCTCTGAGTATTGGATTGGAATTCTATAAAAAGTGGCAGATAGTGCATGTAATGTAGTTTTCTCTATATCAATTTTAGAGCCGAATGAAGGAACAGGGACATGGGACGTGCCGTACAATTTTTCCCTACTGAACCAGTCCATAATTAGGTCATTGTGATAGATTGGACATAAATATCTCTTGAAGAATCCAAATTGGGTCAGACCTGTGGAATTGGAATGAAGACTTAGAGGAATACCATAGAACCATAAATAACATATTGGGGATCTGAAATAATAGAGATACACCAGATTCAATATCATGCTCCTAGAAGGTAAGAAAAATCTAGATCATGTGTTGTCAAGGGCGACAAAGGACCAGACTTTCTAGGGAAGCAAGTCAAAAAAAGGTGCAGCAAAGGGTAGCATAAAAGAGAAGCAATTAAGGTCCATAACAACAGCAAGAATTTCATCACATGAAGACTTCAAGTGGGCAGCACTGCATACAGTCACTGTAAAGGTATCATTGTACCAAGTCATTGTAAATACATCATTGTAAAAAATTGTAGTGTCTATCTGCAATGAGTTGAAGAGGTAGTGTTGGGAGGTATAGGATCATCATTAGGTGGCTGTGTCATAGTTGGGGTTATGTTCTAGTGTGTCTTCTTCTTCTACATCATTTTATATCATTGTAAAGTGAACCATTTTCCTTGGTACGTGAGTCCATTCTTGTTTTATTCTTCTATAGGGTGGTAGGGTGGTGCTAGGCTGGTGCATGAAGTCACCAACATGTTCAAGCATGTGAAAAATTCAAGGTGGTAGGGTGGTGCTAGGGTGAGTTGTAGCTCATTGGGTGTTGGGGAATACGTTCATTTGACTACTGAAGAATCTTGGGCATTGGAGCTTCCATCCAGTGGGAGATGGAGAAGAATGCTTTTCTAGATTCTAGGAATTTGGAGCTTTATTTTCAATTGGAGTTGAATATTAAAGAATTATTAGAAAATGATTCAGGTGGTTTTTGTCCCGAAGAGGGTTTCCACCTTAAAAATTGTGTGCATTTGTGTTACTTTTGTTTACTTCTATAATTGTAGAAACACTGATAATAATTGATGGTTAACTAATGCTCTAATTGAAATGAATACTGATTCACTCCCCCTCTCAGTATTTCCAACAATTGGTATCAGAGATTGGTTCATTCAATAGTAGTTTAACAGATGGAGGGATGTCATGGAGCATACCAAGAATGGTGTACCTCTGTTCAATGAAAATAATTATGCACTTTGGAAAGGAATAATGGAGGTCTATCTCTTGGCGCAAGGTTACGAAGTATGGGACACTATTCAAAATGGATTTACATCAACCACAGATGAACATGGTAAGAAGAATTTGGTAAATTATGAAAAAGCAAAGAATATTATTATCAGTGGAATTATTGAATCTACTTATCATAAGGTGTTGGGTTGTAAAACTGCCAAAAATGTATGGGGCAAGCTTGAGAATATATATGCATGTGACTCAAATGTAAAAGAAGCAAAGCTTCAAATCTACAGAGAAAAATTTGAGAAACTCAAAATGAAGGAAGATAACAACATTGGTGCATACTTCCAACATGTTGATGAAATAACCAACACTCTGGAAATATTGGGAGAACCTGTTGACGAGAAGACTATTATACGAAAGATTCTTAGAACATTACTAGGGAGATTCAACCCAAAGGTATTGGTCTTAGAATATAGTGCAAATCTGGACAAACTCAGCAAAGAGGAATTACATGGAGTTCTCATAGCATATGAAATGAGACTTGATGAAGAAGAAGGTACTTCACATCTAGAAACTACGTTCGCTGCATCTAAGAAAAGCAATAAGAAGAAAAAAACCTTTAAAGGCACATACCTGAACCTACAAGTGTGAAGAAAAGGAAGATGATGAAAAATGTCTTTCAAATGGATAATATCCTTACTTTACGAGAAAAATAAAAATTGGTCAAGGTTAAACTTCGATTGATATGTTTCGGCACTGGTGAGGTTGGGCATTTCGCAGCAAAATGTCCGAATAGAAGTGATGGAAACTCAAAAGAGAATAAAGGCTTTAAGAAATTCAATAAGCAAAGAAAAAATAAAGGATTTAAAAGGAACTTTCTCTCTAAATAAGATAGCTCATCATCCAATGAATACAATGACAATGAAGAAGAAGCCAATGAGAGAGTGTTGTTTATGGCCAAGCACATTAAACAAGAGGTATCAAACAACGAAGAAGTAGGGATGAACATAGAATAATTCTCTAAGGAGGAAATCAAGCTTATAAAAGAGCTCAAGGCTGAGCAGATCCATTCCAATACACTTGAAGAACAAGTTCAAGGTCTGAAAATTGAAGTTGAAGAAAAAATTTGTATTGAAGAGTCACTTCAAAAGAAGTTGGAAGAAAGCAACCAAGAAAGGGAAGCATTAGAAGCCGAAGTAGTCTCAACACGTAAGGAAGTGAAGAAGGGAAAAATTGTCCAAAACTATGCCAAAAACTCAAGGGAATTAGGAGAACTCATCGACAATCAACGATCTTACAACAACAGAAATGGCATCGATTACAAAGAAGAAGAAGCAGGGCCTTCTACAAAAAAATAAAATGAACCTATGGGATTTGACATGCATGTAGACTTCACTGGACAAGATTCACAAAAAAATCCTTGGAAGATGATTCCTCGACGAAGATTTCCATCCAGGTGCCAACATATTTTTCATGGTTATTGTTATTCATGTGGAAAATTTGTTCATAAAGTTGTAGAATGCCACATGTACCCTAGGAACCAATATAATTCCAGGAGATCTGTCAAATATGAACCTCCCAGGGCTGAATGAAACATCAATATATTTGAACATTTAAGAAATAATATGGAATGTTACAAATGTCAGAACTTTGGACACATAGCCAAAGACTGCAGACTTGAAAATCCTCTAGAAGAATCTTCGAAGCCACAGAATGAACGAACATGGAAGAAGAAGAAGATTGATAATTGTGCTCTCACTCTCAAGGCTCAAAAAAACAAATATGTGTGGTATGTTGATAGTGGTTGCTCAACGCATATGAATAGAGATAGAAATAAATTTGTATCTTTGAAAGAGAAGAAGGATGGAACCATGTCCTTTGGAAATGATGGATCTTCAAATGTTATAGGATCAGATACCGTCACTCTGGGAAGCGAAGATGCTCTAGCCAAGAATGTTCTATTGGTTGAAAACATGAATCACAATCTTCTCAGTGTTGGAAAAATGTGTGATCAAGAGCACACAATACTATTCAACTCCACAAAATTTGAAATTAGGAAAGGCAGGTATGGTGAACTTGTGGCTACAACAAGTTGAGCTCCAAATGACATATATGTTCTGGATGATGCAACTAAAGCACTTCTAATAGATAAAGAGGATGATATAATATTTGGTAGCAATGATGATCGACTAAGTAATAAATTTGCTACAAAGATGAAAATTGAGTTTGAGATCTCTTTACTTGGTGAGCTGACATACTTCTCAGGGCTTCAAATATCTTAGCAAGAGAAAGAAATACTTATATGTCAAGCTAGGTACATCAAGGAAATTCTCAAAAAATTCAAAATGGAAGATTAAAAACCCATCCTTAATCCGATGGTAACATATTTCAAATTGAGCATAGATGACTCATATAAGTATGTGGATCAAAGGTTGTACATATCTATTGTTGGTAGTCTTCTATATGTAACAGCCTCCCAACGAGATGTTTTGTAAGCATTTGGACAAGTAGAAATATTACATGTAGCACCAAAAGAATCACATATAAGTGTCGTCAAAAGAATTCTTCAATATCTAAAGGGAACAACAGAATATGGCTTGTGGTATCCCAAGGGTAACAATATCATAATTCAAGCCTTTATAGATCTAGATTGGGCAGGAAGCATTGATGATCATAAGAGTACTCGTGAAACATTAGAATATCTTCACCGGAAGCTTGGGATCCTCCCAAGTTCTTGTTAGATTTTCCTTATTTAGAATATAAAGGGGGACTGGAAGTGTGTACAGGTCCACAGGATGGTTGTGTGTTAGGGGGAGTCACCCTTTTCCATTGATGTCAAAGTGGGAGAGAATGTTGTAGGAAGAGGTGTCATGATCACAGGGGAAGTACTTGTGTTGCCATCAATGCCAAAGGGGGAGATTGTTGATCAGCGATTGTCATTGATGTCAACCCAAGAAACACCAGGGGATACCCCAATATTGCATGGAAATTTTGACCTACCAAATGACTATATTATGGGTCTATAATTGTTTTTATGGTTTCTACTTGTCGAGATATTTCCGTTCATATATGGCATGTCACGTAATTCATCATTGTTTGAGAGATATTCATGTTTGAAGTTTGCAACCCCAGTTAGGGGGCTAAAACCCCATGGGGTTGTGGCATGGTTCATTGAAAATTCAATAGTAAACAATGTTTAAGCTCATAAAATCCCTCCCATGTTCACTTGTTGAAGCCCCTCTCAACCTAAGCATTTATATAAATTGTGATCCTCATATCCTCCTTATGTAGGGATTTCGCCACCTGAAATATGTCATCGTGGAATTTTCACTCTAAATGTTTTTCTACAAAGTTTTAGAAGTTGAAATTTTTATGAGGTGAAGCCAAAATCCCAAGGAAGCTCCTTTAAAAATTTTAGATCAAGGTACACAATATTTTCGGAGGTATGATTTGTGGAAGTCATTGTTTTTGCAGGCTCTTGAGCTTCACCTCAAACAAGTGACTTTGAAAAAATTGTCATAAATCTCTCTATGAGTATCAGATTGGAATTCTAAGAAAAATGAAAAATAGTGCACAAAATTTGGTTTTCTCTGTATCAATTTCATAGCCGAATGAAGAAAGAGTGACACGTGGCGCACCGTAAAATTTCACTCTATTGAACCAGTCCATAATTAGGTCATTGTGAGAGAATGGAAATAACTCTCTCTTGAAGAATCCAAATTGGGCCAGACCTGTGGCATTGGAAAGAAGGCTCAGAGGACTACTACAGAACTGAAAATCACATATTGGGGATCTGAAATAATAGAGATACACTAGATTCAATATCGCGCTCCTAAAAGGTAGGAAAAATCTAGATTATGTGTTGTCAAGGGCTACAAAGGACCAGAATTTCTAAGGAATAATATCAAAACAAGGTGCAGCAGAGGGTAGCATGATAAGAGCATCAATCAAGGTTCAGAACAACAACAAGAAGTTCATCACATGAATACTTCAAGTGGGAAACACTACATAAAGTCACTGTAAACGTATCATTGTACTAAGTCATTGTAAATACATCATTGTAAAAAAAATTACTAGTGTCTATCTTCCATGAGTTGAAGAGGCAGTGTCAGGAGGTCTAGGATCATCATTAGGTGGTTGTGTCATAGTTGGGGTTATGGTCTCGTGTGTCTTCTTCTTCTACATCATTCTACATCATTGTAAAGTGGACCATTTTCCCTAGTACGAGAGTCCATTCTTGTTTTATTCTTTTATAGAGTGGTAGGGTGGTGCTAGGCTGGTGCATGAAGTCACCAACAGGTTCAAGCCTGTGAAAAATTCAGGGTGGTAGGTTGGTGCTAGGGTGAGTTTTAGCTCATTGGGTGTTTGGGAATCCATTCAGTTGACTATTAAATAATCTCAGGCGTTGGAGCGTCCATCCAATGGGAGCTAGAGAAGAATGCTTTTCTATATTCTAGGAAGTGGGAAATTTATTTTCAATTGGAGTTGAATATCAAAGAATTATTAGAGAAAAATTTAGGTGGTTTTTTTTCCCGGAGAGGGTTTCCACCTTAAAAATTGTGTGCATTTTTGTTCCTTTTGTTTACTGCTATCATTGTACAAACACTGATAATAATTGAAGATTAACTAATCCTATAATTGAAAGGAACGTTGATTCACCCCCCCTCCCATTTTAGTATTTCCAACACTTTCGTGACCGAAAATTCCAGTGAGCCTACCTTGGCTTTGCTTCCATCAAATGTCCTAGCGAATTATAGTGCCACGGTCATATCAAATTCTTCAATTTTTTGCAGAAACGAGAAAAACCTGGATCCCTGCAATATTGCAAGACAATTTCTATACTCATCCATTTTCTCTATTTCCTTCATAGATAGTGGTTCAGTCCTTACTTTAGCCATTTCTACTTGAATTCACCCTAACTCTATATATAAACCTCAGAAAATATCGTAATCAAGAATTCAAAAGGTCTTCCAAGAGATTTATGATCGTAGAGTCATCCATCTACTGCCCTATCAACCATCTTCCATTCAATGATGCTCCATGATTAAAATTACACCCTCATAATGGATGCACACATGTATTAGTTCAAGTACAGGTAGGAAATTATGATTGGAAAAGGCGTAGGTTTAGGCGGTGATGTGGTGTAACTGTCATGTATGATCAAATTCTAAGGTAAGGCCATCATTAGGAGGTGATGAAGATTTTTTTCAAAAATAGGAGTATTGGGTTTTGGGTGAATTGTACTATCCCACATTTGCTTCATGATTCACATAAGGTGTACTTAGTACTTCATTAAAAATATGAGTTTTCATAACCTAAAATATCTTGTACTTAAATGATTTCTTCTAAATTAGTAAATGATAAAATAAAGTTTTAACCATAATTCAAATTATTATGTGCCATGGTATATCGATGGTGCAGTTATTATGTCTGGAAAAAGGAATTATGAAACAAATATAAACTTTCTAGTGCGCATATATGCACCAAGTGCTCTTGCACTGTATTAAACATTATTGCACTGGGACCATGTGTTTTCACATTCGAGCACAATCATCGGTGTGGATATTTGTACTTAATGTGCCTGCACTAATCATGCTTGCACTGAATCTGCTTACACTTCAAAATTCCTGCACCTGAACACACATTCCTGCACCATGGATTTCTATCACATCAAAGATAAAAAAGTGAAACAAAACAAATTCTGATAGAATATGATTCATAGGATGGATTAAAAAATTTCTTTAACATAAAAGGGAAGTTTTATTCGCCATTCTTTGGTGTTGAACATGCCTCCTGATCTAACTTGTGAGTTCACACGATATCCTGCAGTCGATCCTTGAGGGAAAAAAGAAGTGGGGAAGAGGTAATTTCTAGAATGGGAAGGAATATTTTGATAGGGATTCCAAGAGTGAAACCACCAAGAGAGATAAACGAAAAAGGGATTTGGGAAAAAACATTTAGGGGAAAAGAGGGAAATACGAAATCGGATAGGGATAGTTTCTTTGAAGAAAAAAGGGGGGTAGTTCATCACGGGACTAAAAGAAGAGGAATAGCAGGAAATTAAGAAACGAGAAGTAGAAGAAGGGCATAATTTTACCTTTAAAATCTGCCTGCACTAGTGCTAGAAAAAGTAAATACAGTGGGAATTGAGTGTTTCTTGAATAAAAATTTATGTGCCAGCTACCCAAAACTTGGATAAGGGCTTGGTTCTTGCATTTGAACTTGCTTCTTCTGGGTGACAACCAACACATCTAAAAATCAAGCAACATTCCATTTTTATTAAAATTTTGATCTTCCTGCCAACATGCTGGTTTTCAGGTTGGTCCTTCTGCAACCATGTCAGTCAGCTGATTTTCATAATTACAAGAAGCATTTTTTCTTTGTTTTTATTTTTTTGTCATTTTTTTCTTTCTTTCTTATTTATTTTTTATTTTTTTGTTTTAGGAAAAGAAGAATCATATTTTCAATAGGTTAGTGTTGCCACCTACCATTTCCTTTTTGGATTTTTTTTGGACTTGCTGCATAAAAATTTCCTTACTGAGGGGCTGAAAATATACCTTCAATCTATGCCCATTCACTAGGAATACTTAATTCCATCCATCAATGGTTTAATTTATACTACTCCATTTTCAAACAATTTGACTACCTCATAAGGTCCCATCCAGAGTGTATGGAGTTTTCCTTCAAAATATTTATATTTGGAATCATAAAGGAGTACCCAATCACCTAGTTGGAATTTATTTTTCCGGATAGACTTATCATGCAATTTCTTGTTGTTGAACCAATGTATTCTGCTGAACTGAATCCCTTCAAAATTCATCGAAAAAATTCAACTGTAGGAGACATTGTTGTGCTTCTGAAAGGTATAGTCCCAACCGAACTATGGTCCTGGAGGTCTTAATCTGGAATTCTATCGGCAAGAGGACTTGTCTGCCATATACGAGCTCATATGGTGTGTCTCCCATGCCGTTTCTCTAAATGGTTTGATATGCCCACAAGGATTTTGGTAATCTTCGATACCAATATTTTATATGCATGCTCACTGTCTTCGTAAGGATGGACTAAATTATTGTGTTTTTGGACTCCACCTGACCATTTTATTGCAAGTGATACGATGTAGATTTCTTGTGCCGAATTTTGTATTGCTCCATCACACCCTGTACCAGATTAGAAATAAATTGTGGTCCATTATCAGAAACAATATCTCTAGGCACACCAAATCTACTAAACATCTCAGTAAAAAGAAAATCAACAACAACATTTTCAATAGCAAAAGAAACAAATTTAGCTTCTACCCATTTTTTAATGAATTTGTGCAAACCAAGATATGATTTTTATTTAGTGATGTCGGATTTATTGGTCATACAAAATGAATATCCCATTTTCCAAAGGGCTCGATCATAACCTAAGGACATAAAGGAATTTCATTGGTTTGATTGGGTTGTCCCATTCACTGACATCTATCACATCGCTTGACATATTTTTTGGGATCCTTAAATAAGGAGGGCCAAAATTAGCCATCTCGTAAATTTTTGTATGTAGTTCACTTATCAACGAAGTGGCCTCTACAAGGTTCATCATGAGCATATTTTAAGATTTCAAAAACTTCTTCCTCTCTTACACACATACGGATAATGAGGCCTGGCCCAATGTAAAAGAGGTCTCCTTGAACCCAAGAATATGAATCATTTTTCTATATAATATTCCGCTTTTCACGAGTAGATAAGTGAGGCGGTTTTTTTCCAGTGACCAAATAGTTAGCTATGTCAGCGAACCAAGGAGATTCTGTTGACATGGAAAAAATATGTTCGTCAGGAAAATTATGATCAACAGGAATTACTTCACCAAGATTATTTAATCTTGAAAGATAATCTACTACAACGTTATATTTTCCTGGTCTATCAATAACAATAATATTAAATTCTTGTAACATTAGTAAAATACCTAGTCACTCTACCACTATTTAATTGTTTATTCGTCAAATATTTTATCGCGGAATGATCAGTCTGCACAAAGACTTCATGCCCTGTAATGTAGTTTCTAAATTTATTAAAATCAAAAATTACAACTAAAAACCTTTTCTCAGTGACTATGTAGTTTAGTTCGGTGTGCAACAAGATTTTTCTCATGAAGTAGATAGCGTAGAATTGTTTTTATTCTTCCTGTCCTAAAGCTATTCTAATGGCAGTATCTGAGGCATCAAAAGAAATTTGAAATGGTGGGGAATAGTTTGGTCCTCTTAAAACTGGTACCTGTACTATTTTTTCCTTTAATGTCTCAAAAGGCTGTTGGCAAGATGTGGACCAAGAAAAATCACTATCCTTAGCTAAAATTCAAAAAAGGGGGGTAGCTATCCTAGAGAATTTCTCAATGAATCTCCTATTCTAGCCTTCATTTCCTAGGAAACCTCTCACTTCCCTTTGAGTTTTAGGTGCAACAAGACTCAAAATAATCTCTATCTTTGCGGGGTCAACTTGGATACCTTTGTCAGAAATAATATGGCCAAGAACTATTCCTGCCTTGCAAATTAATCTACATTTTTTTTCACTCAAGGCAAGATGAGCTTCTTGTCAACGAAGAAGAAATTTTTCTATATAATTTTGAGGGCCTCCTGAAATGAATCACCAAACACAAAAAATTCATCCATATATATTTCCACACACTCAAGGTCAGTAAAAATGGCCAAGACTTCCCTTTGAAAGGTAGCTGGGACATTACATAGCCCAAAGGGGAGCACTTGGTAAGAAAATGTACCCCATGGGAATGTAAAGGTGGTTTTGTCTTGATCCTCGAGTGTGATCTGTATTTGGTTTTAACCACTAAATCCATCTAGAAAAGAGAAATACTTCTTACCAGCAAGTGTATCATGCACCTAATCGATAAAAGGAAGGAGGAAGTAATCCTTAAGAGTGGCTTTGTTCAATTCTTTGTAGTCAATGCAAATGTGCCATCTCCTATCTTTTTTTGGTACTAATACAAATGGAGAGACCCACTGGCTGTCAAGAATAGGATAGATAAAATCAACATCTAAGATTTTTTTTAATTCTTCCTTTACAACATCTCTTAGAGATGAGTTCATGCACCTTTGGGGTTGTCAGACAGGTCGGGATCCCTTCTGAATATAGATATGGTTCGTACAGGTTTTGGGAGGGATTCCTTTCATATCTTCGTAACCCCATGCAAAGGCATCAATATGGTTTCGCAACTAATTCACAAGCTGCTCTTGCTGGGACGAATCCAAGTCTGATTTTCCTGGACTAATCTTAACAAGAGTGGTATCGGGCTCAAGAGTACACATAGGTGATGCTTGAGAGGGTGGGAAGGAGGGTTGGGAATCATGATTTTCCTATAAATATAAACTAAATATTTGGCCCAATGACTCTAAATTGGGCATGGTATCTAGATTTTTCAGAAAGTCTTGTATCTCACCCTCTTGAGCTGACTCAACACAATGATTTAGCATAGAGACAGACAGATTCTCCTCGTCACTACTATAATCTAGGCAGAAAGTGTCTCGGAGCTACCGCATGGATATAGAAGGTGGATATAGGGTAACCTTCTTCCTAGAATCTCCATGGGAAATATTCATGTCACCAGAATGGAATCCAATGTAGGCATCAACCGTCTCAATCCATGGTCATCCCAATATCAAAGGATGTCTTCCCACAAGATTATTTGGCTGAAGCACAATGAAGTCTACGATATATTCCCAAGAATCTAATGAAACGACCACATCATCCAACACCCCTTCCTTCTTGATTTTAGATCAGTCTGCCAATTTAAGAACGATGGGAGTAGGGTGAATATGGACCAACCCAAGTTGATCCATGGTTTGCTTGGTCATAACATTAATGGCTTCCCCTGGGTCTATAATCACATTAGAGATAAGGAAATCACCTATCTGAATAGGGATAAATGGGTTTCCAGGTGTTTGGTCAATTTAGTGTGTCCTAAATTGCTACATTAATTTATCAATCCGGGATTCGTAAGCTGATGAAGTGTGGTGCACTATATGTGCAAGATAACCTATTTCTTGTCTTTTTGTCGTTTTTGGTTTTCTAATGTGAGATGGAAATTCTAAAATAAAAACAAGTATGGTTATGATTGTTCAAGGCAATGATATCCTTTATAATTATTTACCAACTTCAAACTTCAAAAGTAATTTGAAACATACAATGACAAAACTTGAAACGAAATGAAAGTGTGCTGCTAGCCTAATAAATCAAACAGTGAACTATTGAGCATGAAAACCAAACTATCCTTGCTGCTATCTAAACGCAAAAGAAACTATGCTTAAATAAATCCAAGAATTGCAACAAAGTAAATCTAAATCAAATTACATCAACTTATATTCTAATCCCTCGCCATTAGTCCAGCTATGGATTTCGAAGGTAACCATAAACAACTTGAGCAATCTGATATCTAATTTGTAGAAAAAGAAACTAATATCAAACTACACACTCATACTTCAATCCCTCACCATCAGTCCAGTTGTGGCTTTCGGAAGTAACTGAAAATGACATGAGCAATTTAATATATCTAACTTGCAGAAAGTAAACTAATATCAAACTACACATTCATACTTCAATCCCTCACCATCAATCCAGCTGTGGCTTTCGGAGGTAACTGAAAATGACATGAGAAAATTAATATATCTAACTTGCAGAAATTAAACTAATATCAAACTACACATTCATACATCAATCCCTCACCATTAGTCCAGCTGTGGCTTTCGGAGGTAACTGAAAATGACATGAGCAATTTAATATATCTAAATATAACTACTAAAACAGATGTGCAAGACTGAAATAAACAAAGCAGTGTTGGAATTAAACAAAAAGTAAATTAGTAGCAGAAAAATATTGATTCCATGTCATTAGTCAAAAGGTTATGCAAATGCCCGGGCTGCCTATTTGTAATCTGAAACAGGAACACTGATCAGTTAACAACAACATAAAACATGAAAGATTATGGACAAAAGTAAGATGTAAAGCATGAAAGATTATAAACAGATATGAAGCATAAATACTATGAAATATGTAATGTATAAACACATGAATGACTTATGGCACAATGAGCTTAAAGAAATAAAACAAGAACTATACAATAATGCACAAAACCTCAGCGTGTGCAGGGGCCCTCTGCACCAGCCTTGGCAACAGCCTTCAAATACGAATTACGCTTGGAAACAGAGTCTTCTTATATATTAAAATGCAGTCATAATAGAGAGGTGATATTACGGCACAGTGGCAACGTAATTACATTACAGAGCTATCTGGAGGCTAATGGAGACTAATCTAATATGTGTATGCAAACGCATCATTTATAACAAAGGAAATATAACTAATTCCCTAAAGTTTGTGCTAATGGAGACACGCAAATCATCACGTCCAGGGATCCAGCATCATGGCTGCAGTGACGAGTAAATCTATGAAGAGTGGATGTTGGATTCGTCTTATGGAGCCGTGTACAGGTGTTGATGTGTCTCCCGTAAGTTAGAAACGGTCATGCAAATCCTCACGTGATGAGAAACAGATTCCTGTCACCGTGGGACTCTACGGTTGACTTCACTTGGCCACCTTGGACCGTAGCCTCTTTAGGTGAATTTTCCCAAGCCAATAGGAAAAAATCCATGTCCACATCATTTCTGACTTGTCCATGTGGCTCATTTTACCTGAAGACACCTGCAACATAGACTTTCACAAAATGGCCGCGGAAAGTTGCAGCAGCCGCGGAAAGTGGCAAGATTCCGTAGCTAAATGAGCAAAAATCTAAATCAAACAGCAGACACAAAATATAGTTTAAAACCATTTTAGATGCTCTTTTGCGATTAATATACAATGATATTGAAAACTTGGAAGGTTCAGGTGAATGAAAAAGGTCTAGAAAGGTGTATAGGAAAAATGCAGATTTGAGACTCAACATACCCCCACTGTGAAGGTGTTGCATGTCCTCATGCAACCAAAATTTTGATAATCCTTCTTCAGTTCATATGCCTTGACACTTCAGCCAATACATCCAATCCTCTCCTCTTCTTCCTTGGTGCTGCTAACATCCCGGGCTTCTTCATTAAGCATCTAAATTTGATATTAACCAGTGCTCTGCTTAACTTCTGGCATTTCTTTTTCAATTTCTTGTTCTTCTTCTGCCATATTCCCAGATGTAGCATGGTATTATCATGGAATGATTTTGTCCAATTTTATTTGTTCCTTCAATGTCTCATTTTCATTTTTAATGTGTCTATTTAAAAGCTCTAGCTCAAAGACTTCTTGTTTCAGTGATTGGACTAGATCATTTTGTGATATGTGAGGCTGAATGGACGAAGTACTGGGACCTGTAGCTGCTTTTTCTAAAGATTCTATATAATCATATACTTCTTGTTGCTTGGGGTCTATATCAAGTGTCATTTTTATTGGGTTGTCCCCAAAATGCCGTGAAGGAGAGTTGTCTTCAAAATCTGGCTGAGAAGGGCTCACATCAACATCTGGCTGAGAATGGGATGGACTATGTTCAATGTCTGACTGAGAATGAAATGAACCAGGTTCACTAACTGACTGAGAGTGAGATGGACTATGGTCAGCTGGGGATTTTTCAGATATTTCTTCTCCCAAATCGATAAAATGAGGTCCCTTCATTTGTGTTTTCCTCAACTTCCCCTTAAGCGTGGAACTTCTTCTCACACGCTGTGGACCACTATTTTTTTTCTTTTGTTTTCCTTTCTCTTTCTTCTTGGCTATAGATAAATATTCTTGAAGATGAACCAATCTCTCAGATAACACTTGATGATCTTCTTCTTCGGAAGAAGGGGTTTGATGTATAGCCTCAATACTTTTTCTCTCTTTTGATGTTATTGGCTTTTTACCCTTGGTTTCTTTATTCTTCCTTTTTGACAGTCTCTCTTCTCTAATATTTCTTTCAATTGTATTAGTAGGAGTACTTTGAGTTTCATCATTTGCTCTTTTTCTCCTACTCCTTCTTGATGTGCTACCTTCAGGAATTTCTTGAGTTTCTTCAAAGAAATTTATGATAAAAAATTGTTCCCATGTATCCTTGTTCTCCTTTAACTGTTTTTCAATCAAAATTTTTACAAGACCATGGTGATATAGATGTGGTTCTACATCCCCTAAATGTTTCTGAACAGTCACAGACATCTTCTTCAAACTATTTAATAGAAAATATGGGAGATTGAGAGTTTTATTATCTAGAAAATTCATCAGCAATCTGGTATGGTACATATACATGGACCCAAAACGACCTTCATAGGTGATGAATTTTTGAACAACTAGCAGCAAAGTAGCCCATTCCTCTTTCAAAGCATGAACAGGAATTCCTCTTTTAAAAATAGTTATGTCCATACCTGGGTTTCGTAAGATTATTCTCCAGGCTTCATCACTAATTCTTTTGTTCTTAAACCAACGTTCACCCTCTTGAGGAAGTTCTGTGGCAGTTGCTATAGATGCCTCATTCACCGTGAACTTAAGGTCTCCAATCTCTACCTCTAGGCCATTGAAAGACCTTGCAAATGCTTTTGTCACCTCTTTATGGTAGCCTCTAAAATTTTGGATAAACCGCAACCACTTTGCCTTTTTCAATATATCCCTGACTTGCGGATATCCTTCCATGAATTTAGGTCTCTTTGGTTCTTCTCTCAACAATTTACCCATCCTTCTTTCTGCTCTTTAAAAACTTGCCTGCGTGAGGAGGGTTCAATGGAAGTAGGATGACTGAATGAACAGAAATGAGCACGATGACTGTAGGTAGATATCAGAGAGTGGGTATACAGACTGTAGCGTAAAAAAGAATGAAATGGAGAGAAGTGGAACAGAGAAGGGTTACGTGAGCACAACAGAATTGCGGCTATGAGATTCATAGAACAATAGGAGGAGTATAACACATCCGACAGTGTTTTAAAATTTGGTGGCTGCAAAATAAATGTAAGCACTTTTAAACAACGACTATGGATTTTATGCGGCTGAAAGAAGCCGTAGTCAAATCAACTACGTCTCATTGTCACAGGTGGAATATCGGAGTATGAGTGACGATCAGAGGTTTAATTATGGGACCGTTTGAGAATGAATGCGAGGATTGTGGGAGGATTGTAAAGAGATCATGGAGTGATTACGAAGTTTGTCAATATAATCATTGCACATAATGGATGGAGATTATGGTTTATAACTATATAAAAATGTGTTTTAAATGCTATTTGAAATAAATTTTACTCATACCTTGGAATTCTTGCCATTTTTCCTTGGTCTTCAATTAGTTGCTCCTCATTGATATCTTGAATGCTCCATGTCTTCATAATTGGTCCTCATACCTAAATTTTATTTCATGATTATGGAAATAACATCTGGCTGTACATTATTTTGAAAAACAGAGTGGTAGCTGCAGAATCTGCTTCTGGCTGCAGAAACTGGTGTCAGCTGTGGAAATAGATGTCAGCTGCGGAAACTGACACAACTATTATTTGGGTGAATAGAAATGAACGGATGACAAATGACTAGATGGAAATGGTCATGAAAAAGAATTTTATTGGTGAAATGGAATGAAATAGATAAAATGAAGTGGAATGGAGTGAAATGAAGTGGAATGAAGTGGAATGGGTGGTCACAAAACTTGTGAAATGAAAGAGAGATTTTTTTTTTGGAAAATATAGGGTGTCAGGTGTTCCTGATTTTCACCCTACATTTTTTGTATAAGACTGCCAATCAGTGATTGGTTTTTAGGCTTATACAATATATATATATATTTAATTGAAAGAACAAAAGCTAGGCTGGTGGAAAAGAAGAATTCTTCTGTACCAGCCTGATTGCAGAATTTTCTTGAAACATTTTGACAAATTCCTCTTTTGAGAGTGGCTTATGATAAACTTTCAATCTGTGGCCATTCACAATAAGAGGAGTTTGAAACTCATCAATGGTCTTGATTCTTACCGCTCCATTGCTAAAGATCTTTTCAATCTCATATGGCCCAAGCCAATGAGTCTAAAATTTTCCTTGAAAATCTTTAAACTTGGAATCAAATAACAATGCCCAATCTCCTTCTTGAAACTTCTTCTCTTTGATGTACTTGTCATGCCATTTAGCTCTTTGATATTGAACTAGATCAGTTCTTAGAATTGCCTCTTGTCTGATCTCATCTAGCTCATTTAATTGCTCCATTCTATGCCTTTGGGCTTCTGATAAATTCATCCCCAATTGAACTGCTATCTTGAAGGTATTGACTTGGAACTCAATGGGGAGCAGGACTTCTTTCCCATAAACAAGTTAATAGGGAGAATGCCCTGTTGTATTTCTCCATGTAATTCTGTAGGCCCACAAGGCTTCAGGAAACCTTTCTGCCCAATCTCTTCTATGTAGATGAACAGTTTTCGTGATGATACTTTCAAGAACTTTGTTTGTAGACTCCACTTGACCATTTTCTTGTGGATGGTAAGGAGTAGATCTTCTGTGTTTGATTTTGTATTCTTCCATCAACTTCTCCACCAAGTTGGATGTGAATTGGCTTCCCTGATCTGTCACAATTTCTCTTGGAACACCAAAGTGAGTAAAAATATCCTCATAAAGAAAATTAACAACTGAATTTTCAGTAGCAGACACTAATGCTTTGGCTTCCACACATTTAGTAACATAATCAGTACAAACCAATATATACTTATTTTTCTTAGATGGTGGATTAATAGGTCCAATGAAATCTAAAGCCCATTTTTCAAAGGGTTCAATGAGTACCTGTGTTTGCAATGGAATTTCATTTGAAAGGGTAGGTTTCCCTACTCTTTGGCAGTTGTCACACCTTTTGACATATTGTTTTGCATCTTTGAAGAGGGAAGGCCAATAATATCCTAAAGGGAGGATTTTATAGGCCATCCTTTTGTCTGCAAAGTGTCCGCTGCATGGTTCATCATGACATGCCTTAAGAATATCAGGCATTTCATCTTCCCTGACACATCTTCTGATCACAAGATCTGGCCCTGTTTTAAACAATTCGTTAGAAATCCACGAATATTTTGAACTCTCCTGAATAATTTTTCATTTTTCACTTGGAAATAAATGTGAAGGCAGTTTCCCTGTAACCAAATAGTTAGCAATATCTGCATACCAAGGATTCTTAATAGTTACTGCAAACAAGTATTCATCAGGACACTTATCCTCTACATGAGAATCTTCTTTAGTATTCTGAATCCTAGACAAGAAATCAGCTACTGTATTTAGTTTTCCTGGTCTATCCAACATAGTAATATTGAATTCTTGCAAAACTAAGAGCCATCTTGTCACTCTGCCATTAGTAACAGGTTTGTTCATTAAATATCTAATTTCAGAATGGTCAGTATGAATAAAAGTTTCATAGTCTGTTATGTAATGTCTAAACTTATTAATTGCATGAACAATAGCTAAAAACTCTTTTTCAATCACAATATAGTTCAACTCTGTGGGAGTCAAATTTTTACTGGTATAATAAATAGCATAAGGAACTAAATCTTTTTGACCCAACACAGCTCCTAGAGCTGTATCTGAAGCATCCGTAGAAATATGGAAAGGGAGTTTCCAATTTGGTCCTCTCAAGATAGGTGCTTCAGATATTATTGTTCTCAAAGTTTCAAAGGCTGATTGACAATCAGGATCCCATTTAAATTCACAGTCTTTTGTAAGAAATTTGAAGAGTGGAGATGCTATTTTAGTGAATTTTTCTATAAATCTTCTATAGTAACCAGTAAATCCTAGAAAACTTCTAACATCTCTTTGACAATTTGGGATAGGCAACTTGGAGATGACTTCAACTTTCGATCTATCAACCTTAATCCCATCTCCCGAAATATGATGTCCTAAAACAATCCCTTCAGTAAACATCATAAAGCATTTTTCATGGCTTAATGAAAGGTTTGTTTCTTTACGTCTTATAAGAACTTTTTCCAAATTTTCTAATGCCTCTTCAAATGAATTACCATAAACCGTAAAATCATCCATATAAACCTCTACACAATCATGGATTAGATCAGAAAAAATTCCTAGTACTGCTCTTTGGAATGTTGCTGGTGCATTACACAACCCAAAAGGAAGCACTCGGTAGGCAAAAGTTCCCCATGGACAAGTAAATGTGGTCTTATCTTGATCTTCAGGTGCTACCTGAATTTGATTATAGCCACTAAAACCATCCAAAAATGAAAAGTACTTTTTACCTACTAATGTATCTAATACCTGATCGATAAAAGGCAAAGGAAAGTGATCCTTCAAAGTTGCTTTGTTCAATTCCCTATAATCAATGCATACCCTCCATTTACCATTCTTTTTAGGTACTATAACTAAAGGAGAAACCCATCGACTATCTGAAATTGGATAAATGAAGTTTACATTGAGTAGTTTTTGGAGCTCTTCTTTCACTATCTCCCTAAGATTTGGATTCATCCTTATTTGAGGTTTTCTGATTGGTCTATTGTTTTCCTCAATATAGATATGATGGATGCAAGTCTTAGGATCAATACTTTTCATGTCAGTATACTCCCATGCAAATGCAGTAGAATGTTTTTGCAAGATTTTGATTAGTTCTTTTTATTGTGACTTTTCCAAATGTTTGTTGATATTCAATGTTTTTCCTGGAAAAATCTCAATGGTAGAACTACCAAACTCTTCCATAGAGTAAAGAGACATTTGTCTTGATGATAAATATTCTATGTCAGATTCCAACTGAAATTGTGTGGGGTCATATTCTGAAGATATCTCAAAATTTTCTAATGTGTTCAAAATTTGACTATCCTCACTAATTTCAGAAATGGTAAAGACAGGTTGTATAGTGTCCTCATCATCAACCCATTCATTGTCTCCTACTTATGTGATTGCTTTTGCTGGAGGATACAAATTGAATTTCTTTGTCGAATTACCATTAGAAATGTACATATCCCCAGATCTACAACTAATGAAAGCATCAGCTGTGGCTAGCCAAGGTCTTCCCAAGATAAGTGGGTGCCCTCCTAGATTACTCTTGGGAGTCAAAATCATAAAATCTACCGGATATTCCCAAGAATCTAAGGAGATTGAAATATCTTCTAATACACCATCTGGTTTAATAATTGATCGATCTGCAAGTTGCAGTAAAGTAGGTGTAAAAAGAAGGTTAGGAAGTTTTAGCTGGTCCATAGTCTGTCTACTCATAATGTTGATAGCAGCCCTTAAGTCAATCAATGTGTTTGGAATTTCTATCCCATTTATATGTGTCTTGACAATTGGACTTCCTGGATCTACATACTTCGGCATGGTAATTTTTCCCATCATAATATCTGCAATCTTTCCTACCAGGTGGATTCTTCTTGTATCTTTTAGTTTCCTTCCTGGTCTTTTGAAACTCAACTCCTTCATGGTTTTTGCTAGAATAGGAATTTCTCGAATGGCTTGTAGCAAGGGAATCTTGATACAAACATTCTTCAATTCATCTAGAAAGTCATAGTTAGGCAACAAGATTTGCTTTTCCACCCCCTTGTCAATTTGTAGTCTTTCAGGAAAAGGAGGTGTAGATGAAGATGCAGGTTGCTCAACTATAGGAGTTGTGGGTGTTAACTTTTCTTTCTCTTTTTGAATATTTGAGTTTTGAAGAGATACTTCTTCAAAACCCTTATTGGCTTCAAGAGAGTCCTCCTCAGAGGTATCCTGTTCTAGGTCATCTATAGAAGGTTTTTCTAAAACTCTACCAGATCTGAGTTGTACATCATTGAGAGGAACAATCATATAGGTAGGAAATTGTTGTCCTTCTACCATGTAAGTATTCTGAGGATTTTTATTATTAGGATTTGGCAATGGTTGAGCTGGAAGTTGATTTGTCTTTTGTTGGTATGGGAGCATGAGTTGAGGATTTGGATTTTGTTGAGAAGGTTGTTGTTGTGGAAATGGCAATGAAAGTTGTGGATTTGGGTTTTGAAGTTGTGGATCTTGTTGATTTTGAAAAGATGGAGGATATTGATAAAATTGAGCAAATCTCCCATAAGGATTTTGTATCCCTTGTACCCATGGATGATGTGGATTTTGATGTTGGGGCCAAGGTTGTTGCCAAGGACTCCAATTTGGTGGGGTTTGAAGATTCATAGGGTTGTTAAACCCTTGAGTTTGTTGTCCCTGCCAAGGTCTTCTTGCAACAAAACAGAGAGATTCTACTGAATTTGGGTCTTCTTGAAAAACAACTTTGAGTCCAGGAATTGAAGGACAATCCTTGATCTCATGATTCTCTGAGCAAATCATACATGTTTCTACAACTTTTTCATCCAAGGGACATTCCCTTAAAGTATGTTTCTTCCTACATTTCGGACAAAAGATGGCTAAAGCATCTGTTTCTGCTTTCTGCTTGTTTTGGATTTTAAGGGTGTCTAGTTGTTCACTAAGGCTCCCTAAGATATCGGTTTTGAACTCATCAAGCATATTACCAATCTCTGCCCTACTTACTGATCCAGTTGCAGATTTGTTAGCCCTAATAAGAGAAGAATCCCTAGGCCCTTTTCCTGTTTTAGATTTTCCCCTTGAGAGATGGACACATAATTCTGTTATGTCACAAAGTGGAAGTTGAGAAATGTATCCTTTCCCCATCATGTTTAAAATATCTATCCATTCATCTCTAATGGCTTTTAATATGAGGGCTTTCAAGGTTTCATCATCTAAGTTGCTCATCTTTGCTCTTTTCAAGTTGTATTGAAATCTTTCAAGTAAATCTTCCAAGTTTTCATCTTATTTTTGCATCATTTTGAATACCTCATCCTTGTGATTGGTGGGCATACAATAGTCCAAATATCTATCCAAAAATGTTTGTTTCATATCATTCCAAGTCCTAATAGATTGAGTGGCTAATCCCATGAACCATTTCAAAGCAGCTCCCTTCAATGTTGAAGGAAACAGTTTGAGTTTTTGAGAGTCTTCCATATAGTCATAAGTTCGGCACACAACTTCATACTCAAACAGAAATGTTTCAGGATCCTCACTTCGCAATCCATAAAAGTTGGGGAGGACAGATGGTGATATATTTTTCATTGTTGTATGAGTTTCCTCATCAACTATAGGGAATCCAAACAAGTTGTCTCCTTCCCTATTTCTTCCATTATTATCTTCACCATTGTTGTCTCCATTGTTTCCTCCTCCTCTACCTCTACCTCTACCTCCAAATCCATCTATTATTTCCTCTACCGTGATAGTTTCTTTAGAGTCCTTAAAGTCCTCTGGTTCTTCTATCAAGGGAGGATGAGAGGGAGTCTCTTTGTTTTCTAAATGGGATTTAGTAGGTGGTATAGGAGAATCCTCTAATTCAACTGTTCCTTGAATTCCAAGAATCTTAAGGCTAGGGGTAGATGGTGGTGAATCTTGTCTATGCCTTGAAGAATATGGAGTTGTAAAAATTGAACTCTTGGCTTTAGCTATAAACCTTCCCCTAGAATCTCTTGCTCTATGCATGTCATTTTTTTATTTTTTATTTTTAAAAAAAGTTGGGCTAATAATTCTCTTTCTGATCTTCCATGTCACACTAGGTGCAAGAAGAGAGCATACTTAAGAAATTACTAAACCAATAACTCTCTTTTCTGATCCTCCAGATCACACTAGGTGCAAGAGGAGAGCATACTTCAAGAAGTTATCAAGTTTTCCCTCTTTTATTATTTTGTTTTTGTGTTTTTTTTTTTCAAGAAATTGGCTACCTAGTTACACTTCCCCGGCAATGGCGCCAAAATGTTTGGTCAATTTAGTGTGTCCTAAATTTCTACATTAATTTATCAATCCAGGATTTGTAAGATGATGAAGTGTGGCGCACTATATGTGCAGGATAACCTATTTCTTGTCTTTTTGTCGTTTTTGGTTTTCTAATGTGAGATGGAAATTCTAAAATAAAACAAGTATGGTTATGATTGTTCAAGGCAATGATATCCTTTATAATGATTTACCAAATTCAAACTTCAAAAGGAATTTGAAACATACAATGACAAAACTTGAAAGGTCATGAGAAAGTGTCTTGCTAGTAGATAAATCAAGCATTGAACTATTGAACGCATGAAAACCAAACTATCCTTGTTTTCATTGTCTAAACACAAAGAAACATGCTTAAAGAAATCCAAGAATTGCAACAAAGTAAATCTAAATCAAATTACATTAACTTATATTCTGATCCTCGCCATTAGTCCATCTATGGATTTAGGAGGTAACCATAAAAAAAAACAACTTGAGCAATACGATATCTAATTTACTTGAGAAAAGGAAACTAATATCAAACTACACCTTTCATAATACAATCCCTCACCATCAGTCCAGCTGTGGCTTTCGGAGGCAACTGAAGATGTTATGAGCAGTTTAATATATCTAAATTTGCAGAAAGGAAACTAATATCAAACTACACATTTCATAATACAATCCCTCACCATCAGTCGAGCTGTGGCTTTCGGAGGTAACTGAAAATGACATGAGAAATTTAATATATCTAACTTTCAGAAAGTAAACTAATATCAAACTACACATTCATACTTCAATCCCTCACCATCAGTCCAGCTGTGGCTTTCGGAGGTAACTGGAAATGACATGAGCAATTTAATATATCTAAATCTAATCTACAAAAACAAATGTGCAAGACTGAAATAAACAAAGCAGTGCTGGAATTAAACAAAAAGTAAATTAGCAGCAGAACAATATTGATTCCATGTCATTATTCAAAAGATATGCAAATGCCCTGGCTTCCTATTTGAAATCTGAAACAAGAACATTGATCAGTTAACACAAAACATGAAAGATTATGGACATAAGTAAGATGTAAAGCATGAAAGTTTATAAGCAGAGATGAAGCATAAATACCATGAAAGATGTAATGTATAAACACATGAATGACTTATGGCACAATGAGCTTAAAGAAATAAAACAAGAACTATACAATAATCCACAAAACCTCAGCGTGTGCAGGGGCCCTCTGCACCAGCCTTGGCAACAACCTTCAAATACGAATTACGCTTGGAAAAAGAGTCTTCTTATATACTAAAATGCAGTCATAATAGAGAGATAATATTACGACACAGTGGCAACGTAATTACATTACAGAGCTATCTGGAGGCTAATGGAGACTAATCTAATATGCGTATGGAAACGCATTATTTATAACAAAGGAAATATAACTAATTCCCTAAAGTTTATGCTGATAGAAAACACGTAAACCATTACATCCAGAGATCTAGGATCATAGCCGCGTTGAGGAGTAAATCTATGCAGAGTGGATGTTGGATTCGGCTTATGGAGCAGTGTATAGGTGTTGATGTGTCTCTCGTAAGTTAGAAATGATCATGCAAATCCTCACGTGATGAGAAATAGAGTCCTGTCGTTGTGGGACTCTATGGTTGACTTCCACTTGGCCACCTTTGACCGCAGCCTCTTTAGGTGAATTTGCCCGAGCCAATAGGACACGATCCATGTCCACATCATTTCTGACTTGCCCATGTGGCTCGTTTTACCTGAAGACACCTGCAACATAGAATTTCACAAAATGGCTGCGGAAAGTTGCAGCAGCTGCGGAAAGTGGCAAGATTCCGCAGCTAAATGAGCAAAAATCTAAATCAAACAGCAGACACAAAATATATTTAAAAACCATTTTAGATGCTCTTTTTCAATTAATATACAATGATATTGAAAACTTGGAAGGTTCAGGTGAATGAAAAAGGTCTAGAAAGGTGTATAGGAAAAATGCATATTTGAGACTCAACACCAGGGTCAGTATATTTTTCCATGTGCACCCACCCCATCATTAACTTTGCTGCTCTTCCAACAAATTAAATAGTTTGGGGTTCCAATATTCTCCTTCTTGGCTTCTTGAGACAAAGTTGCCAAACGATTTTTGTACAGATGGGGATTTCTCTGATATATTGGAGCAAAAGTGCCTTTATGAAAATATTCCTAAGCTCAGAAGCCAAACTAGACTTAGGAATGGGGTCATTCCTCTTCAAAAATAGCCTCTATGGATAGGGATGCTAGTTTGAAGAGGATAGCAAAGGATCAGAAGTTATGGGGATGGGATGCATGGTGACATCTCTCACAGAATGGTAAGGATTTTCCTCCTCACCTTTCTCTTCAATAATGACCATGGGTTGCTTTTTCTTTTCTGTGGTTACTACCTTCCCCGATCTAAATTGGAGATCATTGACTCCAAATGGCATGGACTAATAACTGGATGAAGGAAGTGGGTTCATGGAATGGATCCTTTGTACGGATTTGTTATTGGGGTTTGGTATGGGTTGGGTAGGTAGTTGAGGCAGTCAAAACAGAGGAGGCAAAGGTAATGGTGGCATAGGCTGACTCAGCTGGGGCAATGAAAGTTATGGCATTGGGTAAGGTGCATATGTAGGTGGGTATGATTGCATAGGTGCAGGATAGGAATGATGTGAATAGTTTGGCACTATGCATCCTTGTTTCCAAGACTGGGAGGGTTTTCTATAGTGATATTGGTTCCGATGCTGCCAATGTTGAGTGTGATTAGTGTTAGGATAGGAATATGGATGTGAATTATAATAAAAAATGTGGTGGGAATTCAGGAGCCATACCTACACTTAGGCCAATTTATTCGTGGTCCCATAGCATGGAATGACTTGGCTTCAGGTCTCCCTCCTTAATATACAACTTTCAGTCCAGGTATGGAGGGGCATTTTTTTGGGGCATGGTTCTCTGCACAAATTGAAAATTTGTTAGATCCTTTAACATCAATAGGACATTCTCTTAAAATATTATTTTTTCTACATTTTGGATAAAAAATAGACAATTAATCTTCGTCCTCTACAAGTTTTTGATGAAATTTCAAAGAGTATATCTATTTTCTAATAGTATTCATTATTTCAATTTTCATGTTGTCGATTTTATTCTCCAATCCAATAATCATAGCATTAGTAGGTTCGATTTTCTTATTTCTATTTCAGATTCCTTTACTGGATCTATATTGATTCCTTGCGAATTTCTCGCACAAGTCACAAATTTGATCAAAAGGTTTATGAGAAGTATCCCCTTTTATTAATAAATTAAAATTATTCCTAGAATCATCAGTAAGCCCATGTAAGAACAAGCTCCTAATGTTAATTACAGAAAATTTGTGCTTTGACCTTTGGAGGATATACATAAATCTCTCTAATGAGTCCTCTAAGGTCTCTTCATCATTTTGCACAATAGTAAAGATTTCATCTTGAATATCTCTATTTTTATAATATTCCTGGTATTTTGACAAGAAAACTCTCTTCATTTTCGCCCATGAAGCTATATTGTTTCCTCCTAGTCCCATGAACCAGTGTAATGTTGCATCCTTGAGAGTTGCAGGAAACAACTTTAACTTCTGATCATCATATGATTAATCATAACTCCTACAAAAAATATCAAACTCAAATAGAAAAGAGTTTGGATCTTCGTGTACCTTATCGTAGAAATGAGGAAGATATGATGGTGTAATATTCCTCATTTTCACAACTATGTTAGGATCCACAATTGGAAATCTAAAGGTGGATTGATCCTCATTTACCTGGTTCTCACCAGTTCCCTCTGCATGGTCTTCTTGGTATGCCATTTTTGTTTCTCCAAGTGAACTTATCTCAACATGATGAGAAGGTTGACTATGGGTTCCAATAGTCCCCTTCTTCCCCTTCATGGGATGTATCACACCCAGACTACTTTTACCGGAGTCCAAGTAGACTATTCCTACGTGATGGGTTTGTTTCTGCTTGGACTTTCTACTTGTAAAAGAATTCCCAATATGAGAAATAGTTTCAAATTTATCAGTATTTCCTCAACCCCTTATTGGGCTTCAGACCCCTACCCATTTTAGGCATTCCTTTAAAAAAAAATGACAAAACAAAAATTCAATAAAATGTTGCAAAATTAAAATAACTCAGCACCTATAAATTCCTTCAAACAATAGAAGCACAATGCAGAAAACAGAATAGCATACTTACCCCTATTGTAGAAAATGAAAAATTCTTACCAATTCAAATCGCCTCCCTGACAACAGTGTCAAAATGTTGGGTGCAAGAATTTCAGTTAAGCAAACTCCTTCAACACTTAATCGTCAACCTAGTGGTTTCATAAAATTAGAGACGAAGCACAGGAAATGCCATAAATTGTGTGAAATTTTCCTATCTCTACTCCTACTTTAATTTCAATCTTGAAGAATAAAAAAAAAATATCACACAACAATTTAGAGCAAAGCAATTCTAGTGCTGGAATATGAAAGAATGTACTCTGCGAAGAAATTAATGAAAGGAACTTTCAAACTACTACAAAATTCTAATTACCGAAGTAAAATTCTATGTTTATCTTTGGTATAGTTTTTGAAAGATTAACAATTGGGCCCTTGAAGAGATCTTCCTTCTTTAAGGATTTTCCTTCCTACACTAAGTTTCTTTCATGTACTCCTGCAATCTGCTTGCACTAGTACAGACACAAGGTTTATGTGCTGGAAGTATCTTTTACACTTATACTGGAGATTTATGTTTTTATGCAGAGGCTCTGAGCCTTAGGACTATAGCACTTTGTTCTTGTATCAGGATATTAGTTCCTGTACCGGAACAAAGGATCATGCACCAAGTTTTCCAATTACTTTCAAGAAAAATTAAAGAGTGCATTAATTATGAAAAGAATTTGCAAAGGCGAAAAAAACTTTGAAATAAATTCCATAAAAAAAATAATCCTTCAACCAAACTGGACTTCGTAATGAAAATAAACTTTGAAATAAAAATGAACCACACTTTCTTCAATCAGGGAACTCTCTCATGTAGTCAAAGAAATTATATAAATATGACAACATGCTTTATCCTTGTAATAGTTACTCACATAAATCAGATCTTCCTTTTAATCTTTTTAACTCAGAAAGGTTCACTTTAATAATTCAAAATTAGTTTTAATCCTTTCCTTAAAAGTGTAAAGTGTAGGTATACATCAATATGTTGTAACAATGTTCATTCATCAATTACCAAAGCATATTTAATCCCTAAGATTTTAACTCTTTATATTAAAAATACTTCTATCTGATAATGAACAGTAACTTGCAGAAATGTATCAAATCTATTTAGAATAAAGGAATGAAAAAGCTTTGTTGTAAGGAACCAACACAATCAAGTTGTAGAATTGTAAATGCACTAGTACCAGAATAACATGCTTGCACGATCCAAGCAGAAGTAAAATAATATTTGAAAAAGGAAATTACTGAAGGTAAATCAAACTTAATTAACATTCACACCATGGATCCATCACAGATTAACTATATATGAAATAGAATCAGAACTCTTCTGAAGGAATGAAACATAATCTTAATTCACAATTTGCATGTAAATGAAATCGACACATGCCTTTAACGAAATGAAAGAGAAAGCGAGAATGATTTGGATTGGTTGTGCCCTAGCAAACCAGCTCATTTCCCGTTTTAGGGAACTTTAAACTTCAACACTTAGTGACGAATCAATAAATAATTAAGATGCAAGATGAAAATATCATGGCGTAGCTCCTTTGCATTAAATTCAAATCAACAAATATACATTATGCATTCGATTCCAACCCAAAACTAGGGAGACAACAGCAAAATCACAATTTCACCAGAGTTAGAGTAGCATTTCTATCACTCGGTAACTAATTCCTATCTGAAAACAACATTTTGTATAACCCTTAGGCTTGCAACCATAACGAAATTACATACAGTTTCTCCAATCCAAGACTTTCAGCTGAAACGTAATAAAAATAGCGTTACAAAATAACCTTATGGCTTTCACAAAGTGTTAATCTAATCGTTGGCCAGCGACCTAATCTCGACCATATCTCTGACTTTCCTCTGCTTTGATTGCAACTCGATATGACCAAAACTGAACAAGAGAAATTGGAAATATATTCCTGCGTTAGGTAATGAGCTGTCACGAGAGTTTTGGAGCGAGCGGTTGCCAACGGTGTAGGAATCTAGCTACACTCGGCCATGTTAATGAAATGATTAATACATTTCCTATCAAATAATTTAGGAAATAAAGTATTAGTTTCAAGAAATATTAAAGGCATAAAATATATTAAAATTATTAAATAAGTGCTCTATAAACCTTAAATATGAAGTATAATGATAGTGCAGGAATAGGCATGATTCTTGGAATAGTGCAGGAATAAGAAGGTTTGCGAGGATAAAACAAAGGTTTAAGGTTGTGGTTTTGAAGTAGGAAGGGGGTCAGAATGAATAATTTTAGCCTACCAAAAAGCTATCCTTATATGTGCAATCCATCATCAATACTATCATATACTAGAGTCAAGGTGCTAGCATTCTTCAAAGTATCCACGAGATAGGTGTTAGCCATACATCAAGTATACCATTATGTCCAAGATCAACAATAAGTAGCTTTCAAGAAGATCATTATGATTAATGTTTTCAATACCAGGTGCACCATTTCATCATAGGAAACATAAATCCAAATCACTTTCATATACGTGCATGAGGCATTTACGAAGGATACATTCTTAACATACCATATGCATTACCTATCCATCCAATGTTACAGTTGAAACATAGCATTAAAATAATATACCATGCATACCTTGTAGTATTGAGATACCTATGCACCTTCACATAGGAAAATTTTAGTGTTGTCACCTTTTCATCAAGTTCCTCTTTACCTTTTCTAGATATAGCTTTCCTTCTTGCATCTCATATGATCCTTATGAAGGATTCGCTTATCACATATCATCAATAAGGTTAGAAACATCTAGGTACTCAAAATATACATGGGGGAAGTATAAGCAGTAATCATCATAATCAGATCCATAAGTATAAACAAGAGTAAAGTCATAAGTCAAGGAATACTTATCATTAAGAGAGATGGACCTCTTCCTCTTGAACCAACGTTCAACAGCCATCCATAGACCACAAAACAATGTTGTATTCAATCAAAAAATTTAGGGTTTTATTTAAATTTGAACATCTTGAATTTGATCATGCAAGGGTTTCGTAGGCTCAATGCTTTTCCATAAACTAGGGTTTCTCTCGAACCCTCACCATCAAACCCTTATGTACTAACTACCTAGGGTTTTCTTCATACCATAGAATTCTTTGAGGTATCCACTATTATCTTTTTTCTTCCATCAAAATTGACTCTAAGGGGGTGATTTCCATGGATTTTCTTTAGCCTAACTCTGAAACCATGTTAATTTTTCATAGGGATACATTGACCTTTGCTTTGATAGTTGCATTTCTTCATTAACACATTAAGTTCAGCCCATATCATTTTATCATTATTCAGATTTACACTATTAACCATCTGCATATGAAACTATGTTTAAATAACAATAACATCATCATCATATATGTAGCAGGAAATAAATAAACAAATGGAAGAAAAGCATGCACACATAGAGACACTAGGATTGGTCTGATACTAGGGAAAAACCCACTATGGGGAAAACCCTTGAAAATTCTTCTTATTAGATTGTCCTCAAAGGATTCAACAAACAATAGTACAATGATCCATTAATCCATATCTTCTTAATGCATTAAAACAACTATCACATCCATAATATATCCTTAACCATACTTCTACTAAAGGATCTTATTTTTGAAAACTATAATGCACTGTCACTTCCTGTAGAATAATATTGAACAATATTGTCACTGAGCGAAAACTTCATAGTGTTTTAGTTTCATATTTGAGGCCCTAGCCTCTACTATAACACTTTTTTCTTGCGGTTATGGATCCCTAGCTGCTACTATAGCACTTTGTGCCTATGGCTATGGGTGAGCGCAACCAGATATGCCTTCTGAGGCCCTAGCTTCTACCAGGGGTCAACATGCCTATGGTTTTAGGTTCATAGCCACTACCATGCCTATAGAAAGCATGCAGCTAGAGCCTGAATCCACCAGTTATGTGCCTGCGGCCAGAACATAAACCCTAACCACTTGTGTGAGCTTCGGACCTGTGATTTCAGACCTCTGCATGAACTCCTTCCATCAAACCTTTGCAATTCAAGACAAAATACAAAAGAAGAAGAGATTCTGATCAATGTGTAAGAATGAGCTTGAGGTAACTTCTATTTATAGTCTTTCATGAAGGTCCACTTGGGGTTAAGGTCAAATTAACCAATTGCACGTGTGCTTAGGCCGAACCATTCCATTTAACATTTATAAATAAAATAATTCAAAAATCAACTTCCGATTAACCAAATAGGATGATATTTAGGTCGATTTTGGTCCTCTCGAAAAGAGGAATCTATTTAAATTATTAGATTCATCATATGAGATGGCCAAAGTGAAATTTTACCACATTTTCATAATTTTAACAACTAGTAGTGTATCACACACATGTGATATTTATGGGACCCAAAAGATAATAAAACCCACTCATGCCTCAGAGAATTCCATCACCCCTTATTCCCACGTAATTCACTTAGGCCATGAGGACATTATATATAGAGGTAAAAATGACACCTGACTACCCATGGGATTTAATGCATTATCAATCCTTCTTCCTCCCCTAGGATGTGTTTTGTTAAACACACACAAAGGGAAAGATGCACACATAAATAGAAATATAAACAAGATAAGCGTGTGATGTATTACTATTAACCATAGATATGCTTTTATATTACATTAAGTTTGACCCTTGGATTCCACATTCCATGGTCACTTGGACTCCATTTGTGACTGTTCACCTTCCACACCTACCCATAGAGGATTAGGTGTCCAAAATTCCCCCCCTTAATCTGAAGGGGTATGTGTGAGTCCAAGAAGAGAGTTGTAATACAAATCTGCAAAGTATGCATGGCAACACTTAGGTTGAATCAACTGTCTAAAATGTTGGCATAAAGAGGTGGCTTAAGGATGAACACCAACACTGGAACACAATTCTTATTTAAGTTCCTGAAACTCTTCCAAAACTGGCAAGAAGCTAAGGGCTTCTGCTAGAGGAAGTATCCCTCATATTTGAAGAGGGAGACCTTCAACCTAGAAGAAAGGAGGTCTACAACCTGTGATGGTTTAAGGATGACCACCAACTCTGGAATGCTTGATGCATTCCCTGGAACTCTACCAAGGTTGGTAAGAAGCTGAAGTCATCTGCTAGATGAAGTTCTCTGAATTATTTGAAGAGGAAGAATATGAATCTCACATGGATGGTTTAAGGTTGTCCACCAACCAAAGGCATGCTCATGGGCATTTGTGTCTCTGGCTACAACTCTGAATCTAGAATGATGAATTGTCGCTCAGGCTCACTTGAACTACTATTTTTCTGGCTATGACTCTGAATATGGAATGAGAGATCATGGCTCAGGCTCGCTTTATATGGTGTCAAAGCTTGTAGATGACCACCACTCCCCTCCCCCCCTCATCAAGTACAAGGTGAGATGATGGAAAAAACTCAATTGCCAGTTTCCTCAATTTTTTAGAACAAGTTCTGACATGTGACTTAAACATATTCTTGGTTGTTGATGCCCATTTCCAAGAAGAAATCCATCCAAGATGAATCTTTGTTCTTGTAGGAGGCTTGTTTTTGAAGCATTTGTGTGAAGAATGGGTGTGTCGACCACAGTACTTGCATGGGTGAAGATCGAAACATTGATATTTCATATGGCCAACTCGATCATAGTGTTGGCATTTTTCAATCTATTGTTGTTGTTGATGTGGAAGAGGAGTAGGATCTGGAACAGTTGAAGGTGAATTGTCATGAAGAAATCTGGCACTCTGAAATTTGATGGGCTTGGAGTAGCCTGGAATATGAAATGAAAACTCATTTTCATATCCAAGACCAGTTCTATGCTTGTTGTGGACAAGCTCTTCCCAAGGTCTAATGATGGGCTTGGGAAGTGTAGACTGAATTTTTGCATCTATATGTAAATTTGCTCTTGTACAAGGAACTGAATCTGAATCGACTGCAACTTTATATTCTTTCTTCTTGTTATCACCCGAAATTTTTTTCTAAAATTTGGAAAGTTTACCTTGTTTCTAGTCATGGTCTTATAATAGGTTTTGAGTCATCTCATCTCAATTGTGTCATTCTCATTTCCAAATAAAATTTGACCACCTCATTCCATGGTTTAAAGTCTCATTTTATCACCAAACAATGTTCATTAACCTTGTTTCATTCTTCGAAGATCTTATGCCACGTTTTGAAACCCATTTTTAAAGTTTTTTTCAAAAATTTGATGAATAAGCCATGAAACCATGTTTCTGTAGCGCGCTCAGTGTAAAAACTTGATTTTGTGCTAAGAAAATGCTGGTGATTTCGTAGCGCAAAAACCCAAACTTGCAAATCATGCGCTACAAAATTGAGGATTCTTAGTTTTGCGTTTCAGCTGTCGCATATGTCAAATACAGTTAAATTCCTCATCATTAGGTGTCATCCATGAGTTCTCCTTCATGCATGTAACCATTCATTTGTCATCGATTAGGGGTCAGTTGTCATTGGTCCTTTCAAATTTGAAAATAGTTGGCCATTTTCAACTTCATTTGTTTCATGCAAGACAATAGTGCATCCATGCTTATGTTTTGAAGAAGAAATTAGTGGTGAAAGACCTGAGTTTACTTAAACAAATTCAAGCGAGGCTGTAAAGTTTTCAAGTGAGGCTATGAAACTATATTTCAAGTGAGAAAAAACTGAAACAAATTCAAGCGAGGCTGCTCATTCAAATTTAGGTTATACCAATGTTTTCAAAACTTGCTATCAAGTGAGTTTGAAATTCATTACTGGTGGAAGCATACTTGTTATCAAGCGAGGCTGAACTCATTTACCAAGTGATCCAGATCATTCAACAAGAAGCTCTGATTGGTAATTTGCTAATTTGCTGAAGACACAGGGTTTTCAGAGGGATTATCACAGATTTCCAAAGATACAAGATTTTCAAGAAGAAAATGGCTGAAGAAAGAAGGATTCATAGGTTTGGTCATTGCCTAAGAATATAACTTGAAGGTGTAGAAGCCCTTACAAAAGACAATTTTGTTGAAGAAGCCTTTGAGACAGTAGGTTTCTAGAGGTTTTTTGAAAAAATTCAAGGAGGGCACACTCAAGTCACCAAAGAATTTTCCATAAACTTCACAGGATAAAACTCAAATATTGGGTTCCTCAATTTACCAATTTCCCCTGAAGTGATATCAGCAGTTACAGAAATTCTGAGAGGAGAAGACAGGTGGTTTAAAAACTTCAAGTTTGACATGGTACCTGCAAAATATTTCTAAAACCAGAGTTTACATAGGTTGACTTCAACAAATCTGTATCAGGAAGTTATGTCAAAGGTACATTTTCCAATCTGCTCTACAATATTCATAGGTACTTCACCTGCGAAGGGAGATATGACAAGGTGTATACCTATCACTTTAAACTCTTGCTTCATTTCACAAGGATAATATCTCTAGATTTACCTTTTTATCTTTTCAGAAGTTTGGCTAAGATGTCTGATAAGGTAAAAATGAAGGTTGAGTCATGTGAAACCTCATTTTTTCACCATGGATTAGTCAAGTTAATAGTTTTACATGAGCTATATAAAGAAAATAGAGATTGGGCTGAATTCCTCTTTTTGAGTAGAATTGGGATTGAAGGAACAAGTGTTAGTCCTCAAGCTAAAGAAAAAACTCCATCAAAGATTACTGCCCCTGTAGAAACAAAGTCAAGAAGATTTGTTAAGCTCATGCCTTGAAAAAAATTTAAAGAATAAATGATAAGAACAACATTGAATATCCAAGATAATCTTAAATCTGCACAAAAGAAGAAAACTCTGGTTAAGGAGACAATTCTAGAATAGTCAACTAGTAAAACAGATCAAAAGAAGTTGACTAGGAGTCAAAGGTTAAAGGAAAAGGGTAAGGTTGTAGTTATAGAGGGGTCAAGAGGTAATTTGAATGATATACTTCAAGCTATTGACATTGAAGAGTCTCCCCTAGTACAAGCAGACTTCATCAAATTGGATATAGGTGGCAGCGAATCAAAGAAATTGAAGACATCCAAAAGGTTAGATTTTCAGGATGAAGTGATAGATTTTATCTTTAAGCCTAGAAAAACCTCAACTAGGCACTCTAAGAAGTTGAAACAGTCAGAAATGGCGATAGATCAAACAGGAGGTGAAAGTGCTAATGTTTTTGAAGAAACCACAAATACATCATTTTCAATGTCTGAAGAAGATACAAACAGGGTTTTCAATATTTAGAAAGAAAAGAGCTGCTATGAAGATGTCAAAGACAAACTCAGATTTGAAAATAATCAGATTGATAAGTTGAAGAAAAAGGTGAGAGTGCATGCAGAAGAAAGGGCAAACTTTGAAAGGATGAAAGGACTGTGGGAGATGGAGAAAAATCCAAACCCTGAATTAATTGATAGTCAAGCTCAATTCTTCATATGGACCCTACCTACAATCAAAGAAGAAAATTTCATTAGGATGGTCAATACCAAGCTAAGGGAAAACAATAGAAGGCTTAAGAGGAGAGTAGAAGACTTGGAAATATACCTAGCACAGTTTGAAGATCAGCCACAGCTAAAATAAGTGCAAATATTAAGTGTCATCCTTTAACAAATTTTTGAGGTTATGTGGTAATATCTCATTTTTGGAGCTCTTTAAATTTGATGTTTATGGGTTATGAGAGCTGATATACACCTGGAAATATAGTATTAAAGGTTTTAAAACTAAAATTTTGGAAGGAAGTTGTGAAAAGTGAAGACTCAGCAGTTTCGTAGCGCTCTAAGAAACTGCTGAAGGTGACACACAACAGTTTGAAGAATTTTTGCAATTTTCAAAGGTGAAAAGGGTTTTGTTTTGAGATTTGATGTTGGTGGGAGGTATATGTAGAATATCAATGAAGATCTAGGAGCTTTGGCACATAAAAATGGAGGTTTGAAGCATGATTTTAAAAGGAAAAGTTTGCGCTACGAAAACAACAGACTCAGCAGTTTCGTAGCGCAACGGTATTGACAGTTTTTGCACCATTTTGGAGGTTCGGGATTTGCACAGCTACAAGGTCGAATTTAAATGAAGGTTATAAGACATTTGCCACATGTTTTGAGCACCAATTCTTTAGCAGTTGGTTCGAATGGACATAAATGAGGGATTCAGCTATTATAGAGGGAACATGCTCCTATTTTGCAGGAATGGATAAGAAGCAGGTTGATGGGGTATAACAACAAGAAGATAAACAACATCATGGTCAAAGTCTAGAAAAAATAGCTGTCAAGCATAGTTTTTAAGGATTAGATATGGTTTTTAAAGGTTGTTAAGATATAATAAATAGTGTTTTATTCCTAGTTGTATTAGCACTGTAAGACAGACAATTTAACTGTCAGTTTGTAAATGAACTTTGTTTAGAAGTTGATAGGTGTCAAATTCGAATTTATTCTCAAATTTTTGGAAGGAATCCAAGGATGTAATAACCACTCTATAAGAGGGAAGAAATCGAATTGCATAGGGTTGGAATTTTCATTGAACAAGCATAATTTTTGTGATATCAGAGAACTGTGTTTTTATCTTAATACATAGAGTTTTGTTTCATCACTTAGGATTCAGAAAGGGTTATCGATGTTTGATTGTCTCATGATATTTCTCTTAAAATAACTTGCAGTGGCATGCATTTATATTACTTAGAATTCACTGAAGGTGCTCTAACTTTCTTCATATGTTCATGAACTGTGTTTATTATATGTCCTACTATTCTATTGATGCATCTAAACCCTAAAATGCCCTGAATTCCATATGAAACTGATATTTATGTTTTGTGAAAGAAAATTTAACTCCATTTACCCTATAGATGTTTGTTGATTATTAGTACAACCAATTATTCACTTTATTCAGTTTATTCACAGAGTTAGCCATCTGATCTTTATTTGAAAATCATTAACCTATTGAGAGAGCCCTCTCAGGTTGAGGAGACTAAGCCTCAACGAAAAGTTTGGTTTGAAATAGTTACTCAAGGTCTCCTTGACTAGTAGCCTATCAGGGTCTGATTTTGAGATAACACTGCTAATGGGAGTACCTCTGAATTTTTTGAACAGAAATAGGTTCAAGATAATGACTCTTTTGCTGAAGTTCATCTTGTTGGAGCTGAGACTCCAACCGCAAAAACTCAATCTTGTCTTGTGCATCTTGCAAGCAAGTTTGAATATTAAAAAGAGAATTTTTTCTTATTTTTATTGTATCATGATCTGTGGAATGTATCATAGTTTTCAAGAACTCTAATACTTCAGTAATCCAATCCATTTTCTCCTTAATCAAAATTACACCTTTTTTTTTTAAACTGATCACAAATTAACAACTATGACCTATGATATAATGCGGAAAAGTGTGGGTATAAAGACACAACAATATCCTTAGTGCATGAAATAAATAGTGTGCAACCAGCAAGCAAGAATGACTGTAATGTATTCAAAATCCATTACATATGCATAATCGTTCCCTCATTACTAGCATACAAAATGAAATATGTTCTGACTTTCCTGCTTTTAATTGCGAAAATAATCACTACCTTCATACAAACAAACGATTTGTATCGCTTCAAACTCCATATCTCTTTTAATGCCTATCAATGGTCGTGCTTTTATAATAACTGGCCTTGTGGAAAAGAATATCATACTACTCGAAAAGTCCACCAACCACAAAGAGAATTTCAGCGAGAGTGTAGGCTTCAAAAAATCTTGTGCTTCAACACTGCATTTTGTGATGCACAGATGATATCGTGGAGACCATTTCATATCCAAAGTCATGAAATCATACTCCTTTCCTTTAAAACAAAAAAAATCCATGCTCTGTGATCACCTTACCGTCTCCCTCTCCTGCTAACTCCTCCCCACTATAGCATCACACTCTACTCACTCCGAGGAGGGAGGGAGATTATGGTCCTAGGCAAGGAAGAGCCACGTTGAGGAATGTGGGAGGCCAACATTCAGGTGGGTATGGAGCAGGTAGGAGAAAACTGAAGAGACGGGATGGGTTGGAGGGCAGGGCAGAGAGAAGAGAGGGAGCTTTGGGTGGGTGAGAGGTGTAGCTTAGGGAGTGCAATGAGGGGGGTATGAGTATCTGAAGAAGGAGTGACAGATAGGAGACATGAGCAAGGGGTGGGGAGGGCTGTGTGCGGGTGTGAGGGAGACGTGGGGAGGGAGCACGCAGGAGGAGTGAGATTGAGGGGGAGGAGGAGTTAGGAAGGTTGAGGGTGAGGGTGTGGGTGGAGCAGTGTGAGGGCCGAGGGGCCGTGAGTGGCTGATGGGTGGGAGTGAGTGGCTACTATGGGATTATGTAGTTTATTTGGCAGGAGGACAAGGGGAGGTAGAAGGAAGATGAAGCGAAAAGGGAAGGGTGGAGAGAGGATGCCCGACGGGAATATGAAGTGATGTTAGTTTGGTGGTTGAGGCCTATGGTATGTGGTTTTGAGGCGGAGGCCTGTTGGTAGAGTGCAAGGATTTTTATGCAAAATGACAGGCATGAAGAAATGGAAGGCTTCACAGAACATAAAAAAATTCATACAGGATAACCGTCTACTCACAATATTGTTCTTTCCCTTCTCTATAGGAATCACATAGAGCGCACTGACACATTTAATGAACAAAGTGCATATTCTTGAATAATTGTTGTTGTGGTCTCTATTTATAGAAAGAGTATAGAAGATTTGGAATTATGGGCAGAGACGTTAATGATAGTCTTGGAACAAAAAAAAAGTCACCTACAACTGCAACAGAGTAACAAAGTGCCAGAAACAGAGCTGCAAAAATAACGCTTCTGTAGGAGGGATATAATTTTTTACAGTTAGCAAATTAATGCACTAAAATGGACAATGAGTTGAAATGACATAATTTCTGACATGTACATAGAGGCCACTAAATGAATGGCTTTGATACCATGTTAAACACACACATGGTGAAACACACACAGAGGGAAAGATGCACACATAAACATAAAGATAAACAAGATAAGTGTGTGATGTATTACTATTAACCATAGATGTTATTTTATAGTACATTATGTGTGACCCTTTGAATGCAGATTCCAAGGTCACTTGGACTCCATTTGTGACTTTTCTCCTTCCACACCTACCCATAGAGGATTAGGTGTCCAACATGTTTCAACGTTCCCCATCCTAAGAAATTTGTGTAATTGAAACAAGGGGCTTCATTCTCCATGGACATGTTGATTGTCTTAAGAAATTGATCACTACCCAATATAATTTTGAAGAGGGAAATATGACAAGTATTTATCCTTCTATTAAAGTGGGAATTAATCTTAGAAATCAAGAAAATAATTATCCTTGAAGCAACATGCTCCATAGAGTAATTTCTTGCATTTCAAATCCCTCTTTTAAGAGTTTCTAGTTGTACACTAAAATTCCTAGATTCGGTCCATCCATTTTTGAACAACACATCAAACCATGGACAAGTACATCCATTTTATAGAAAAAAAAAGGATTCTTCAACCCTCCAAAAATATGGACATCAAGGTTGAGTTCGACAAGTTTCATAAATATATTTTTATCTATCCCATCACATGAACATCACTGATCTCCAATGTCATTCTTGTGAACAGAAATCAAGGTACTATCTACATTTGTATTGATTTTTATGATTTTAACCAAGCTTGTCCCAAAGAAAATTCCTTAACACCACTCATTGATTAATTTATTTAAAAATGCACTAATCATGAGGTGTTTTCTTTTATAGATGTTTTCTTGAGGTATAACCAAATATAGATTCACTATAAAAAATCAATATAAAATTGCTTCCACCAAACCATGGTGCATTTTCACTTAATATTTTGTTATGCTATGTTTTCCTTTGAGATAACCTAAGGTCGATAAGTTATACCAAAGCATATAAAATGTTTATTTGTTTTTAAATAGTTCAATGACTAGTGAATAGTTTTCTGAAACAAGTGATTTTACTTAGAGATATCTTTGATAAAATAAAATGTTTCTCTTTAATTACAATTGGTTAATTTGATTTAAAGTAGGATGAATAGAAGAATGTAGAAGTAAAAATTATTTAATAATCAAATAGAGTATTTTACCATTTATAAGCAGAAATTATTAAAATTATGTTTTCATAATCAACAAAATATAATCAAGTCATAACAGGAACCTTCGTGTAATTAAATTCAATAGGAATTTAAAATAACATATAGCTTTGTAAATTAGTCTCTTAATCCAATTACAACTTCACAACAAATCGAAAATGAAACAGAGATTCAATTAAATTTCTAGTTGGATAACTGTTAATGAATTAAATTATACGAGGAATACAAAATGAAAAACAGAAAAGAAATAACTCACAGGAACACAAGCTATAAGAAGTAAAGTCAAGAATTCTTTATTCAATAAAAAATGCTCCATCTATCACAAGTCTTTTTGATAAATAGCTCAAGGGTGCAACCTCGAATACTTTCATGAATGAAGTATATATACAAAATGTAAAATATTACAATCAATGCCTGAGTGACAAGAAAACTATATTCTCTAAAAATGAATAGAAAGGAAAGAAATCAATCTAAAAGGAGTGCATCTGCATTTTTGGCCCTGCTTCAAAGGAAAACTGTTGTTGAGTCAGAATTATTATGTTGCTTTAGCAAGATGACTTGTCCTTTAATATTTCTATTCACAAATATTCTCCCACCGCTCCTCATCTCGAATTGAAACTTCAATAACCTTGCAGTAGATTTCATCTACCTCCGTGTACTTTGTAAAAGTGGGTTTTATAGTGAAAATGTGTTTTATCTCATGGTGAATAAAATTGATATCTTCAACAGCATTGTAAAATGATTTGCATGCCATAAAAACATGAATAAAAGACATGGATGTAGACCTTATTGTTTCTTTGATCTTATTCATGTAATCTTCCTTGGACATTAGTTCATCATTTATAAAAAAGAGTGATGGAAGACCCCTTTTAATCAATGCATCATTCCTTGAAAGAAACCTGTTGATTGCCACATCAAGAGTGTGACGCTTCTCTGTTAACTACACTACTAAGTTCTTTTTATCAGAACTTTATTTACTGCAAGGATAGTCTGAGTCTTGTTATATACCCCTAGCTCATCCAATTCTTGGTTTTCCTTAGAGTTTAGAAAATTTATAATGTTTTTGGTTGTATTAGGCATTTCTCCCAGTTGAGTGCTTATATCAGAAATTGGCTGGTTTTCCTTTTCCACTAAATCCTTCTCAAAGATGATCTTGATCGATGGTCAAATTTCATTAATTTCTTCAATTTTGTTTTTCCAAGTGATTTCTTTGACATTACCAAGAGTGTATCCAATAGAATCTTCAGTTGTCGATTTCTTCCATACTTCTACTTGGTTCTGAGCTCTTTGAAGCTCTGATGCATGGAAAGTGTAAAACTTCTTTTGTTGACCCTCTAGAAGTTTTACTTTGTCTTGTAACTTCTTTATTTCTTCAGTCTGCAAGGTCATGTTTTTCAGTGTAGAGGCTAAATGATCTGCAACATCTCCTTTACTGGTGGTAGCAGCTATAGAAATGGGAATAGATATCATAGGAAGTGCTTCTAAAGGGGAAACTTGCTTAGCTGGTCTATTGATTTATTTAATCCACTTCTCCATCTCTGTTTCCATTTGCTTCAACTGTGTACTCTGTTCTAAAATGAGCTTCATCATGTCAGCCTTTTTTGTCTCTATCTCTTCAATCTACTTAGCTAAAGGATCTTCTGTTGCTGGTAGTTTTAATTGCATCCTTAATGCTACAATATCTACATTTTTTTTCTTAATCAAATCCTCTGTAGCATTAAAATTTGTAGGATCATAACCCAATTTTATTACCAAATATTCCAAGGTCTTTGTCATCGTATCTTTGGAAAAATCTAAGACTTTTTCCATGTTAAGTTGTGACCATACATTTTCTAGTGTGACATGCAATTTAGATAAAGACATAGCAGTGTTAGTTATAGTGGCGAAGATCATCTCCCTAGTTTTTTTATGCATCCCCATTTGATCAATGTGATGTATGTCTCTAACATCAAAATCAAGAGATGTCTTCTTATAATTTTCTTCTCCTTTAGGCTAAGGAACTTGTGGTTGAAGAAATGCCATTAGCATTCTTCTTTTCTCTATTTTGAAGGCTGACAATAGCCTGCTTTGGGCACCTGAAGTTTATTCCCAGTATTGGTTGTATGTGATTATCTTCAAGGCTTCATTTTTTAGTTTGATTTCCTTAAAGATATCCATGGTGCTCTTATCTATCTTTCTTGAAGTTTATGTACCTGTATGCATGATCTACTACTACTCTGAAGTAGTCATGGAAGTTGTAAGAGAATGTGTGGAATACTGACCTATCAACGAGGATATAAGAGCCTCATAAGTGTTGATAGGATTTTACTTCTCTGAATCCTTGATAATGTTGAATCTAGAGCTAAGCTTAGCCTTCTTTATGTACATCATTTTTAATCCTTACCTGAAGATATCTACCTCTGAAGGGGATCCTTCTTACCTATTCCTTTTGGTTGTATTTTCCTGATTTGTAGGAGTTTGTGTTGTTGATGATGAGACTGGTTGTTCTTCTACCTCATGAAACATGTTCTCTATCCACTTTGGCTGGTTCTTATAATTCTCTATTTCTAGCCTAGGTGTGTGAAAGTAAGGAGTAGATTTGGTTTCTACCCTTAATTTGGAAATTTTCCCTAATGGATCGTATGACCAAGTGAAGCTTCAATCAAACTACATTCACTTCAATAGTTGATCTGCCTCTGCTCCTGCTTTCCTATTGTTACATATGAATGGGCCAACTGTAATTTTTAGCTTAAACTGAGACTTTTTCTTGGCAGGAACAAAGTGGACTTGATCCATATTGATCATCTTCCTGATGAATTCTAAGGAAAAAAATCCTCATTGGGAGGAATTTTGGCAACTTATATGGTTGCAGCTCACATCCAAAAACACTTATTTCTGTGTCGTTTTCATATAAGTACCAATATTCTGTTTGTACCTGTTCTAATAGCTAGAAAATATTTTGAATTTATTCACTGATTCTTGGTTCTTCTCTACTACTTAGAAGACTAATAGATGGGTAGACAAACTTCTCAATGAACTGCTTATATGTAAACTCATTTTGATCTTTCATAACCAGGGTGGTCCATAAAATGGATGATTGTTGGTCTCCTTTATCATTTAAATATTTCTGCAATGACAGTTTCATGTTGTCTCCTTGAAAGTATATGAACATGTATATTAAGATAGAGGTAGCTAAATACCTCCTCTATTTTGAAATCAAGAAATTGCTTATGAATAGACTCTACAAGGAAATGACTGAAATTGAACACTATGGAAGGTTTGGCATCATTGGAAAAAATTGATAGAAATCCTATAATGGCTTCATCTATATATTGATCAAAGTAGTATCCAAGCAATTAAGATAGGACAATGTTTATCTGCTTGATCTCTCATGGAATAGAGATGAAGGATAAAGATGGTTTCTCTTAGGAAATGAAGCACCTTGTGCTAGGAATAATTATAAATTTTGGGTTCTCTTAGCAAGCTCTAATCTATGATATATTTCAACCAGAGCTTTATGAGAAAATGGGGAACCATTTCTGACTGTCGGGGCTAGCATCATTTGTTCAATAGCCTGAGGGGTTATGTTAAATAGAACTTGGCCATTGGAGTTGATTATGGTTCTCTCGCTTGGAAAATAGGAGGCATGAAATTTCCTAATGAAATTAGGAGCGTTGTGGGAAGGAGGAGAGATATAGCAAGGTAGCTTGAATCCCATAGTTGGATTTCATCAAATTTCTCAATCCATTTATATTCAAGCCAACAATACATCTTGAGAATATCAATATCAGAATGTGATTCATAGATCCTGTAATCTCTATCATCCATAGGGATATGATGAAGGTCTATATGAGGTAAAATGAGAGGATTTATGTTTTCCTCGGGTCCTTTATCCTTGGGAGGCATAATGGCTACAACTGACACTGGAATTTATTTTCAACAAAGGGAAGAAAGAAGGTTCTATGAGCAAAAGGAAATTCTGTGAGAAAGAATGGGGAAAGGAATGCAACATGATAAGATCGGGTGTTTCACACGCAAATGTAACATCTCTGGATCAATAGATAGCCTGCAAAAAATGAAGCGTTATAACTTGTAAACAAAAGAAGAATTTTTCAGTGTGGTTTTGAAGGTTTAATAGAGAAAATCTAGTTTCCATTGATGGTGCGAGTTAATGGATAGTTAATTAGATTCATAACAAAAATATGGAGGAAAGGAATCTAAGTGGCTAACGGCTAACGTGGTGGTAGCAGGGGAGTGGTGAACGTGTAGACGTGCAATGGTAAATAAAATATAAGAAATATACCAGAAATATATTTCGTAGGGGGGGTAAGATGGTTTACAGTTCTTCCTGAGGGGAGTTTGAAATCTTGTGCAACTACCACATAGGAAGGGAGTGGTTTTGGAATACAATTCTTTTCGGACCCCCCTCTCGGTGATAAATTTCGAATGGCAAAGGGGGGTCGTTGGATGTTGGAAAGTGTGAGGTGTATCATCGGATATGTGGGAATGTGGGAGGACGGTAAGATGTGCTAATGTGGAATGGTGGGGTCAAGTTTTATTAAATAAAGCGTCAGGACTGTATGAAGGGAATGATTTAGGGAAATGTGAATAAAAGCAATTAATGGTGGGATATTCTTTAGGGGCATGAAATGAAATGGGAAGAGTGGCAGGGGCATATTATTATGGTTTGGAACTTAGGATATGGGTTAATAATTGATATTTAAACCATATAAATTTCTCCTTTTATGGGCGCATTTAGAATAGCAGCCAATCAAATTTTTAAAACCTAATGAAGCTTTCCTTTTTCTTTTTTCTTCCCTAACATTTTATTTTAATTTGCCTTCTTTATTTAGGGCAGCCAACACCTATCATTTTATTGATATGGATGCCTATAAAACATAATAATTTTCCTAACATTTTTAACTGTTACTATTCTTCTGCATCCATATCCTACCTTTAACATTTTCAAAATTATTTAACTACATCTGCTAACTTATCAAAACTAGATAACATTACAACATGCTCTTTCTTCCCAAAATTTTTGGAGAAACCTTCCAACACACCATGACATTTATATTTCCTAACCTTGTTCATGTAATCTTGGCCTATATTAATTACTTCACTACTCTTTCTCAGAATCCATCCCAACATATAAAATACCTTTCCATAATATTTCAATGATATCAAAAATAAAAAAAAATCTTGGCACCCCTCAATTAAAAACACTATTAAAAAAATAAAAAATAAAATAAAAAACAAATAAAAATAAATAAATAAAACAAGGGCCTCCACCCACCTGATCCAAGCTACAATATGAAATACTCTACCATTTCCCTAGCCCAAGCCCACCTCCTCCCACTTTCAATATGAAAGAGGAAAGCCTCTTCCATCGCCCTAAATGCCTAATCCCACCTCCACCCAACTCCGAATTCCAAGAGGAAGTTGAGCCTCTGCCATCGCCCCTCGCTCGCCTTAGCCCACCTTATAGTTGCAATAGGAAGATACTCCGCACACCTCTGGGCTGTAAGAGGAAGAACCTCAACCATTGTAATAGGACATGAGGGAACGACAACACTAGTTCCTGAGGAAGGGAAGAGCATGAGGACAAAGACTATACATTAATAAAATTGGGAATGAATTAATAGGGCCTAGCTCAACCACAGTCTCATGACACTCGACCCATGAAACTCCATTATGAGTAGTGACACAGGAAGGGGATGTTTTCAAGACATTGGAAGAGGATGTGTTCTTCCCCCCACCACTCTATATGATGCCTCCATTGCAACACAGTTTGATAACGACATCCTTGAGCACATCAGAAGAAGTGTGGTTAAGATGGAAGAGGAGGAGACTCATAGGGGTCACACTTCCCTTTGGGTTCTCTACAAAATCTTGGCCCATCTACTGAAAGAAAAGGAGAAGGATATGTCTAAAGCCACTAATTGGATAATGGAGCTTTCTGTACAACTCAACCATTCCACCTCCTTGTTAAAACAACTTCCTAGAGAACTTAAAATTGACTACCCCCCCCAACCTCCTGTTCCCTACTATGTCTACCTCGATTTATTCTCCTGCCAACTCGTCCCCTCTTCCTCCTCAATGACATCCTCCTCCCTCCCCCTAGTACCAACCCTTATGGGTGCTACATCGTGGAAGAGGCCCTTGAGGATTCCATCACTGTGGATGCTCAAGGAAAGACTTAGGTTCAAGGAGGCACCATCATGGCTACAATTCAGCTCTAGTGTGGCATGCACTAGCCACTGATGACTTGGAAGGCATAAGGTTGGTAATTGAATTTTCATTTTGATTGATGAATATCAGAGTGACCGTGTTTTGTCTTAATGGACATCATAGTGACTTAAACTCTTTTGTTAGGCCTAAGTGTGCACGGTCTGGGCCTGAGAATCTCCCATCACCATTCTGGTTTGAATCTATCCTTTCTTTACATTCATCACTCATCACGTCGCGAGGCTCAACCCTCCAATTTGAGCTAAATGAAAATATATTTCACATTTTAAACTCTCTGGAAAACTTAGACTCTATTTTCCCCTCCGAGGGGTAGAGAATTTTTTATCACACACTCTAGTAAATTTTGTACATGTCTATACATTGTGTAAATTTTTCTCTGTTAATATAATGCTTGCTTACCAAAAGAAAATGTGTTGTCTTCAACCTTCAATAAATAATCCTAGCTTCTCACTTATGTGTTGAGATTGCAACAAGATGATGAGCTTAGTGGAAAGGAGTCGCCTTCACTAAGTGGGCTCGCAGGGTATTTTTGGCGCAAAGTCTATTTTTAGACTATGTCTATTTTTAGACATATGGATCATGTTCTATGAGTTGCAGGATGCTATTTGTGGATGGTTGGTCAAGTCAGAAAAAATAGATGGACTTCTATATTTAGACATACTGGGCAGAATCTATTTTTAGATTTCCAGTCTAAAAATAGATATGTCGAATATTATTAGCTCTTAATAATATTTGGACTCTAAAAATTATCTTATCCTCTTGGAGCACTTCAGTTAAGTGCATAGATGTGGCACATGCAGCTGACAGAAGGAATTACGCTATTCCTGAGGGTTTAGTGGAGCTATTTCATGGAGACTTCAGTTAGAACTCAGGTGACAGAGTTTGGTGGAGTTGATTGAGGAGTTAATGGAGTTGTGTTCAGTTTAACTCAGTTAAACATAGTTGAGCTAGTTGTATCTAGTCTAACTGATTGATACACTAGAGAGAGTGGTGTGAATTAATTATTAATTAATTCACTAATTATTAACTCATAAATCAACTAAAGAATACATCAGTTAACTTCAGTGCATGGACAGTTTCAGTGGAGACCAGTGAAGAGGTAGGTGAAAGAGCAGTGTGACTATCAGTTGTGACTATACTGGTGCATGAGATTTGCACACACATTGATGGAGATGCCAATGAGAATTGTGCAGTGCATACTAGTGGGATTTGAACTTGGATCAAGCCATTATTCATCTTGGATTGCACAGTAGAGGCAGGCTAATAGGTGGAGCAGATTGGAGCATGTGTTTTGTATGATCTGAGCTTGTGTAGTGTGTAACAATTGGAGATTGTACTGAGAGCTTGTGAGGATTTTGTACAATGATTGTTACATGATCTCTATCATTATAATATATAGATATTTGGGGGTTTTTAGCTTTAATATTTCCCATAAATACTGTGTTTATATGTGTGATTGTTTATGGTTTTAATGTGCGCATGCGATTGTTTATATTTCCGGAAATTGATGATAAATAGTAGAAGAGGTTATGTATTATGCATAAAGCTCAAATAGTGTGTGATTAGGATAATCTAGGTGAATAATTGAACAGTTATTCAAATTTCTACATGGTATCAGAGCAATATTGATCATTGGAGCAATTGCAAAACATTGAAGCGGTTGAGTTTTGTACTGGTGGAATTCGAATTTGCAGCAGTGTTTTCTTGGTGTCAAAGTTTAGATGTCTTTCAACGGATTTCCATTAGAGTATACTCTTGAGGGCAGCTCAAATTATATTGCATGGAAGGACAGCATGGAGGTGGTGCTAGATGACAATGGGTTGAAGGAGTTCATAGATGCTGAAGTCCCAAAGCCTACTTCTAGCGATGCTACCGTAATTGATGCTTGGAAAAAGAAGACAGCAAATTATCGAAGGATTCTATTGGAGGGCGTGAAGGATCACATAGTATCTAGCCTTCATGGTAAGGCTTCTCCATTCTTGATGTGGAAAGCCTTGACATATTTATTCCAAAGCAAGAGCGACCAGAGGAAGTTGGCGCTCAAGGAAAAACTCAGGAACATAAAGATGGAGAAAGGCGACAGTATGCCCAAGTACCTCACAAAGTTCATCCAATGCAGGGATGATCTGGGAAGTGTGGGGGTGACTGTTGATGATGAGGACTTGGTGAGCTTGGCTCTCCTTGGGCTTCTGAAGAGTTGGCATTCCTATCAGGACTCTGTCAATGGTTGGGAGAAATTGCCAGGATGGGAGCGACTTTGGTCGGATCTTATGCAAGAGGAGATAAGGCGGAGTACCAAGGATGGATCGTCATCAAAGAACTCTGATGAAGAGAATTGTGCTTTGGCTACCAAAGAAAAGAAGGGGAAGAGCAAGAAATCTTCTCATTCCAGTGCGAAAGGCAAGAAGCAGGACATGTCCAAGGTGAAGTGCTTTCACTGTCACCAACACGGACATTATGCCACCAATTGTTCGCTGAAGAAGAAAAATAAGCAGGCTGCTGGATCTGCAGCTGGAGAGGCCTTAGCCTCGCAGTTTTATCTGGATTTTTAACTGATCACATGCTTGGTTTCAAGTGTGATGGGTTCAGTGTGGTTTCTGGATAGTGGTGCATATTTTCACATGACAGGAGATCGAGATTTGTTCACTGATCTGGATGAGAAAGATCTTGGAGTGCACATCGAGATGGGCGATGATGGTAGATACAATGCGACCAGTATCAGTACCATTTCCTTTGACAGGGAGTCTGGTAAACCCTTCGTATTGAAGTAAGTGATGCATGTTCCAGGATTGAAGAAGAATCTTATCTCTGTGGCGATGTTAGAAGACAAGGGATATGATGTTGTCTTTAGCGAGGGAAAGGCCTTCCTGTGAAGTAAGGCAACTGGTGAGACCCGGAGGATAGGGGTTCGAGTTAAGAACCTTTATCAATTGCAGATAGATGGCTGCGCAATAATGGCAGGCAAGGCAGAATGAGTGGTGAGTCGGGATGATGGCGAGTTGTGGCACTGGAGATTGGGCCACCTTCACCATGGAGCTTTGAAGATACTGCAGCAGATTTCTACTGGGCTTCCTAAGGGTACTCTTGCACAGTCAGATCAGTGCAAGGGGTGTACCTTGGGAAAATTTGTGAAAGCCACCTTGCACGAGAAGGATAGTCGCGCCACGATGATCCTTGAGAGAATTCACACAGACGTGTGTGGACCTTTCTCAGCAGCTTCGACAGAAAAGCATAGGTATTATGTGATATTTGTTGATGATTTTTCTCGGAAGTGCTAGATATTCTTCATGCAGAAGAAGAGCGAGACATACTCAAAGTTCTGTGAGTTCAAGGCACTAGTTGAGAAAGAATCAGGGAAGTAGGTGAAGGCTCTTAGGAGCGACAATGGTGGTGAATTCATCTTCGGCGAATTCAAGGACTTTTGCAGTGTAGAAGGAATTCGAAGAGAGCTCATAACACCTCATAACCCATAGCAGAACGGGGTTTCTGAGCGAAAGAACAGAGCGATCGTGGGTGTTGCACGGGTGATGTTGCATGATCAGGGCCTACCCATACACTTGTGGGCGGAGGCATGCAATACTGTAGTATATGTGCAGAACCGTTGTCCTCACAGGATACTTGGCATGAGTACACCCAAGGAGGCATTTTCTGGTAAGAAGCCTGATATTTCCCATTTGAGGATTTTTGGTTCATCTGTTTACATTCATGTGACGAAGGATGCCAGGAAGAAGCTAGAGCCAACTGCAGAGGTTGGGATATTTTTGGGGTACATTGATATGCCCCACAACTATCGTGTGTATTTTCCAGACAGTCGCAAGACTATTGTGCGATGAGATATCAAATTTCACGAGGAGAAAGCCATGAAGTGTTCGCTTGAGAGGGAGCCACACTTGCATGCAGATGAGGAGCTATTAGTTCCTAAGGATGAGCCTCAGGATGTGGATCAGCCACAAGAGGAGGTTCATGGAGTGGAAGAGACCACTCATGTAGCGCCAACCATCAGAGGGTGGAAGCGCACTACAGAAGCTGAGCAACTAGCTCAAGATGTAGAGAAGGTTGTAGGACCACCTACAACACAGCGTAGACAGAGACAGTCACTTGACTGGTATACTGGATACATGGCTCTTATGAGCAAGTGTATCGTGACAGAGCCATCCTCTTTCGAGGAAGATGTGAAGGATCCTGCATGGGTAGATGCCATGGTGGAAGAGTATTATTTGATTGTTAGAACCAGTGCATGGGAGATTGTCTCAAGGCCGGAGGGGAAATCAGTGGTGGGTTCAAGTTGGATCTACAAAGTGAAGCAGGCAGCTAACAGGAGTGTGGAGAAGTACAAGGCAAGTTTTGTTTCCCGAGGCTTTTCACAGATAGAGGGGATCGATTATGAGGAGACCTTTGCACCTGTCGCAAGGTATTCTTCCATACAGACGATTCTTGCTCTCTCAGCGTAGATGGGGTGGCACATTCATCAGATGGATGTGAAGACTATGTTCCTCAACAGATTCATTGAGGAGGAGGTGTACATAGAGCAGCCCGAAGGTTTTGACATCTTTAGCAGCAAGTCGCATGTGTGCAGGCTCAAGAGAGTGCTATATGGGTTGAAACAAGCACCTCGTGCTTGGTACACACAAATCTATAGTTATTTCACCAGACTTGGATTCTCCAAGAGTGAGGCGGATCCTAAACTATACCAGATTGTGGTGGAGGTTAAGTTGTTGATCATTGTACTTTATGTATATGATTTGATTTTGACAGGTGATGAGCTGTTGATACTCTCATGCAAGGTGGATCTTGCAAAGGAGTTTGAGATGAAGGACTTGGGCCTCCTTCATTATTTCCTGGGATTGGAAATTTGGCAGTGCAGTGGTGGACTATTTGTTTCTCAAGGTAAGTATGCCCGGGAGATACTGGAGAAGTTCAACATGCATGGCTGCAAGCCTATAGATACTCCTCTTCCTGGTGGATGGGGGAAGGAGGATGCTACTTCAGCGGAGGTAGTGGATGCCACTGTTTATCGATAGTTGGTGGGGTCACTTATGTATCTGGTCAATACACGACCCGATATATGCTATGCAGTTAACCAACTTTCACAAGCTATAGTTAAGCCTACCAAGCTCTTTTGGAAGGCAGGGAAGCATGTATTGAGATATCTCAGAGGCACATCAGGATATGGATTGTGGTATAGACAGTCGGATGAGGTGAAGCTGTGTGGCTTCGCGGATGCAGATTGGGTAGGGAGCCCAACAGACAGAAAGAGAAAATATGGAGGCATTTTCAGTATCGGGTCGACAGGATTTTCTTGGTACAGCAGGAAGCAGAGATCCGTGGCACTCAGTTCAGCAGAGGCTGAGTATATGGCAATGATTTTTGCTGCATGCGAGGCTATATGGATGAGGAAGATCCTGGTCGGGTTGTTCGGTTCACACTTAGAGCCTACTGTGATTTATTGTGATAATCAGAGTTGCATCAGACTCTCAGTTAATCCAGTATTTCATGATAGATCTAAACACATTGACATCCGGTATCATCATATCAGAGATTGTGTGCAGTGGAGAATCATGTTACTTTCATACATTCCTACGGAGGATCAGGATGCTGATATCTTAACGAAGGCGCTCACCAGGAGAAAATTCGAATACCACAGAGGCAGGATATGGGTTGCAGATAATCCTTATCTTGTTGAGAGGGATTGTTGAGATTGCAACAAGATGAGGAGCTTAGTGGAAAGAAGTCGCCTTCACTAAGTGGGCCCGCAGGCTATTTTTGGCGCAAAGTCTATTTTTAGACTATGTCTATTTTTAGACATATGGATCATGTTCTATGAGTTGCAAGATACTATTTGTGGATGGTTGGTCAAGTCGGAAAAAATAGATGGACTTCTATTTTTAGACATACTGGGCAGAATCTATTTTTAGATTGCCAGTCTAAAATAGATATGTCGAATATTATTAGCTCTTAATAATATTTGGACTCTAAACATTATCTTATCTTCTTGGAGCACTTCAGTTAAGTGCACAGATGTGGCACATGCAGTTGACAGAAGGAATTACGCTATTCCTAGGGTTTAGTGGAGCTATTGCATGTTGACTTCAGTTAGAACTCATGTGACAGAGTTTGGTGGAGTTGTATTCAGTTTAACTGAGTTAAACATAGTTGAGCTAGTTGTATCTAGTCTAACTGATTGATACACTAGTGAGAGTGGTGTGAATTAGTTATTTATTAATTAACTAATTATAAACTCATTAATCAACTAAATAATACATCAGTTAACTTCAGTGCATGGACAGTTTCAGTGGAGACCAGTGAAGAGGTATGTGAAAGAGCAGTGTGACTATCAGTTGTGACTATACTGGTGCATGTGATTTGCACACACATTGATGGAGATGCCAATGAGGATTGTGCAGTGCATACCAGAGGGATTCGAACTCAGGATGTGCTAGTATTCATCTTGGATTGCGCAGTAGAGGCAGGCTAACAGGTGGAGCATATTGGAGCATGTGTTTTGTATGATCTGAGCTTGTGTAGTGTGTAACAATTAGAGATTGTACTGAGAGCTTGTGAGGAGTTTGTAAAATGATTGTTACATGATCTCTATCATTATAATATACAGATATTTGGGAGTTTCCAGCTTTAATATTTCCCATAAATATTGTGTTTATATGTGTGATTGTTTATGGTTTTAATGTGCGCATGCGATTGTTTATATTTCCGCAAATTGATGATCAATAGTAGAAGAGGTTATGTATTATGCATGAAGCTCAAATAGTGTGTGATCAGGATAATCTCGGTGAATAATTGAACAGTTACTCAAATTTCTAAATTATGGTCCTATTTCTATATGTCTATGTTAGTGAATTCTCTTGAAAGAAAATAAAATGTATCAAATAACTCATGTCCTTAATCTCTTATTCAACTAAGTGTGCTTATCAAACTATCATTGGTAACAATAAATTTAGAATTTTGGTCTTCTTAGTCCATAATCAATACCCAAAATGGAGGTGTGTTGAGTCGACAGACTCATAATGAGAAAGATAAAGGTTGGGGTTAGATAAATCATGTGAACCACATTCTACTTGAGCTTAATGCATATGTTCGTTGTTGGGGAATGCTTGGGTGTCAAACCCACTATGTTTAAGTTACAAGATAGTAACATAAATGATAAGGAATACAAAACTACTTATTTATATCTATTAGCCAAAATAAGGATAAGATGAAGATATTATTATTCCACCTAATTTCTCATGTTTTTAGCTTTAAGAACCATATCTAAATAGGTGATGTTTTCGTGTTAAATACCAATCTTATATGTAATCATCATGCTTGTAATCAGCATATTTTTTTATTTTTTTCCCACATGTAACATCATGTATTTATCCTAAGTAATCACATTGAATTAACTCGTATAGGAGAATAAATAATATAACATAATTAGATACGATGAATACTAGAACAAACAAGCTTAAGCTATTGAATATGAAACATTTATGTTTGAGAAATAGTGATTACTCATCTCATTTGCTTACAAAATGGTCTTGTATTTATAGTAATTACAATGATAAGGTATAAGCTCTATCACACTATTCATAACACACATAATTGTAGAATCTATTTTAAGGCTCATCTTCATAAGGTTGCACAATTCATTACATTGTGGCTAAGCCACACAATCCAAAGCTCATTGTCTCCTTACATGTATGTCCTTGTATTCCTTAGCTTATTCCATGCAATTTTCATTTATATGCATCTACTTTATTTGTGTCAATGTCACTCTTGTTGGAATGAAATAGGTTGAGTGGCCCATTGCACCATTTTGTCTAGATGAGTTGAAAAAAGCCCACCTATTTTCTCATTTTTATGCTCTAAGTCACTCCGTCACAAGTCATACTTTTCTTCTATGCCCCAAGTTTTTTATCCATTGCAATTCCTTCATCCAAACATATTGCAAAGGAATGTGTGCCTAATATGCATGCACGATGAGTTTTCTAATGGTTTGAATTTGCAGTAATGTGTTCCTTAAGGAACCTTATCTACCCATCAAAACCCACCAGGCATATAACACTCTGCTAATTTTTCTTGTGCATGTTCTTGGCATGGCTCCTCAAGCCATATAGAAAATATTTTTCTCTCATAGTGCATACAATTTGGTTGTTCCACTACATGACATCTCCAATTGCAAGCATGCTATATGTATAGGTTACCTCATAAATCCAAAAATTGTGCATACGTGTCAATTGAGAAAAGGTTCATGGTCATGCATGACCTTTTGTAACACCCAAATATTTAATTCCTAAGGGGTATATTCTACCTACCCATTTTCAAGACTCTTGAATAACTACATATTGCAAGGAGAGATCGAAATAAATTCTCATGTTGGGAGCATATGTGGCGGTGGTGAAACATAGAGAAAAGAATAGTGGAATGGGAATGTGTGCAAGAGATAGGAAAGTGCTTGCAAGTCAACTAGTGGAACATGTGAGAAAAAATTGAACCACACACGAGGTTGAAATTTAGACCTTGAATCATAGTGAAAAAGAACCTCTAAGTAATATAATATCAATGTGTAATTATGGAATTCCTAATTGGTGAGGAAATATGGTGTTGAATCCATCAGCCTAAACTAAAGGAGAAGATGAAAAGTATAAGAAATCTTCTTGAATTTATGTAAAATGAGCACTAAGAAATGGAATTATTGACGAACTACATGCTTACCGAACGGTTCACTTTGTCGTATGTAGGCCCATAGTGGTCACATGATCAATATAATAGGCCCTATATTGGTGGGTAAATGTAGCATACTAAATATGTGTGTATGAAGCAGAGTATATTTCGTGTTCTTTATCCTTATTTGAAATTATGTGGAACTGTAAGTGAAAATTCCTCTTAATGCATCAGATATGGATTAGGGGTGGCTAGATACAAGAAATATTGTTGTGTAAATTCTCCTATGGTTGGGTGAAGTGTGGCTATCTCTTCTTCAATTTCCACCAAGTTTTTTTGAACTATATAAGTGTATAATTCTCTTTCTATTAATGAATGGTACTATTATGTAGGGAGTGTGTAAGCTACTTGTGAAATTAATTTGAGACCACTAAATATGGTCAAATGAATATTGTTGAGTAATCTCTACTAGCGAAATGGATAAAAAAATGCTTTTGAATAATTTGTAGTATAGAAATGGAGAATAATTCATGATCATGCTTGGAAGCTTAAATAAATTTAATCTATCATAAAGTTTAAGGGTCAAGTGGTACTATAATGAATCCCCAAATTATTATGCATATTTATTGATATCTATTGAAAGTAAATTTAGTAAGAGATAAAACATTAAATATGGGTGTAAATTTTCTCAGATAGCTTGTATGATTTATTATAATTACGAGCCTAGAGCCATCTAAAATACATATCTACCAAACACTAAGAGAGATCAAATATGTTTTCTCTCTAAAAGAGATTTTCACATCAAGATATTTGATCCAACCCAGTATGTGATTAATTAGGATAAATATAGAACAACTATGTTTGAACAGTACCAATTACTTGCCTCCTTTGTTTGTAGAATGGTATTGTATTTATAGTAATTACAATGATGTAACAATCCTGGTTAAAAATCCATGTGAAAAAATATATAAGACCAAGGTCATGGGACACAATTTCAAAGTTTAATGTTAGGAAAAACATCCTAGTGGATGTTCATGTGGTTTATTGTGGATAAAGGAAATTTTCAAAGGCTTTGGAAAGGCATGAGGCATTAATTGGAATTTTATTTATGAAAATAATGGAAAATAGGAGAAAAGGGAGGTGAAAGGTCACAAAATTGCATGTAAGGAGGAAAATGAATGAAAATAACGGAAAATGAAGAAAACCAAGGCCTAATTAATAAAAAGGCTTCTAAGGATCAATTGCAAATATTTTTCTTAGAGTATTTTTGGAGCTCTCATTATTCTCTCTCTCATACTCTTGGATACTTATATTTTTCTTGGAGCACTCTTGGAGGGTGTGGCATACTTGGATATTTGGAGCAAGAAGGAAAAGGAAGAGTAGGAAAGAGCAAGAGGGCATCAGGATCAGAAACTACAGTGGGTTTTGATTGTAGGTATCAAGTTGCATATATGTTTTCCTCGCTAGTTTTGGAATTCATTGTGTATGCATGTGGTTTCTTGGTCATGATATATCATTGGAATGGAGTATTTCCTAGATTGACAATGAATTTTCCTAGTCTTTCCATTTCGGGGTAGCCATCGTGTTGAGGGTTCAATATCATTGTCTATTTTCTGATTATTTCTCATTCTACTTTAGTTGTGGGTTGAGTTATTAGTTCTTGGAAGCCTGACAAAAAATTGTGGGTTTATTTAATAATCCTAGAAGCCTTGGTTCGACAAACACTCTATAAGCCCTAGCTCGGTTGAGTTACTAGTATTGGAAACCCTGGGTGGAAAAACGTTCAGGAAGCCCTATAACAGCTTGGGTTGAGTTACTAGTCCTAGAAGACCTGGTTGGAAAAAACACTCTGGAGCCCTGAAAAAACTTGGGTAGAGACACATCCATGATGGTTTTGATGTCCTACTGTGAGGTGGAATGATCCAAATTTCTTTAGCTACCATAATTATCCAAGATATTTTACTTATTTGATGTTAATATAATTGCATTTAAAATAGCATAAAAGAACCACAATTGCACGAATAAACAAGAGGAAACATAATGATGACCAAAAAATCAAGAGCACAACACATTTGATAATATATTTCACCCAATGTGGGTTACGTCTCTGGGCCCGATGTCCACAGAGTGGCCACCACTTCATTAATTGTTGCTAATGATGATGATGTACATAGCATGTTCTTTGTCATAACAAGGACATATACCCTCAAACAAGAGTGGCTTGTCTCTCCATGAGACGTTCTCCCTTCAAGAACTCTAACTCAAAATGGGCTTTCCTTCAGCATGAAAAACTAATGCAATATCACAATAATGTAGCAACAAACATCCCTCAACATGGTGTCAAACAGAGATATCAAGAATAATACATCATCTCAGCAATAATGAAAGGAAGAATAACATGATTGCATAATGTACCTTCACTTCTAAGATGGATGAAAAATACAAAGCTCGGCTATTGAAAAGGACTACACCACTGAATTCCTGGTGACGAGTATTGTAAAATCGATTGTCAACTTGTCCAATTATGACATCGTAAAATTCTGGGTCTTCGAAAATATTTTAGATTCCTCATGATTCTTCAAATATTCCTTGTTGTGGGACACCTACAGTTGTTCTTCTCAGATGGTGAATCTAACCTAACCATTGTGCTCCCTGAAAAATTCTGTGAAAAATGACTATAAACTTGATAGCATTATGGAAATATGAAATTTTACCTCCTAATGAATCTTTCAAGCATCTGCGGCAGGGTTCCATGCCATCTACTATGAAAGGTTCTGCCTAGAAAGGTTATGCATCGACCACTGTGCATGTTTCTGTCATGCTCCAATTCCATTGCATCACGCTCCTCCCGTCGAATGGAGAAATGGATTCATATGTAATGATTGCGGAAGATATTTAAATGTCATGTCATTTTTTCATTGCTTAGGGGTTGAGATTTAGGCGGAGAGGTCGAGGGTTCCAACCTCGCCGACCTCCCAACATAGCATTGGTGCATTATAAATAATTTAAACCGTCAGTCCATTTGGCATGGTTTAATATCATATAATCATTGGTTTCTTATGGCGGTTTGTTAACATTGTGGTTTTATGTTTTAAATATATTTTGTTGTGTTGTGATGGGACCACCCGTGGTGTAAGTCTGCCACATGGTCGGGCGGGTTCGATCCTAGTCAGTCCGTGTTCCATCGAAGATGGTTATGGGCCATAGGGTGGGGTTCTTGGTCAGCCTGAACTTGACCCCATATATAAAATATATATGTAATATTTTCGTTGGGGGGTGATGGGGTTTGACCGCCTGCCACCCCATTTTTAATATGTTTTTTTTTTTTTAACATAACGATGTCGGGGGTTCCATGGGGTGGTGGGGGTGGTGGCCCTCCAACTCCCAATTTTCTTTTATATTTTTTTGTTTTATTGAAAAAAATTATTCATTTTTAATAATTCAAAAATAATTGTTATTGGGAAATTTAAGTAGGAAACAATTTTACCCGCTTTTGGGATCCATATTCCATGCCTTAGTATCGGTCAAATTGCAGGACCCTTAATGTGGCCCACTGCCCACTTTGACCCCAAATTTGAAGAGCCCTATCTCCTTCATACAAATTCAGATTTGAGTGTCTTTCACACCATTGGAATAAGGGCGATGATCACATCGATCTGGACCTGGTTCGAGAGATTTCTGACCACTTTGAAATTTTAGCTATTATAAGCCCTCTTTGACCTCTGTGTGTTTCTGGAGCCACTTGGATAATTCCTCCCCACTGAGGAGCTTTTGGTCCTCCAAAAGCATGAAAATCATCTACAATTGTTGTGTACATTGTTTGCACCACAAGTGTCCTGACATGTCACCCTTCCAACTCCTTCACCTTTGCTCTTTGGAGCCATAAATGATAAGCCGACATATGCATCCTCTGCAAACCTGTAGTACAATATTTGAAAATTACATGCTCTATTACATGACCAATTATGACCCAAGCATCCCATACTTGCCATGAGTTTATAACACACACTATGTGATCAAGTTTACATCAAAATGGAAATTAATACCCCAACTATCAATACAAGGACAAAACATCATCATTGATTAACAAGTGATGAAAATCACATCATCACTTTTATAGTTATGTTGCAATGCATTATTTACAAAAACAAGGCCACGAAAAGCTAACACATCTAAAAAACCATCTCTCACTTATCAAAGTGAATGGGTTATCTTCCTATGGTGGATTCGCTTGTCAAACAATTTTTTCTAGCTAGTTCATGCATGGATGCTTTGTCCTTGAGATGGTACTATGGATAGAGCCTCCAACACGTGGATCTTTTATGGCTACCTTTGTCACAATGACTGCAATAATTCTTCTTCCTCCAGACCTGATTTACCTTCTTCGTTTCCTGATGTGTTGAAGGCCTTTCACGCCTCATCCTCTTTCGTGTTTCCATTCTCTTCCAACACTCAGAAGTTACATGGTAATGTAAAACACAAAACTACATATTTTTTCAATTCCATGATTTTCGTTCATTATTAACATTCTTTTAATCGAAATGAAAATTAGAATACTGAGAATGTTTATACCTTTCTTGTTTGTCTTTGGTGTGATTATGCCGATGAGAGCTTGCCTCGGTTCTTACACTGCAATATTCCATGCCATGGGATTATGGTGAAGTGTTTCCATCATTCTCTTTCCTTGAAGGTTTCAAAAATGTATGGTTGTCACTGGTGCAATAATGGAAATGAGAGCTTGCCTCAACTCTTCCTTTGGAATGTGCGCTTCCATGGGATTATGGTGATGTGTTCCCATCATTCTCTTTCCTCAACATTTTTAACAATGTCTTGGAAGCTTCTGATACCTTTGAGAATTCTCCTTCAGTGTATCTAAAACCTGCAAATCCAGGTACTTGAATGAACTCCAATGGCTGATTCATGCCATGGAAATTAACACCCAGTCCTCCTCCTTTGTATCCCATCTTGGTAAGGATTCTCATGCCAGTTCCTATAATGGGTACCTCCATATTTCCAATAGAAATAACATCATGTGAAGATGAAACTGAAGAAAGATCAAAATTTTTTACCTCATATGTCGTTTTGAAAATAGATGATGAGGGATTATCTAAGCCTTCTTTTCGCTTCAACTCCTCCAAGGCCTATTCAGTGGCTTGTAGTTGAAGCTGCAGTCTCTGCTTCTCCTATTTCTCTTTTTGTAGAAACCTCCTTAATTCAAAATCCTATGCTTAAGGGCTCTGGTCTTTGTGCTTCAATTCTTCCAAGGCCTTTTCCAGAGCTCAAACTTGAAGTTTAAATATCAGCTTCTCCTCTCTCTCTTCTCGTAGAAGCCTCTTAAATTCAACGTTTTCTTCTTGAAGGCTCTTTTTGATCTCCTCATTCAAATTATGAGAAGATGATGAATGTTCACTGGAAGGTGTGGATGGAACATTGTTTTTTTCTCCTTTCTCCTTCTCATAAGATTCATACATTATGTCCACCATTTTGGACATACTGTGGAAGGCCTCATACATTTCTTTGTCATCCTCCATTTTTGAATGGTCAATCTTTCACACTCGCAACTCACATCAGTGAGAAGACCGCTCTGATACCAAACTAGATCCATATTCCTTCATCTACCGAAATTATCCAAGATATTTTACTTATGTGATGTTAATATAATCTCATTTAAAACAACAAAAAGGAACCACATGTTCATGCTTAAACAAGAGGAAACATAATGACGATAAAAAAATTAAGAACATGACACATTTGATAATGGAGTTCACCCAGTGTGGGTTACGTCTCCAGGACCAATTTCAAGATAGTGGTGGCCTCTTCATTAATTGTCGCTAATGATGATTATGTGCATATCATGTTCTTTGTCATAACAAGGACATATTCCCTCAAACAAGAGTGGCTTGTCTGTCCATGAGACGTTATCCCTACATAAACACTGACTTAAAATGGGCTTTCCTTCAACATGAAAATCTAATGCAATCTCATAAGAATGTAGCAACACGCTTCCCTCAACATAGTGTCAAAAATGGATCTCAAGAATAATAAATAATCTCAAAAATTAAAAAACGAAACATAACATGACCACATCACGTACCTCCACTTTCGAAGATGGCTGAAAAACCCAAAGCTCGGTTGTTGGAAAGGACTACACCATTGAATTCTTGGTGACAACTACTATAAAATCATTTGTTAACTCATCCAATTCTGACACCATCAATCACTATGAATTTGGGAATATTTTAGATTCCTCATGATTCCTCAAATATTTCTCATTGTGGGGCACCTAAAATTTTGTTGCTCATATGACGAATCTAACCTCACCATCATGCTCCCTCCGAAATTCTGTGAAAAATGACTATAAACTTGATAGCATTCTAACAATGTGAAATTTTACCTCCCAAGGAATCTTTCAGGCATCTGCGTCAGGGTTCCACACCTTTTACTGGGCAAGGTTTTGCCTCGGGAACTTTCATGGTTCATGCGTGCTCCAAGTCCAATGCGCTACATTCCTCCCTTCAAATGGAGAAAATGGGTTCATATGTAATATTTGTCACAGACATTTCAATGTAGCACCATTAGCGCATTGGTTAGGGCCTTGGAATTGAGGCGGGGAGGTCAGGGGTTCCTGTAGAAATATTTCTCTTATACCATGTAGAAAATCTACTCAATGGATTCAATCCGATCTTGTGATGTACTAAAACAAGGTACTGAATCCTTCTACAATATTTGCGGAATACAAAACACGATCCCTCAATCATATGCAAGTAAGAGAAATAAGTAAATCAATCTCACAACACAAGATGTTCTTGGGGAAAGAAACTACTCAAAACCCCTCTATCAATATTGTGTATTAAGTCAAAGAATCATGAAACAATACAATGCTTAATCTCACATGAGATTCTCCAGCACTCTGCCAACTATCTCACACTAATATAGGAAAATTTGGTCTAGTACTTAGCCAATTCTCAACCTTCCTTTAGCTTGCCTTTCTCACACAATTCCTAGGGAAATAGCTCCCTATTAAATATGAAAAATAACCTTCCTTGATTTCTTAATGCATCATGGCATCCCAATGAATCTATAATTCCACATGGGAAATTTTCTATAAATACAACTGATATCTATGTTCCCTTCAACCTCTGTCTCAATTGGGTCTAACTCAAAACTGACATGCATGCAACTATTTATAGTGAATTATTAGTTATCTAATTGATCACTCATTGTGAATTAAATATAATTTAATTCATTGGACCTCTCACTAGCTCATCTCTTAGTTAGACTAGTTAAACCAATTTTAACTCAATTTATTGTAGATAGAAATGTCTTTCGGATTAATCACATCATTAGGATTAGGTTGACGTTTCAAACCAGCTAATGTGGTTCATCCTCAGGACAAGGTGGAGAAATTAATCGATCTCGAAGAATAAATAGTGGAGATGCATCAATGCCCACTATTGAAGCATCTCCACTATTTATTCTTCGAGATCGATCACTTTCTCCACCTTGTCCTGTGGATGAACCACATTAGTTGGTTCGAAACTTCAACCTAATCCTAATGATGCAATTAATCCAAAAGAAATTTCTATCTATGCTACAAATCACAAAAGTCTTAGATCTAACACTAAGTTAATTGTGTTAACTAATCCACACCTACACCTCGTTGATGCAGCAACTACAGTTGGACCCCCAAAATATTAGAATCCCTCTACATGCCTCATCCTAAACCCTAAACTCAAATTTCTTCAGCTAACTCAGTCATCATGACGTAGTTGACTGATACTAGTTGTTATGAGATTAAATTACTATTTATTACCCAATTTATTTAAGGGAAAAATAAATTAGATGATTCACATTCCACGGCCAAAATTTTGCTGCATAAAAAATTCCACATTCTTGGTGCATCAAGATTCCATGACCTTTTTGGGTGCATTTTTTTCCTTTCTAGTTGCCAATTTCACTGTTTCTTGTTGCAAATTTCAACATTCCCTCTCAACAAGAAATAAATTCAATATATCCTGATCCGGTACCTTTGGAATGTTCTACATGCAACACTTCTCTAGTGTTCTTTGCACCTGCAACTCCTAAAACTGAATAGCCTCCTAACAGCTGAATCAATATAATTCTTCTGTAATCAGAGTCTTCTAACTACTGCTACCTACTGAACCTATCTACTGGAATCTCTGTGCTACTTCTGACATCTGAATTTGTACCCTTTGCACTGCTACCAACTCTAGTCTGTACTCTAGTATCCGACATCTGTCACTCTGATTTCTGTCTTCCTGGCATCTAACTGCATCAATCCAACTGATCCTTCCTACTACTGCTGTACTATGGGCTCCTCGTAGCTAGTTTCAATACCTAAGACAAAACATCTCAATGGACCTTTCCCAAATTTCGTCTTGGGATTATATCTTCACATTGCCCCACCTCTAACCTAGAGGTATAGTTTGATGTACTCCCTCTTCCCATATAGATCAAAATTTCCCCCTACTGGAGGTGTTTGCTTCACTGGATGCCTCCACTCAGTCTCCTCTCTACTTCTCCAATTGTGGCTACTCCACAACCTTCTCAAACTACTTCTGAGGCTACACATTGAGAGATAATTACTCCCTCTAAACCACCAAGTCACTAACCATTTCTTTTCTCCTCAAAGCTTTGCATGCATCCTCAACCTCGAGAGCATACAGGTTCTTGACTCTTACAATGATCTATTTCACCCATCCCATGAAAATGTGTCTAAGGAACACCTTTTTTTTCTAAATATGAGATCATAACGATGGTCTTCCAATACCACTATGGAAACAAGATTCTTTGTTAGTCCTGGAACATACTAAACATCTTCCAGTCTCAGAGGGGAGCTAGACTCCCTCTGAAAGGTAACCGTACCTATGTCGGTCATGCTATACCTCTCATCATCTCCAAAATCTATGTTCTGCTGGAGTTACTTCTCCTCCTAGTCACTGAAGAGGTATATATTCCCCGTAATATGGAATGAGGCATAGTTTTCTCGATACCACATGCATCCCATTACAATGTTGGCCATGCATGCAATCAGAGTAAAATCAAGCTCGAACTGTGAAGTTAGCGCTTCACCACTACAAGGAAAAGACCTTATAGTGGATTTTTTTGAGGAACCCCTTATAAAAATACCCCAGACATCCATTTGCAGCAGATATTACTAGAGGAGGTTAGCAGGTGGATGTTTTTGTAGATGTTTTTCATCCAATGCACTTATCATCCTAACCCACACCGGTGCGTTCAACCAGAAAAAGCACTAGTGCGCAAAAAACATTGGCACACTGGACGCTGTGTGCTCTGTACAAACACGCCTCGATGCATATTATTACTATAGAGCACCAGTGATTTACAAATATTCCACACCAGGGCATCCTAAAACCCCACGCAAAAACTGAAACCACCCGATGCGGTCTTAAGAAACCGTAGTGGTGCACCTATAAAACCCCACTAATTGGAACAAGGTCAATAAAAAGAAAATTACGGCCAAAAAATCACATTTTTCACTTTTCAGTGCTCTAGAACTCTCAATAACCAGTGCAAGTTATCCTTGTCTGAGTTGCCCTGACATCAGTGCTCCCATTGCACACATTGCACGCATTGCTGCTCTGCATTGTCCACCAATCTGCATTTTGAATTTTGCAAAATGATGGGAAAATTTACTTTTGCAAATTATACAGCCAATATGCCTCCTCAATAGCCAAATGTACAGTTATTTTTCTTTTTTTTTCAATAATTAAGCCTTTTAGTGGATTAGAATTGTAGATTAACTTAAAATTAACTATTTTAAAAAAAAAATTCCTGCGCGGTGCATTCGAGCCATTCAGCTCGTACCGGTTCGCGGTGATGCCTGTAAATTTACAGGCTACACCGTAACCAGTGCTTACAGCATCTGCACTGGTTCTGGGGTGGTACCAAAAGATGCACCATGATATTTTAAAATTTAAAAAAGGTGAGATGCGGTCGGTTACCCAGTCGCGCCATTGACCCTATGGAATAACGATAATGCGGTGCGTTGACTTAAATCTCCGCGCCGGGGCGGGTATTTTTCTCAGCGCACCGCATTATGGCATTTCGACACAGTCAACGGTGTGGCCTAGTAAAATAACGCACCATTGAATGAGTAATGATGTCAGGAGGTCGGTGCATTGACCAAACCATATGCCCTAGGTCGTATAGCCTCTTCAACGCACCCTTCGACACCGGTCCATATTCAATGGTGCGGTTTGTTATACCACTGCACCGTTGACTTATGAACATTTCCAGGAGGGAAGTGCGCTACAAATTTTCATGTGCACTGCCTCCGGTGCACTAGAAATTTGCTGGTGCTCTACCTCTGGTGCGCTAGAAATTTGTTGGTGCACCACTTCCAGTGCATGACAAAAAAATATGCATTGTTACCGGTGCATGCCTGTTTTTTGTGGTGCATTGAATCTTCTTTTTTTTATAAAAATTATATATGTGTATTCCTAAATACATGTCTCATCTAATAAAAAAAAATTATTTAATATTTCAATAATTCAGAGATGTGAAAGGAGAGAATAGAGGGAACAAAAACAACAACAGATGGACCAGTATAACATGGTTCATGAGTGGGAGGCATGAGAGAGGGAGAGAGATGTGTTCCCTCACCCTATTATAGTAGCTACCCAAGGGATCCTAAGGCAGGTAGGCCTCCTCAAGCTCTATGAGGAGGCTACTTCCCTAAAGGGCAATGGTGTGTTTTTGCAACATCTTATCCGCAGGTGGAATGCCCACCTACAGGATTTTTGGGTTGGTCCTAACCATTGGTACGCTCCCACTGAGGAGGAAATCTATTTCATTACTGGGCTATTAAGTAGAGGGGTGGATTTTACCTCGTTCCCCGATTTTCCAGTTGGCTATGCAGCAGGGAGTCAGTTGTACTCCCAAAGATACATTAGCACAAATATACTGTCTCCTTTAGATTTTCAGGTCTCCGGAGGGTAGTTACATATTGTTGCATTTGGTAGTGAGGCAATGAGGTGCCTTTCACTTCTGATTTCGACCATTTCACACAACACTAGCGACGGGAAATGAATTAGTTACCTGCTTCTATATTATGTTGATTCTTTAGTACATGAGTCACGACTTGTCAGGTGGTCTGCCATTTTTTGCGGCAATTCTCTATAGCCTTAGATAAATGTCATGCTCGAGGACAAGGGAGGGTCAACTTCCCTTTTGCTTCAGAGCTATTTTGTTTATTTTTTGATAGGTTTCTGGAGATGAGGCCTAATTTTGTTTGACAGCCTCGTAGGCCGATGTTGCATGCATGGATGCACATGTGGGGATAGATGATGCCCAAGAGGGGCGAGACTAATTTTGCCGCAAGGATATCGTATGATGTACTGGAGTTGCTAGCCAAGGTTGATGATCATACCTTCGTTATGGTCCCCTGTCCTTATGTTGGTTTGGATTGGTGAGGGTGTGCCAACATCCTCCTCACATATGATGAGCCGCCAAATGATAGAGGTAATATTACTGTTTTATTTAAATTTATTCTAACATGTTCTTTAATTTTTTTTTATTAAATTGTGTAATGAAATTGTCTAATTATTTTTGTGTACTTGTATATATTTTGCAGACATTGGGCCTTTTGATGCCGAGGAAATGACAATGCCACCAAATGATCCAGGTTTGGATCCTGATGACGATTAGGATATGCCATATTTCGATGATCATGAGGCCAATGTAGAGACACCTTCTCCTGCTAGTGCGCCAATACCGCATTTTGCTAAGTGCGGTAGGCTTGATAGCAGATTCAGGTTGGAGTTGCACGACCAAATCTGTGCATTGATTTCTAAGGTAGGAGCTAGGCCTGCTACTATGATATACATACAATACGATGGTAGGCTGTTACATATGTGTATAGTCATGACGCATGAAATGTACAGCCTGATGCGGAAATTCGTAGGAGCTATGACCTTAGTTACGCGACTAAGGAGGACCATTGCACGTTATAGGTGTGGTCAAGACACAGCATGTGATCAACATTCCATGAGTAGTGATGCATCATTTGATGATTGTTTACCTCGCGTCACGCCAGATGAGCAGCCTCCACTAGCATCGAGCAGTAGTCATCATGGAGACCATGCTGGACCATCGGCCATGTCCAGTTAGTAGACTATAGTATCCAACAATACTCATGATCATGAGTAGGCTGCACCATCGACCATGTTGATTCATCACGATGAGTAGCCGACAGTTGATCCTGATCAGCATGAGGCACCAGTACTAGATCAGCAGGCACGTGATGATCAACATGTATCTGAGCTTGTCAAGGCTGCACCAATGATAGAGCAGGCCTCAACTAGTACTGCTATTGATGATGCACCACCACCTGATCCATGACATTTATATTACAGTTGTATTTTTTTTACATTATTTAGTTATATATATATATATATATATATATATATATATATATATATATATATATATATATATATATATATATATAAATATATATATATATATATATATGGTCCATGTATTTTAATTTCATGTTGCAGTTGTACTTAATTTACATGTTGATGATGATCATGATGTGTATATTGTTAAGTGATGTTAGATGTGTTCTTTTAACATGCATCTTGCAAATAGATGTGTATGTGATAGCACTTATTTCACATGAGATGTGTATTTGATGTTTGTGTTGTGATTGTTGGGGTTCCCATGTTTTGGCCAGATTGGCAAGACCAAAAGATGAGACAACATCAGAACCACTTTGGGGCCCTAGGATCTAACCCTCCTAGACCCGGAGAGGGATCTCTCCAAAAAGAGCAAAGAATGATATGTCTTTGAAGCTCAAATGAGATATTAGGCTAGTTATGAAGCACGAGGGATTTTAAATGATTTGGTTGGTTGGTTGATGGGTTGCTCACGAGATCATGGACTGAGAAAGCAGTGGGAGAAAAGGAACAAGGCAGCAGGACTTTTCAGCAAAGAGGATAGGCCTAGACAGTGCCATCCATTGGGCTATGGAGTCATGAAAGGAAATTACTTGCATCCACTAGCCAAGGCTTTCAAAGGGCAAGTCATCTAATACCAAAGGATCTTTTAGATTAGATGGTGGGGTGGAACATTAAGGAGGGAAAGTGAAAGAAGGAGAACAGCCCAATTTCTGTCTATAGATCAGGTCAGAGGTCATTTAACTCCAGACCTGCTTGGACATACCCAAAGGCAGCTCTCAAAGAGGGACAAAGGGGCTGCTTATAGATCAGACCAGAGGTCATTTAACTCCAGGTTTGCTTTAGCAACTCCAAGGGAAAAACAGAGATAAGCTATAAAGAAGGGATCTTAGAAGGGCCAGCTGGTCGCGCAAGGATCCTAGTGGAAAGGGCTAGCACTCATCCCCAGTGTTCCCAAACCTTCCAGCGTAAACCCAGCAAGAACGTCTAAGAACTGATTCAACCAATTCATACATCAGAGAGTAGGCAATAACATCCACTACACTGGTTAAATTGACTGAAATCAATTCTCAGATAACACATTTAGCAGAAAACATTGAAGGCAAGGAGAGCAGACAGCATAGGGCACCTAACAAGGGTGAATCCTATACCATTATTCTGATGCAATCCCAGAAGAACAATGAAACAGTATGAAAATGTAATAACAAAGTGAGGAAACATCACCAATAGTAATAGACCAGGATCCTGTGAAATGTGCTTTGATTAATTGATGCAAAACCAGTCATGTACACTGAGCTCAATGGCTAATCCAGTCCAGACTTCTCCTCTCAGCCTATTACATACAACTACTCTGCTACTCCCTCCGAATACTGTTCTAACAGTCAGAATGAATCCCTCTAATAGCCAATGCCACAGCAAGGCCACAACAACAACAACAGCAACAACAACCTTTTCATTATGTTCTCGGGGATTTATTATAAGAGAAGAGAAGCAACGAGGAGTAGAATACACAATAAATGAATCTCATTAAGACAGAGTGGTGGAGGTGTTCATGCCTCACTCTGTTTAATGGCAAACTGCAGCACCGTGCGTACTCATGGTATGGCCTGGGGAGTCTTTGTCAGGCCAAGATCGACCTCGGATATTTCTTTGGGGTCCTTTTTGGTGTTTGGTATCTGTGCTGCCATTTTGGAATAAATGAACTGGATGAAAATCTGCAGGTCTTCTCCATGCTTCCTAACTGCTGCCTGACTGTCCTAAATGGGTTTTAGACAGTACAATTAATCTTTTCAGGGCTCGAGGAGGCATGGAGATCGCTGTAGGAAGGTGTACTTCTGGAGTAAACGCGCTCTACTATTAGGTGGCATGGTTATGACTTGTTGGTGCGCTCTTAGTCTTCAAATAGTGCCTTAATCCTTTGAATGCAGGGTTAACGATTATTATATCAACAACAGTCATTAACCCCCCCTTTAAATCCTGTTTCTGCTGCTTCGCTGGCCGGCTGAAATGGCCTCTCTGTGCTAATCCGCACAGTGGAAAGAAAGTGTAAAACCAAGCGGTGGTGGAAAAATGCTTTCGGAGGCCGGAGGAGAGGTGGCGGAGTAGCGGAGGAAACGGTGGAAACAACGAAAAAGGCGGAGGAGAGAATCATAGTGTAAAGGCCAAAGGCTTTTACCTGGGCGAATTACAAAGAAAAGGGGCACAAAACAATGGGGCGGAGCATTAGATGTGGGACCGACCGTGGCGGGGGGCGATTCATTTCGAACCGTTAGATCTTAAAACCCAACAGATGGTGGAGATTCGATCGGAACAATCGAAATCGGAGGGGCACAACTGGGTCTTGTGATTGTGATCGGGTGGAGGGTGCGATTGAATTATGGTCGTTGGATGCAGCGGGGAAACGGACGGCTATGATGTAATCGGGCAATCGCAATCGTAGGGGGACAGGGGTGACACACATTGAAAATTTCGATTTCGATTGGGCGGAGAAAGCGCTGACCGTTGGATCGAGGGGGGGATGGACGGTCAGGATTAAATCGGGAGACAGTGGGGAAGGCTTGCGATTGCGACTGGAAGGGGGGTTTGCGATTGAGTGCTGACCGTTGATCTCGGGTCCAGATCAACGGCTCAGATGTAATCGGAGGGGCAGTGCGATCGGGGGATCGGGAGAAGGACTTGTGATCGGGAGTTGCGATGACCGTCCGATCTACGAGAGGATGGGTGGCCAGGATTAAGTCGAGAGATCGCAATAGGAGCACAGAGAAGAAGGCATGCGATTGAGTTATGCGATTGCGATGGAGCGATTGGCGCAGGGCCGTTGGATCTGCGGGACAGATCGACGGTCACGAATAGATCGGAGGGAGAGTAGGATCGGAGGATCGGAGGTATGGGCTGCGATTGATCGGAGGGCACACTTGAAGCATTGCGATTGCAATCAGAGAGGCAGGTGTGATTTGCACTCTGCTGTTTGATCAAAGCGGATCAACGGTGCAGAATGGAGCGGAGGACTTAACGTTAAGAACGATCGCATCGGGACTTTTGCGTTTACAAAGGAATTTGCACCTGCTCGGTCTTCCGTTTGTGATTAGCGCTTGGGACTTAAGCGCTTGGTCCTAGCGCCGTGGCATGTGGGGGAAGTGGTTAAGGGGTTGGCGAAAAGGGGCTAGGCCTTATAATAAGGTCGGAAAGTGGGTTTTTAACCCTTTTAATGGATTTTGGAGGTGAAGGAGGGGAACGATAGAGGGAAAATGGGAAATAAAGAGTAAGGGAAGGATTCAAGGGGATTTTGGGGGTAAATGGGGAAATAGAATGGGAGACAAGGGGGAATAAAAAGAGGCTAAATGAGGGTAAAATAAAGGGGAAAGGAGGCTTTTGGGCATTTCTTCACATAACAGAGAGGCTTTAAAAGGGGAATCAGCAGAGGGGATTTGATCAAAGGATAAAAGGCACATGGAGGCTTCAAGGAGACTGTGTTTTCAGAGGAAATGCATTCCTTGAAGACTCAACAATGATTTAGCCCCCTATTTGCTTGTCAAAAATTTATAGGGGGGCTAACAGTGGCTCCACATGGGGATGGCTTCTTCTTGAAGGAGTCAAGAATTCAGAAAATAAATCTTTGGTGTAGGCCAGATGCCTGCTGCTTGACTCATCCCTTTCTTTCTTGATCAGCTGCCACAAATCATGAAGATTTCATATCAGCAGTCAAATTTCTCCCAAACAACTACCTACCCACACTATAGTCCTAACATTTTCTTCTGGGTGCATTTGGATTTGCAAACCCTTTACATCATCAATTTTTTAGCAACAGGAAAAATAAACCTATTCTAATTCTACCCTTATTACTCCATGAGACCAGATTAGGTTGTTGGCCTCATAGCTTCTCTACCTACTCTAATATCTGCTAGGATTAAACTGTCTAGCAGATGTCATCTCTACATTCTAAGACAGAAATTGAAACAACTAATCTACTTGCTCATAGGTTGAGCTTTATTGAGCTTTTCCTACCTACCCTACTCTACTAAAATATTTACAAGTCTAGCTTACAAACATTGTCTTCCAATGTAACCAGTCCATCAAATGATCCCATGGTTGGTCCCTTTTGCTCAACTCCTTGAGCATGCTAGATAGGCAGGGCAACTCCCACTCGTTTTGTTCAATAACAGCGGCCTTGAAAAATTTTCCTTCTGTCTGCAACATGCTGCTCAAAAAGACCTTTGATCCTTCTTCAAACGTATGCAGGAAATGTGCATAAGGATCATGAAAAGATACCTGGCTATGAATGTCTGGCAGGCTGGCTTCAACCAGGATCTCTTCTTCTTCCACTGGATGGAGAAGTAGACTCTCTCGGAGAAGAGTGTCTCCTTCATCTTCTAAACTAGAGGACTCATCGTATATTGCAGTTGAGTCCTCTTGGAGCTCTGGGATGTTCTGATTAGATGTGCTGAGCTTTTTGAAAAGATCTAAGTATTCTCGAGCAGGGTCTTGTTCCATTTCCTCCTCTTTTTCAAGAGAAAGCTCGTTATTCACATCATGCTCAAGAATCTCTTCTTTGTTTTCCTCTTCATCATCTGAGATGAAACGCTGCTAACCTCCAATCATGTGAAAAACATTACTGATGAGTTGTAATGGAGTGAAGCAAAGATCTAGAGACCCTTCACCCTGTTTTTCACTCTTAAAGCTTTCTTCATTAGTATCATAAATAACCTGAATTGGCTCATTACTCTCTGGAAGTAAATGGAAATGATCTTCCTCCCATAAATCTACTAATGATGAACCTGCAAGATCATGTTCCGTTTGGAGAACATCATCATTAGATAGATCAAAAACAGGGGAATCAAGAATGTAAGTAATGCTACCAATCAGATATACTGGATTGTCAGCAGATTTTTCTTCATTCTGATTTACATGTGAGATTTCCAACTCTGTACAATAAAGCTCATCAGATGAATGGACAAGAATTTCTGATCTGTAAAATATTTCATAGGCTGGCTGTCTATTGATGATTTGATCTATTTCTTCCTCTATCAAAGGGGAAGATGGTCTTGTGTCCCTTTGTGCAGAAGTGCAGCAGCTCTCTGTTTCCTCTGAAGACTGGATTTGAGGATGGATGTCATCTTGAGCCTCAACTATAAGGAATGATGAACCAGCAACTGAGTTTTCAGGAATATCTTGAAAAAATTCCATAGTCTCTTGACTGTTTTCTTCCTCAGCTGATTCATCCATGTTCTTGTGATAGCTAGGATGCATATGAAACTCTTGAATGGCTGTCAACAGATCTTCAGATTGAGTATTAACCAAATCCTTATCAATGTCTAACAGGTACTGTATGATATTCTGAGATTGATCACAACAGTCCCATGATAAGGATGGAGAGTTTCCTTTATAATTCTTGTAAAATACTTGGTGCATGTCCTTTAAAGAAAACAAACTCCGAGGTTCTAACCATTAATACTAGACCCTAGCCTTTCCTTCTAATGTTGCTATGAACATTTTCATTAGGCAGTCTTCATGCCATTCAACTTTAAATTTCCACACATGTATATGAAACTTGATGAGATGTAGCAAGGGGTTCTCAGCGTTTTCACCCTGAAAAATAGGCAGGTTTTTTAACCATTCCACTTCAGGCATTTTGTGTGGAAATCTAGGGATATGCTCCCTACTCATTGGGGCATATCTTCTCTATATGCGTGGAAGCATGTTTGCAAATCAGAAAGAGGTTACTGTGTCTTTTCAACCAGTTCAGAGTCCTCTACCAGTGGAGTCATTTGGTCTTTGGGAGTTATGGAGTGTGGAGTCACCAAGTGGATATATATGGATGTTTGAAGCAGGATGTTGTCCACCATCAGCAATTGAATGCCAATCTAAAGGTAAAGTGGTCTATTCCCCAGTGGAGTTGCCATTATGTTGGGGTTCCTATGTTTTGGCAGATTTGGCAATACCAAAAGATAAGACAACATCAAACCACTTTGGGGCCCTAGGATCTAGCCCTCCTGGACCCGGAAAGGGATCTCTCCAATTAAACAAAGAATGGTATGTCTTTGAAGCTCAAATGAGATGTTAGGCTAGTTATGAATCACAGAGGGGGGTTTTAAATGATTTGGTTGGTTGGTTGCTGAGTTGGTTATGAGATCATAGACTGAGAAAGAAATGGGAGAAAGGAACAAAGCAGCAGGATGTTTCAGCAAAGAGGATAGGTCAAGAAAGTGCCATCCATTGGGCTATGGAGTCATGAAAGGAGAATTACTTGCATCAACTAGCCAAGGCTTACAAAGGGAAATTCATCTATACTAAAGGATATTTTAGATAGATGATGGAATGGGACATTAAGGAAAGAAAGCGAAGAAGGAAAGACAACCAAATTTCTATCTATGGATAAGGTCAGAGGTCATTTAACTCTAGACCTACTTGGACATACTCAAAGGCAGCTCTCAAAGAGAGACAAAGGGGATGCTTACAGATCGGACCAGAGGTCATTTAACTCCAGGTCTGCTTTAGCAACTCCAAGGAAAAACAGAGATAAGATTAACAAAGAGATCTTAGAAGGGCCAGCTGGTCGCGCAAGGATCCTAGTGGACAGGGCTAGCACTCATCCCCAGTGTTCCCAAACCTTCCAGCTTAAACCCAGCAAGAACGTCTAAGAACTGATTCAACCAATTCATACATCAGAGAGTAGGCAATAACATCCACTACATTGGTTAAATTGACTGAAATCAATTATCAGATAACACATTTAGCAGAAAACATTGAAGGCAAGGAGAGCAGACAGCATAGGGCACCTAACAAGGGTGAATCCTATACCATTATTCTGATGCAAGCCCAAAAGAACAATGAAACAGTATGAAAATGTAATAACAAAGTGAGGAAACATCACCAATAGTAATAGACCAGGATCCTGTGAAATGTGCTTTGATTAATTGATGCAAAACCAGTCATGTACACTGAGCTCAATGGCTAATCCAGTCCAGACTTCTCCTCCCAGCCTATTACACACAACTACTCTGCTACTCCCTCCCAAGACTGTTCTAACAGTCGGAATGAATCCCTCTAACAGCCAATGCCACAGCAAGGCCACAACAACAGCAACAGCAACAACAATATTTTCATTATGTTCTCGGGGATTTCTTATAGGAGAAGAGAAGCAACGAGGAGTAGAATACACAATAAATGAATCTCATTAAGAGAGAGTGGTGGAGGTGTTCACGCCTCACTCTATTTAATGGCAAACTGCAGCACCGTGCGTACTCATGGTATGGCCTGGGGAGTCTCTGTCAGGTCGAGATCGACCTCGGATATTTCTTTGGGGTCCTTTTTGGTGTTTGGTATCTGTGCTGCCATTCTGGAATAAATGAACTGGATGAAAATCTGCAGGTCTTCTCCATACTTCCTAACTGCTGCCTGACTGTCCTAAATGGGTTTCAGACAGTGCAATTAATCTTTTCAGGGCTCGAGGAGGCATGGAAATCGTTGTAGGAAGGTGTACTTCTGGAGTAAACGTGCTCTACTGTTAGGTGGCATGGTTATGACTTGTTGGTGCGCTCTTAGTCTTCAAAAAGTGCCTTAATACTTTGAATTCAGGGCTAACGTTTATTATATCAACAACAGTAATTAACCCCCCCTTTAAATCATGTTTCTGCTGCTTTGCTGGCCGGCTGAAATGGCCTCTCTGTGCTAATCTGCACAGTGGAAAGAAAGTGTAAAACCGGGCGGTGGTGGAAAAATGCTTTCGGAGGCCGTAGGAGAGGTGGCGGAGTAGCGGAGGAAACGGTGGAAACAGCGAAAAAGGCGGAGGAGAGAATCATAGTGTAAAGGCCAAAGGCTTTTACCTGGGCGAATTACAAAGAAAAGGGGCACAAAACAATGGGGCGGAGCATTAGATGTGGGACCGACTGTGGCGTGGGGCGATTCATTTCGAACCGTTAGATCTTAAAACCCAACAGACGGTGGAGATTCGATCGGAACAATCGCAATCGGAGGGGCACAACTGGGTCTTACGATTGCGATCGGGCAGAGGGTGCGATTGAATTATGGTCGTTGGATGCAGCGGGGAAACGGACGGCTATGACGTAATCGGGCAATTGCAATCGGAGGGGGACAGGGGTGACACACATTGAAAGTTTTGATTGCGATTGGGCGGAGAAAGCGCTGACCGTTGGATCGAGGGGGGGATGGACGGTCAGGATTAAATCGAGAGACAATGGGGAAGGCTTGTGATTGCGACTGGAAGGGGGGTTTGCGATTGAGCGCTGACTGTTGATCTCGGGTCCAGATCAATGGCTCAAATGTAATCGGAGGGGCAGTGCGATCGGGGGATCGGGAGAAGGACTTGCGATCGGGAGTTGCGATGACCGTCCGATCTGCGGGAGGATGGGCGGCCAAGATTAAGTTGGGAGATCGCAATCGGAGCATAGAGAAGAAGGCATGCGATTGAGTTATGTGATTGCGATGGAGTGATTGGTTCAGGGTTGTTGGATCTACGGGACATATCGACGGTCACGAATAGATCGGAGGGAGAGTAGGATCGGAGGATCGGAGGTATGGGCTGCAATTGATCGGAGGGCACACTTGAAGCATTGCAATTGCGATCGGAGAGGCGGGTGCGATTGGCGCTCCGCCGTTTGATCAAAGCAGATCAACGGTGCAGAATGGAGCGGCGGACTTAACGTTAAGAACGATCGCATCGGGACTTTTGCGTTTACAAAGGAATTTGCACCTGCTCGGTCTTCCGTTTGCGATTAGCGCTTGGGACTTAAGCGCTTGGTGCCAGCGCCGAGGCATGTGGGGGAAGTGGTTAAGGGGCTGGCGAAAAGGGGCTAGGCCTTATAATAAGGTCAGAAAGTGGGTTTTTAACCCTTTTAATGGATTTTGGAGGTGAAGGAGGGGAACGATAGAGGGAAAATGGGAAATAAAGAGTAAGGGAAGGATTCAAGGGGATTTTGGGGGTAAATGGGGAAATAGAATGGGAGACAAGGGGGAATAAAAAGAGGCTAAATGAGGGTAAAATAAAGGGGAAAGGAGGCCTTTGGGCATTTCTTCACATAACAGAGAGGCTTTAAAAGGGGAATCAACAGAGGGGATTTGATCAAAGGATAAAAGGCACATGGAGGCTTCAAGGAGACTGTGTTTTCAGAGGAAATGCATTCCTTGAAGACTCAACAATGATTTAGCCCCCTATTTGCTTGTCAAAAATTTATAGGGGGGCTAACAGTGATGATGTTATAAAATGCTAATTGTATTTTATTAGATGATCATGATCATGATGATGTTAGCGAATTTGAATGTGTTTTTTAGTCAAATATGATGTTTGTACTATGATTATCATGATCGTGTTGTTTATTTATTAATTTAATATTAAATGATCATGATATTATAATATTGTAATATTTGTAATTCTAATTGTTTGCAAAATTCTAAAATTGTAATCTTATTTGTATTAATTGTAATTGTATGTAAAATATATGTAAAATTTTAATTTGAATAGTATTATTTAATTTATGGTGAAATTATGTAATTGTAATTGTATATACAGAAAATTGTAAAATTGTAATTGTAATTCTAAATTCTAATTGTATGTAAAATTCTAAAATTGTAATTGTAATTGTAATTGTACGTGAAATTGTAAAATTGTAATTGTAATTGTAATTGTAATTCTATGTAAAATATTTGTAAAATTTTAATTGTATTACTGTGAATTGATTGTAATTGTATGTAAAATTCTAAAATTATAATTGTAATTTTAATTGTAATTGTAATTCTATTTGTAATTGCATTTGTAAAATTTTAATTGTATTAGTGGGAAAATTTTAATTGTATTAATGTGAAATAATTTTATTAATATTTTTAAATTTGTAATTTTGTAAAATTTTAAATAATTTTAAAATAATAAATTTAGAATAATATGAATTATTGTAACATAATAAAGTTTAGAAAATAATGCAAATAAATTATGTACTTTAGAGTTATCATTATTTTATTATGATCTTACATACAAAAAAAAGAACTTTATACAGTACACCATTGTTTTTGAGATCAACATAATTGTAAATTATCAAGTGAAATATTGATTTTAACATTAACACAATGCAAATTACCAATTAATTCAAAATACATATTATAATGTTTCGAAAAACCCATCTTAAAAAGTATAAATATTGATTAAATAACACATGTACCATGTCACTCTCGGTTCTCATGATCCCCCTCATTATCTTCCATTTCACATGGCATGATAACACTATTGTTCTCAAAAATATGTTTTGATCTAGGGTCATGACTCAGTATGAACCACCAATCCCTATCCAACACATCTGGGTAAAAAACACCTAGTTTCAGTGTTTGGGGAAAACATATGGCTCCTTAGCTTCACCCCACATCTTTCTAGAGTTGATACATATCAGCCTATTATCGTGATCTTCCTTTAAATTATTCTGATCAAAGGTGTCCCACCACTTGCACCTAAAAATAACACATTGGAAAGAAGAGAAATCCACTTCAATGATCTCTTGTATCTTTCTGACGTAACCTAACATCCCTCGTACTAGGTTTTGATCATGGTGGCTAGATCTACTAGAATGATCGAACTTGACTTCCACTCCACAGTCTTGTGTGATGTTTCCAACATCATAATTTTCTAAATGGTGTCCATATGCCCACATACATGGGAACAAATGCACCTATTATAAAAAAGTTAAAAAAAATCATAGTGTCATGTGTCTTATAATAACCCAACAGTTAAAATATGAAATATATATGTCTTATAAGTTTCAATTGTACATATAAATTAAATATATTATTAACAAGTTGCTGCACCCAATCCCTACGTTTAGCGCATCCACTTTAGCACACATGTAACGACCGGTTGCACCGTATTTCTCTCTGACCTGGTTAGCAACCCAAATATTGGGGCATATTTTTGGAATATTTTCTTTTAAATGATTGGTATAAGGCACACTTCTACCATTCAACCATTTGAATTATTTCCTGTCACTATCACATTTCATCCTCCTTTTTTCGTATAATGCGACCCACGGTTGTGTCGCTTCAGCATTGTAAATAAATAATTTATTGATTGCTTCAATTTATGCATTCACTAATGAAATCAAACCGACATTAGATAGTACATAGAGATCAAAATATACATTATATCGAAGTCAACATGAATATTTACTTTGTGTAAATTTGAAAAATTATAAGTCGCTTACTCTTTATCAAGCAGTTTTTTCCACTCGTTTGGAGCAACTCCCCTTCTCTTTTGTCTTCATCCCTTTCATTGTCCCAAATCACTGCACCTAGTTGTTTTCTATCTTCTTGATGTACTCACTGGCATAATAGAAAGACTCATATGATATGTATCCCTCTGCCATAGACCCTTTAGGTTTTTCCCTTTGTCGAACAAAACCTTTCAATTTCTTCATGTACCTATCTAAGAAGAACATCCAATGACAAGAAACCACCCCATCTAATTTAACCTCATCTGCTAGGTGGATTAGAAGATGAACCTGCAAGTTCATGAAACTCGTCCACATTTCCTTCTCAAGCATACAAACAATCTCAACTATCTCTTGACGTCACCCTGGAATGCTAGCCACGTGAATCTCCTTTGACGTGATCCAATGTACAAATGCAGATAATTTAGATATGGCACATCCTAGGTCTTGAGGGAATTCATGTTTCACACACCCACGCATGAACAAAGGATAATGACACTGCAAATTTATAAACACTTGCAATAATATACATAATTAGTTATGTTTTATGATCCCTACATAGGATAAAATTTATTAATATAACAAATAATAAAATCCTGCTTTTGAAATTATACGTACTCTTAGAAGATTCATATGGTCATGCATTTTAAACCCCGACAAATGGTCATCCATGGTGAAGGAGCGCCATAATGAAGGCACGTATGAAGATGGCACCCTCACAACCATTATAACTTTCTTTGCCAAAGAAATATCATCTTTTTAAAAATCCGTGGGACATCACCTTCTTTTAAATACCATGAATTAGAGGGACTAGTGCCTGCCTCTGATCCTGTACTTTCTAATCATGTTGGCCAATGTTTCTTTTTAGTTTTTTAAGTAATAAGATCTTTCCTAACAACCAATATGTCACTTTATTTCGATGATATGTTCCTCCATAAAGAAGATGAAACATTTTTAAATATATGCATGGGATATAATAAGTGGGTAATCTTAAGATGCTTCCAATATGGGAGGTTATAAAAGATAGATTTCCTTTTCATCCCAATGGGAAGTTTCTCAACATATGTGTCGAAGAATTGTGGATCATCAAACATAGGCTCCCCATTTGAATTGAACATTTCTATGAACTCCTCCTCCTTCTCTCTCTCATATGCTCTAAGCCATTCAGCTGGTGTCCTTATTGGAGGCATTTGGGTTCTCTCTCATTTACTGTTGAAAGTGGATGTTTCTCTTCTGTAAGGGTGTTCTTCTAGGAGGAATACCATGAAGAAATCATACACTAGCTTTCGTAGGTCCTTGGACCATCTAGATTTCGGAGAAGGTCCACAACATTTACATCCAAAATACCCTTTTGTTACAATACTTGCGAGATTATTGTATACAATTAATATGCATGGAACGTTAAAGAATATCATGAAGATCATAAAAATTACAACAAATTAAATAACAAATATGTGAAAGAATATTGTTATGTATATAAACAAATAAATAGATTAAACATTTAATTTACTAGAGAAAACTTTTAAGCCTAGATAATCATGTGTCGTGTAAGCACATATGCCATACAACGTAAAAATACTCTCTGCTGCGATGGGTCTTGATACATCATATACATTTATCCCATCCCATAATTCCTTCAATTCATATACTAGTGGTTGTAAGTAGACATCCATATTCTTCACTTGTCTTCTACCAGGGACTATGAGAGCCAACATAAGACGTTCATTCTTCATGGAGAACCATGGGGGGATATTATTATTTATCACTACTACAGGCCAAATAGAATATTTGGTGTTTTGGAGGGAATATGGGTTGACGCGATCCATGGCTATGATGAGTCATAGATTTCATACTTCATCCTTCAATCTTTTGGGCCATGTATCCTCTATATGCTTCATGGCTATTGAATCAGTTGGGATTCGCATAACTCCCAACTCACTTCTATGTGAGGCATGCCATCCCTACAAAATAGCTAATTATTTGAAATGAAAGAGCCTTTGAATCCTTGGGATTAGAGGCATGTGCCTCAATATCTTAAAAGGAGGACTAGTACGTGATTTACCCTTATTTTTTTATTTATCATACCTGTCATGCCCACATTTCAGACATATCTCTTTGTCTGCATATTCTCCTCTATATATAATACAATCATTTGGACATGCATGATATGATATGTACTCAACATCCAACATTTCCAACAATTTATTTTCCTCTTTGCAGCTACCGGGCAAGACATTATCACTCGGAATAACCTTATCTTTGAATAACCTATAGTTGGTGATCATGGAAAGATATATTAATAAATTTACATTAATGCTAATATAATTATTGATGTTCATAAAATTTACCATTTGTAATGTTCATTTTTTACTGATTATATTTCTCAAATTTATATAATGGAGGACTTTATCGTAACATACCTCAAAATTTCCGAGAAACATGCATTTGACAAGCCAAAATTTTCTTTCAAGTTGTACAGTAACATCACTGTCCCCAAATGGGTATACTTTGACTGAATTCCAGATCCAAAGAGAGTGGTGGTGGAAGAAAATTTAAGGCTTTCGAAAAAGGTGTCAGCGATATGAGCATCATCCCCTAGCTGATCATCATGTTGGAATGCATCTAACAACAATGTATCCATGGTAGTCATATCCCTTAAGTAATCATCCATACCAACATCTATTTGATTGCCTCCATTTCCAGCTTGTGAAGAACTACTATTTCTGTAGTCATTCCTAATTGGTGAATTTGGACGTAGCGGGCATTGAATCGGTGGTTGATTCAACCATTCTTGGTATCGTTCCTCTCTGATTTTTTCTCTTAATTCAATCTTCTCTTGATTTGACATTGTTGTGGGGTGCAACATAAGATGGTAGGCAGGTCCCTCATCATCACTAGAATCCTAATAATTTAAAAAAAAATATTTTTGAACATGATTAGTACAAAATATATGGTATCAATTAGTAACCACGTTCACAATATTGCATGATTAATTGGTTTGATGTTGAAATAATCACATTAATCAATATAAAAAACAATTATAATAATTACCAAAATTGTCCTAGGATTGTTGCTACAAGATGTAATATTGTTACTATTGGCAAGGTGAAGCAGCTGTCCATTTTCCTCTACCAAATGGGATTTGTGGTATGTTGCTCCTGATAAGAGCTTCCAACGTTTTGGAGCTGTTTGAATATTTTGTGCATCTGAAATCGATTCTAAATCTGCGTGAATCTGCAAATTTTAAGACCTTATAAATTTAATTAAGTTGTGCATGATTGACATGGATAAAAGACATAAATTCAATTAGATAATGAAAATATAAATAAAATTTGAAGTAAATATTACATCTCGATATGAATAGGGATAACTCCACGATGGAATTTGAGAAATATTATGGAATGAGCTGGATTTTGAAGAATTGTCCATTCGATATAATTATGATATTTTTTCCCTACATTTGAGCAAGATATACAATAAATTTTGTTGAACACACCTAAAAGTAATTTCAGTGCCTTAAAAATGGACTTCCTGTTATCGGTGCTAATGTACAGATCACTGCACCGGTGCATTTTAGTTACTGTGCACCAGTGCCATGTGATAAACAGATGCACCAGTGCAGTGCTATTAAGTGATGCACCGGTGACGAATAACAACAAATAAAAAAAGCGCAACTGTATTTTCTTTAATTGAAAAAAAAAGAGGTAAATTGAAAAATGGCTGGCAAAATATTTTCGAAAATCTAATTTCATAAAACAATTCTTTAAATACTAAACACTTTTCATTATTTCACTATTTTTGCAAAAAAATTCAGCCAGAGATTTTGTAGGAGACATACCTGGAGCAAGAGAGCGCGAGAGCACTGTGGAGCAACGAAATACGTTTGAATAAAAATATTCAGACAATCATAATTCCAAACATATGGTGATTCAAGCCCTGTAGCATAGAATTTGAAACAATCTCATGATTAAATTTTATTGTTTGTTTACTTTTTCTGCAGTTTTTTTACGTAGTAAGAAAAAACTTTCAATTTGTTTTTCATTTTCATAAAAAAAATAAAAAAAATCCATTTTTACCCTAAACCCTACATTCTTTTTGTTTCTGCCCTTTCTTCTCCATGTTTCTATAATTTCATAATTAGGGCTTTTTATTTTATATTTATAAGGTTTTTATTGCTATATATAGGACTAAGACATCCAACCCACAGGACGACTTGCATAGTTGGATCCTAATCCATGTTGGTCCCTGCATGAATGTTTAAAAAGCATAATTTTTTTTATTGGTGTGCCTAGCATAACCTAGCACACTGGTGCGCTGGATTATCCTAATCCACCAGAGAAGTATTGTGTGATAAAAAAATTAAAAACATATTTTTTTAATCAGTGCGCCATATGTAAAATAGGGCACGGTGCGCTATTTCATTATGGCGCACCGCGCTCGTGCCATTTCGCAATTTTTTTTTTTATTGTGTTAATTAGTGCACCATGTAACATATAACACACCACACTGGGTCTCCTAGTTGAGAGAGAGCATTGTATGGTGGTCCCTTGTTGGCGCGGGGCGTTTATGCTACAAAAAATAACACTGGATGATTTTTATTATTTTGTCTATGTTAATCGGTGTGATGGCTAACATGTACGCAGTGGTTCTCCTTGTTGACATAGAACACTATATGATATATTATATTTTTTTGGAGGTGTGTTTATAAGACCATTATGCATCGATGTCGGTGCGTACACCATGAATGGCGCATTGGTTTCTTGAGATTTTTGTTTTACCTGAAAAGTTGACAATTTATTTATAAAATATATTAATGAATGATATGGTACAAGTTTCATATTGATAAAGAAATGGCTAAGAAGAGATCAAGTAACAAAAATAATGATAACACATAAAGAAAAGCAAAAAAGGCAAATTCTTTGTAAATTGTTTACAAAAAATATTATTTTTGAACTATATGTAAGTTTAAATAATATGTTTTGTTTACTATGTATCATGTAGAGCCACAAAATGACAAAGCTTAATAATATTATTTCTGATATAGGACCAAAAGATTGTAAAATCTTGATGGAAAAGTTGCAAAAGGATGAGTCAGGCAAATGAAAAATACTATCGATCCAATATGAGTTTCTTTTTTTAATTTTCATTAATAATATACTTAAAATTATTAGATAACATGTGTCCAAAAATATATTAATTCACATCTGTTTAATGTTTTACATGGACCAACAACTCAAAAAAGGAATGTTTTTCTAAGAAAAAAAAAGCCATGCAAATGAAAATGAATTGCTCCTTAGCTCATCTGGAGTGGTGCTGGAAGTTAACGAAAGGGGGAAAAACTTTTACAAAATTTTGAGGGATCTAGTGGAATGAATGTATAGACGTTCTTTCCACTTACAATACAGAAATCAATCCAATGATTTCAAGAACCAAATTTTATCTAAACTACAGGAATAGTTTCCAGAGAATTAGTCAATGAGACATGTCGGAATTTTAATAGCAAAAATGTACAACAAAAAAAATGAAGGAATGAAAAATTAATATTCCTTTAAATGTTTGTCTTAAATTATTTATAAATATCACTTCTGTCATATTTAATTTTCATATATCAATATAAAAATTAAATAGTTTATTGTCATGTTACATTTTCAGGAAGATTATGAAAATCTCAAAAGATGAATGAGCTGATATTTGAAATATGCCAGTAGGAATGTCCAAAAAGGTATACATGGAGATGGTCAAGGAAATGGACAAAATTTCATCGCAGGAGGAGCCATCTCAACAACATCGTGCTTCAAATGTAATATGTAATCATTGAATTTTTTGATCATTAGGTACAATAAATAAAAAAATTAGCATTAAATATTAATTTCAAGTATTTTCTTGCAGAAAAGAAAAGAAAATGGAACCCATTCATCACATAAAACAGGATGAAAAGGAAGAAAAGGGTTGATATCTAATTTTGTGAGTAATTGTTACTTCCTTATAACAACTTAACCATATTTCATTTTTGTATTTTTTAAGTTGTTTTAAAAAAATCATCATTGAATGTCTTCAAACAGGTGCTAACATACAAAGAAGAACCATCAGACTAATTGATTGACATTGGTTTAAATATGGGTTGTGAGTATATGTTGGCATATCATAAATTAATTGTGGAATTTGTAAGCATCTATCGATCTTTTTTTACTTCGCTCCGTCTATAATTAAGAGAACAATTTTTTAGTTGGGTCATTAATACTCTTGAACAGGTTATTCCACTATTCTGTTAAACCAATGCACCTGTATGGACTCTCTTTTTAAAAAGAACAATTTTTTATTATTATTAAATATATGATTTTTTATGGGGTATAAAACTTGCATGAAACAAAGTATGGAACTATGCCGACAGATGAAACCTTGAAAGATGGCATACTACATGGTTTTTAAAGAATGTGTATAGTTCATGAGTCAATTTTTGCTATGGTACATCATTTCTTTTCAATTTAAATTGATGTATATTATTTAATATTTCAATTTTCATTATTCTCACCAATGTATATACACTCATTACAATTTATTTTTATGTTTGTAGATGGAAGGTGAAGAAGAAGAAAACAATCAACACCATGAACAAAACATTCCTAAAAATAACCCAAGTATTTGTACAATATTGAGCACCGGTGCATTTATGTGAGTTTACGCACTGGTGCATTTGTGAAAATATTGAACAAATCTTAGTGCGTTTGTGCAATATTGAGCACTGGTGCGTTTATGTGAGTTTACACACTGGTGCATTTGTACGACCTATGAGTACCACACAAATACCAATATGAATTGGAAAAAATGATGCGTTTTTCTAATACTGCGCATTGGTGTGTTTCTATAACTTGATGTATCGGCGCATTGAGACGACCTATGGGCACCGCGCAAATCTCAAGACCAATTAGAACGACCCTGTGTGTTGTATCACCAATACTGTGCCCTGGTGCGGTTTTATACTTTGACGGTCCAGTGCATGCACCTTCAACTACCCCAAGCCACCTTCTAGATGACACACACTGGTGCATTGACACCTTAGTAGCGCACCGATGAAAAAAACATCCGTAATAACCTTCAGTCGCCTAATTTTTTTAGTTGTGTTGAAATTCTGTTAAAAGCTCCACCAAAAACTCTGTAACCATAAACAAATGTTGTAGCAAATGTGTTTTTTATAATTTTGGCCAATTTTATAACACTAAAAACCTCCTTTATAACCTCCGCTAGAGGGTCTTTTCTTTGTAGTGCACCCATTGCATCTGCAAGCTCTTTCTTGCTTGCCTTCTTCTGTGGACAATTCTCTCTTTCCCTCTTCTCCTTGGGACTTATTTCCCTTGATCTTGGACAAGTCTCTCTTTCCCTCTTCACCTTGTGACTTGTTTCCTTTGGATTTATTTCATTTTCCAACTAATACACAATATTCTTCTTTGTATTTTCTAGAGGTCGCATCTCTGGTGCTCCGCCTTATTTCTTTTATTACAAATTCAGGCCACAAATGCTCCCAGTTTGGTAAATTCTCCATCCCATTCATAGATTCATGGTAACTATGTTAGCTCTTGGGACAAATGCCATGTCTTTAGCCCTAGAGTGGGTCTAGAAAGTTTTGAGACTTTCTAATGCAAGCTTCCTTAGCTAATATTGAAAATAGGACAAGAAAGGAGATAGAGGTAGCTTTTCCTGTTGCTATGCTTCAACACCTTGATGATGACCTTGATCCATGATCACTTAGGCTCGCTCCTTGCTACTGGTGGCACACAACTACCTGTGGATGATCAAGAGGTGACAAAAAGTGTAATCCAATACATAATATTCATGAACATTAGCTATCTAACAGATCAAGGAACATTAGACTATTTGCGCAAATGATTAGAGAAATATAGAATGAAAACACCGGATGTTTTATTAATCAATATAAAAGAGATATTACAACCCAAGCCCTGATTTTGGAGGCCTCCCTTTGGTGATGTTTGAGTCCTTCACCAAATCTCTAAATAATTCCTTCTCTCGAATAGCTTATGCGTTATCACAATACAAGAGTGTAAAGGGAATGAATGATCTTACCAGCCCAACCATGATCAACGAGTAGTCAAAGGATGGGGACAAATTTATAGGATTGGAGCAGAGGTTGGGAGCCCATGAAAGGAGGAGGAAGGTCCACTTTCTAAGGGATAAACCCCCATTGATAAGATCAAAGAAATAAAATTACAGAGCTCGACCTTATCACCACCGAATAGTAACCAACTCACCTCCCTTGATCCGGATTTATGCAAGAAAACAACAGAATAAACATATAACCATAAATACAGAGATGCAATGGAAACAACACTTCATTTCTTTAATATGAAAGAACTAAAATTTGCTTACAGACAGAATGGAAATAAAACTAGCTACGGCGCTGGTAGCTATCTCTGAGAAGAGATGTGGCAGCTACAGGCCTCTTAACTGAGTTACAATGAGGCTCAAGGGCCTATTTATTATTCAGAAAAAATGGAGAACTCTAAACATCCAAAAACCTAACCCTAGGAGATGAAGCACCCAAACTATGGGCCCCGTTTGGGTAAATTGGTGTTTCAACTTCCCAGGGACGTAACTTTGGCATACTATCTCTGTTTGACGCACATGGTACATCATTAGAAAGATCTATTCGAGGACTACAACTTTTTCCATGAATATCCATTCTAGAATGGAATGATATTATTCACTGCAGGCGCGATGCCCAAAAAATGTCGTTTAGGGCCTCAAAACAGCTCCAGAAGTTCATGACCCGAAAAACTGCTAAAAATAGTAAGTTGTGCCGAAACTGAAAAAATGAAAGAGGTAATGGTGGGGCCCCAAGTGGAATAGGTGGGTGGCCACCAATATCCACTTGGATCATTCCTCCCCCCTTAAGAAGCAATGGTCCCCATTGTGTTGATTTGTTCCATGAGATGAGGAAACTTCTGCTGAACTTGGTCCCTAGTGAACCACTTGCCTTGGTGCAGGAGTTGGCCAGATTTGACAACCCGATACAGTTGGATGTTCTATTGGCGAGTGATATTTATTTTCATGTCCCTGATACAATCTGTGGTGGCCTATTCCATACAGTCTGGGTTTAACTCTGTTGGTGTGAGTTGTTCTGCAATGTCTGAGGTGTCCAGTAGAGGTGGGAAGTAAGGACGAAGACGATCCACATTGAAGACTGGGTGCAGGCCAAGGAATAGTGAAATACTGAGCTCGAAGGTATTGTTCCCTATAGCCTTGGTGATGGTGTACGACCCATATCAGAGTGGGCGAAGCTTGCGGTGGGGTCTAGTGAGGCGCTCCTTCTACAAATGTAGCCATACTTTGTCACCCACCTGGAAGTTGTGTGGCACCTAGTGTTGATCATGGCGTTGCTTGTACTTGGCATTGGCTCTGTCCAATATATCATGAACCTGTTGGTGGATGTGTTGAATGTGCTCGATGAAGCTACTTTCTTTTTCAACTTCAGACTCGACATGAGCTGAATCGGCCTGAGCAGCTGCAAATGGTGTGGTTACGTCAATAGGACAGAGTGGCTGGAATCCCAAGCCCACCTGAAAGGGGATATGGCTAATTGAACTGTGGAGAGCCTGATTATAACTATGTTGTACATATGGGAGGCTCTCGTCCCATGTGCGTGGATGCTTTGAATTGTACATGCGCAGAATGTGTACAAGAATTCTTTTGATGACCTCTATCTGGCCATCTGTTTGGGGACGGAAAGTTGTGGACTTGGTGAGCTTGGTATCCAACATTGACCAGAGGCTGGAAAAAACTATGCTGATGAAACTGCTATCTCGATCTGATATGATAGACTGTGGGATCCCAAAGTGCACCCACACTCGTTCAAATAAGAGTTTAGCAGTGGCTTCTACTGTGATATTCTTCTTGCAGGCCGCCATGATGGCCATCTTCGAGAATCTGTCGACGACCACGAAAACACAGTCATTTCCCTGCTTAGTAGAAGGTAGGCCTGACATGTAATCCATGGAGATGGATTCCCAAGGCCGACTAGGAGTAGGTAGCGGAGTATATAGGCCTTGCTTCTTGATGGTCGGTTTGGCAATGGCACAAGCAGTGCAGGATCTGATGTGCTTCTCGACATCCTTTCGAAATTTCGGCCAATAGAAATACTTTTGCAGTATTGCTACTATTTTCTCAACCCTGAAATGCCCAGCAACTCGATTGTAGTGTGCTTCCCATATCGTCTTGGCACGCTCGCTTGAAGGAACACAAAGGTGTCCGAGGTGACATAAAAGTGCATCTTGGAGGTGAAAATTTGGAACTTGCATACCCCCCAAGAGTGCCTTGTAAGTGTGGCCGAATTCTGGGTCACTCTCATAGAGAAGCGGCCAATCAGAAGTCTCATGCCCACAAGAGTTGAGCACGGTGGTGAGCGCCACCATCAGTGGTCGGCTCAGGCAGTCTGCAACATTATTGGTGCTACCCTTCTTGTACTTGATATTCAAGTGAAACTGTTGCAGATATGTGGACTACTTCTGATGGCGATCATTCTGCAACTTCCCTTGTGTCTGTATGAACTGCAGGGGCTAGTGGTCTTATGGATGATTGTTTCCTTCCCCAAAATGTAATGCTTCCATTGTTGACAATCTTGCACAATGGAATACATTTATTTGTCATAAGTGGGATACTTGCGAACTGTGTCAGACAATGTCTCACTGTGATATGCCACTGGATGTCCCTGTTGAGTAATAACTGCCCCAATAGCATAGTCAGAGGCATCTGTCTCGATCTCAAATGGATGTTGCAAGTCTGGTAATGTGAGCACTAGGGCAGAACAGAGGCGATTTTTCAATTCTGTGAACACCTTCTGTAGAGGTTCTGACCAAAACCATTTTTCTCTCGCTCCTCCCTTGATGACTTGACTCAAGGGCCAAGTGATATGAGAGAATCCTAACACGAATCTACGGTAGAAATTAGCAAGACCCAGAAAGCTGCGAAGCTCTGTTATAGTGGTTGGGGCTGGCCAATCCCGAATGACTTGGATCTTGGCTTGATCCACATGCACCCCCCTTTCATCAATAATGTATCCCAAATATTGAACCTAGGTCATGCCAAATGTGCACTTCTCCAAATTGGCACACAACTTGTGTTGTTGCAGTGTTTGGAGGACTTTTCGGATGTGGTGAAGGTGCTCTTCCCAAGTCTGGCTGAAGATCAGAATGTCATCCAAGTACACCACTACAAATGAGTTGGTGAATGGCCACAAGATGTCGTCCATCATCCTCATGAAGGTTGCGGGAGCATTCGTCAACCTGAAAGGCATGACCATCCATTCGAAAAGGCCTTCCTTGGCTTTGAAGGCAGTCTTCCACACATCAGAGGGTTCAATTGGTACCTGGTGATACCCAGACTTCAAGTCGATCTTGCTGAAATATTTTGCATCTTTGAGTTGATCCAGAAGGTCATCAATCCGTGGGATTGGGTACCTATTCCGGGCAGTGATCTTGTTTAGTGCCCGATAGTCAATACAGAGTCTCCACGTCCCATCCTTCTTCTGTACCAACATGATCAGGCTCCCACAAGGCGATGAACTTGGTCTGATGTGACCTTTCTGCAACAGCTCCTGAATCTGCCACTTGATTTCATCATTCTCCAGAACAGAGTGCCGATATATTGGTCCATTGGGTAGCAGTGCACCTGGGGTCAGATCAATTGGATGCTTGACCTGACAGTGCAGAGGAACCCCTATGGGTGAGGTGAAGATGTCCCCGTAATCCTCCACAACCTTATCCATTTGTTGTTGTCGTGCAGAGGAGCCCTGTCTGGAGGTCGTGGCTAGAGTATTCTTCTTTCCTTGGGGGTGGATCATCAGGAAAACAAATTTGCTGGTTTGGGAAATGAGCTTACTGCATTGTTTTTCAGTAACCAAAGAGATAGCGGCAGGAGGTGGTACCTCTGGTATCCTGTACAACTTATTTCCAAAAGTAACAATAACAGCACGAGGTCAAGACTCATACACAGCATGATGCTTCCACAAGTATGGTTGTCCCAATAATACATCAGAAACATCAATAGGATCAACGTCACATAATACCTCATCCGTGAAGGGCTTGATGCTATAGGGAAGGCGGAACTGCTGGCTGACATAGAGATCTCGTCCTTGGTGAATCCACCTGATGGTGTATGGATGTGGGTGAGCTGTGGTCGGCAAGCCCAACCACTTCACGGCGTCTGCTGAAATGAGGTTCTTTTGGCTCCCATTTTCAACAATGAGTTGTACAGGGGAGCCCTTTACCCACATCTAGGAGTGGAAGAGACATTCCTCCTCCTCTGGATCTTCCAGTTCCTCCTTCTGGATCTTTGTAGTGGCAACAATGGCATTGGGATCCACATCAATAATCTGTTTCCCTTTTTCATTCCCCTTTTCAGGTTCTGATTCGGAATCGGAGCATGCATCTGACTCAGAAGCCCTCATCTCAGCCACTATCGACTGCTTGGCCCGACACTCACTTGTGTTGTGAGTGGAGCTCTTATGGAACTCACACCATTTTCCCGTGTCCTTCTTTGGCTTTGTAGTGTTGTTCTTTTCTTGTGGCTTCAACGGGTTGTCTTTAGCCGCCATGCCTTGGCTCTATCCTTTGTTCTGCGGTTTGGAAGCACCTTTCTCTTGCTTTTGATTCGCATATCCAAAGTCTCGCTTCTTCTGTTTGAATTTCTGCTCAATCTTGGCAGCATACCGGTATGCCATACCAAGCGAGGAGATGTCGAGGAACTCCATTTCCTCCTAAATGTATCTATGTAGACAGCTGCGATACTTTAGCACCAGATGTTTCTCTGAATCTTTGATACCCAACTTTGTGAGCAAGGTATGGAACAGATTCGTCAGCTCATGCACATTGTTGTTTAATCTTTAACCTTAGTCATTGGTTTATTAAAATGTTTACAAGTCATGAATTGAGACATTATTTCGAAGGGTGAGATACTTCCAAAGTTGGTAGAAATGAAGCAAAGTAACGAAATTCATGTACACAAAAGCCAAAGGTGGAGTATAAAGCGAAAAGGCTAACGGAAACATAAAAGTGCAAAGAAGCGGTACAAAGAGTGCAAAACGCAAACATTGAAATAATTACCACCACGTGACTCTGCACACAAGGGAAATTCCGAGGGGGTCGAGCTGCGAGGAAGGGAAGAGACCCATACCCCCACGGAATTGTGACAGCGTGGCATGGTGGGGACCCAAGATTAGAAGGAGGTATTAGAAGCGTGTCGCGTGACAGGGTGACGTGGCGGAGCGAAAGGTGGACCCTGACAATTGGTAGGTTATATATTTAATCTGCATTGGGATAATATGTTTCAGGAGATATACAGCGCATGTGGCCAAAAAGGTAAGGTAAGTCCTAGATGAGCTGGTACTGAGACCCGTACCGGTAGTAAACCTGGCACACGGTGTTCACCTGTCCCCAAATAACACCCAATCGCTATGTGCCGTGTGCCCCATTGTCAGTTTCCTTACGACACTTGCCCTACCTATTTCACTTCTACCCCTTCCTACCTCAGAATTACCAGTCTTCACAGCAGTTTCCCGTCGTTTTCTATGGTAAAAGTCTCAGACCTTCCGGTCACTATATATACCAAGCGGGAACAAGTACCGGGTCTACCCAATCATCACCAGACTACCCTCTACATCGCTTTCCCAAGAAAATCTACCTCTTGTGCAGGTACTCTGTCCCTTTCAATTCCCTTTTGTTTTCCCTTCGATTATCTTTTTGTTTTCATATGTCAATCATGGGTAGGGGCACACCCAAGAAGAACGAACCAGAGACTCCCTAGGTTAGGGAAACTAGAAACCCTCCCGGTTTCGAACCTTTCATCGAAAAGCAAGCTGGAGTCTGTGACCACCAGTACCCTTTCCCCATCAGTAGTATAAGGCCTGAGATTTTTTCGCGTCATGTTCATAATAAGGATCGATACCGGGTGGTTGTGTCATGCTTTTACCATCAGATTACCCCCCCAGTCTTCTCGGTGGTCGAGTTCATCTACTGGCTCAGAGACGCCTACGATGAAGATCGAAGTACTTTTACCTCTGCCCAAGGAAACCATATTTTCTCCCTTGCGCCCGACATCATCAAGCGAGCCCTCTATTTTCCCACCAGTGCCACCTACATTTCTTTCAGCCACAAAGCCATAACTTCCCAGTTTACCAAATCACCATGGGAGCATAAAAAAAGCTTCATTTCTTCTATTTCCAGCAACCAGGCTACTACCCTTCCCAGAACGGAACTTTTCCCATTAAACCTATTCAAGGAGGAGGTACAACCCATCCTCGCGCTGATTGTGGGTCTGTTAGGTGTAGGCAGGTTGGGGGAAACCTCCAAAGTAAATCATCGACAAAGAGGCAGCCCGAGATGCAGCTTTGAAAGCCTTGCAACAGGTGATATCGAACGTGGACCGATTCGACGTAGTTTGGAACGAGATTACAGCAGCTGGACTCCCATATTTCTGGGACCCAACCACTCCGTCCATCCTACAACCGTTGACAGAATATAAGACACGTCTGCAGGAAGAAAAAGACCGGGTAGACGTCCTGACAGATAATATTGCTCGGTTAAAGGGTGAGAACATTGTTTCATCCCTCAGCCAGGAGTTTCTCCTCCTACACTTGATCAGGCACAAGCTGCCTACAGAGGTGGGTTTCAACACCCTTACACAAGCATATGTCAAAGTGGATGGGTTCGCCACGATGCCAAAACCTTCAGCCGACTGCCAACAGAGATGCATACAGTTTGCGAACCAGATTGCCAGCTCATCAGCGAACGTCCCGCCTCTAGCCTCAGCAACTGCTTCAACTCTTCCACACTTATGAAATCTTGTCAACTCATGATTCGGCCTCAGTGGCCTATTTACTTTTTACTGAATTGGTTTCTTTTAAGTTTCGAGTGGGTTGTTTACTCCACTCTAGCATTTTACTTTTCATCAGACTACTGTTTAATTTTCTGTTTTTGAAAACAACCAAGTGCCTGACTATCCATGATGAGAGGTTGTGTTCCTCATCATGAATTTTTTTGTTTTGAGAACGATCTTTAACAAATTTTGGTTATGCGAAGAAGATATTTTTCCAAAAAATATCTTCTCGCTGTGATAGGAAGAAGTCTATATAAGTAAGATCCAATGAGAAAAAAGGGTTCCAGATTTCCTGAAGAAAATGGTTGTGTAAGAATATTTTGTATGCTTATGGTCGAATTATTAATGCAAATGCACAAAGCCCATAGGGTCTCAGCGAAGAGAAGTTCTATTTTATGTGAGGATTCCAGTCTGGATGTTCTATGGTCTGTGACTCTTTCTTCGTAGTAGTGTTTCATTGTTTATTTCACTGTCTTCATTTCCTTTATATCATGTTTTGGAATGCGAGTAACTCGCCAGTTCTGATATAAATTTATCGTTATGTGGTACTTATATGAGACTGTTCTAGCCACTTTAAATATGGATCATACATGATATGATGTTTCGTCTTACACTTCATTCATATTTCCTTTGTATTGAATATCGTGGAATCTTATTCGTTCTGAACTGATTGGTATATATGGATTCTTAGTTCTTAAGCCCATACTATAGCAAAATATGTTTTTCGAATACCTTTCCATTTGTAATTAGTACACCTCTTTTACCTTCTGCACCACAAACGCCTTGATCTAACAATCTCCATATAACCTTTGGAAACTGGCCCTCCTTTATGAAAGTTGTTTCTAAGCTGTCTGATGCATCTGTGTAAGTTATTCTACCCTTGCCTCTGCATATTTCTATATGTTGTTGATCTGAAAGTTGTCTAGTCCCATCAAATCTTGTAACCCATCAGAAAATTTGATATGGTAAAGAGCCCTGAGCTGAATAATGGTCTTAAGATATACCTTCCACTCTTTACTAGCTAAGATGTCCTAGGCTATGGTCTCTGACAACTCGAGGCTGTCTCTAAGAACCACAACATCTTTTTGGCACCGTTGTCGGGGATCGAAGTTGATGAAAGATAGAAATCCCTGGGCCTCGAAAAAACCCCATTTCACTCTTCAGTTAGGTGATCATGGAGAGTTGAGAGTTGTATATCCCTCACCTTGGCGACTCCACTTTCATTTCTCCTGCTAAATCTCTTTGCAGTCCTGGCTCCTCGGAAGCCACACCTTAGGTCAGATACTTCTCAGCTAAAGACACACTCTGTGTCTGACCCCGAAAGAATTTTACATAGAAGAAGCTGGAGAGGGAGACCATTTGTTCATACAGAGATTCCACCACTCTCTCTGGAAGACCTTCCTTCTTCCTCTTCTCAGGTTGCCCAGTGGCAAGATTCTAACTCCGCTCTGGGTGAAACCGGTTATTACTCAGACTATCTACCCAAGGGAAATGTCTGAGTCAAGGATGAGGCTGAGTCAGTAGATACAACCTGTTACACATTTCATCCGACTCCAGAAGTCGAGGAGGTTAAAGAAGTCATAGAAGTATCTGTTGTTACCACTCCACCCTTGTCTCCATCATCCCAAGCTATTTTTCATTATATTCCTATCATCATTCACACCACACTTCCACCTAATCCTCCACTTTCCCATCAAGCCCTCTTGTTACCTCCACCTCCTCCTCCAATGGCGAATATCCCTGGCTTCCTGAAAAATAGATACACTCCTCTGGAGCTACCTGTAGTATTAAATGACATGCCACAAGATTATTTAAATATTTTTCCCAGATTCAGTGGTGAGAATGAGATTGAAGCCCAGAAACATATCGAAGGCTTTTGCTCTTTTGCAAATAATTTTAATGTGGAACATCTGGACGTAGTCCTAAGGATTTTTGTGCAATCCTTAGATGGGGAAGCTAGGAAGTGGTTCAAGACACTTGGAGCTCGTTCTATCAATACATGGGAGGGAATGGAGGATACCTTTATCAAAAAATGGGGAGAAAAGAAAGATCATGGTAATATTCTCACTAAATTCAACACTCTGAAAAAGAAACATAATGAAGGAGTGTCAGAGTTTATTAGGATATTTAATAAATTGTACCTGAGTCTCCCCGTCGACATGAAGCCTCACCAAACTGTTGCCAAGGTCGTTTTTGTGGCAGCGTTTGATTCTGAATTCGGTTTCTCCTTGAGAGAAAGGAAGCCAGCCACTCTGGACGATGCACAGACTGACGCATTGGAGATAGAAGCAAATTTTGCCTCTACTAGCAAATCCAAAGGGAAACATGAAGAGGATGTTAGAAGAAGGGGAAAAGAGGAAGTATCCACCTCAAGCCAAGACAGAGATTTGGCTAATGACAAGATCGAAGAAATGAATAAGATGATCAAGAATCTCTTAAGTAAGCTGATCAAGCTTGAGATGGAGGCCAAGAATTCACCCCCAAATAATTTCCAAAATGCTTCAAACAGAGGATTCAATCCTCAATTCAGAAAAACTCCCTTGCAGATACTACAGAGGGGACAGAAGGAGCAGCAAGATCAGGTACCACATCCTCTATATCTGGAGGGGAAAATAGAGGGTTCCACTGAAGACTCTGCCTACGAACCGAAGGAGGCATGCCTTGTTTTCTCAAAAGGTAATGACGTAGAATGTCCTGTACATGAAAGTGATGAAGAGGGGGTATAAGCTCACTCAGAGGTGAAGGCCAATGGAGATACTGAAGAGCCTAAGATTGATGACTACTGCAAGCAGTTCGTTGATTTCATGCAAGCTCAGTTCAATAGAAGATATGACGTCAGGTCCTCCAGAAAGAGAACTCACACTCAAGATCAAGAGGAGGACACACCTCAGGAAGAGGCACCCACACAGAAGGAGGTCACTCCTCAAAAACCCCCAGAAAAAGGTAAGAGGCCTCTTAACCAATCTCTGCAATCTGATACTCCAATGCCTTAGTCTTCACAAGTAACTGCGCCTCCTAAGGTCGAGCCCATCGTAAAAGAAGTTAAGTCTCCCCTCCAAAGCAAAGATTCAAAAGAAAAAAAAGTGTCAATAGATAAGTCTTCATTTGTATTTAGTTTACAAAAAGAACTTGAAAAAGTGAAAATCCTTGTTCCCTTGACTGAGCTATTGAAACAGCCAGCATATCAGTCCCAAGTCACATCTTTCATGCTTCCTCGAGAAGTAACACACATTCCAGATAGTCTCAACCTGCAAGAAGAAAGGCTTATGGTTGTTTTTGGCCTGCATGTAGAAGAATTGGATGCCGCCACTCCACCTTTTTATGTGTCTTTAGTAATACATGACCTGCTCCTGCATAATTGCATGTTAGATTCAGGAGCCTCTCATAATATTTTAACCCTTTCAGTCATGGAGCAACTAGGGCTACAGATTACCTGCCCATACAAAGACCTAAACTCGTTTGACTCCAAAAGAGTCAAGTGCTTGGGCATGATAAAAGACTTGGTGGTTAATCTAGCCCAGATCCCAGCAAAAAGTGTAGTGATGGATATAGTAGTGGTTGACATCCCAGCTCGCTTCGGTATGTTTCTATCAAGATCTTGGGGGACCAAAATTGGGGGATCGATTATGCTGGATCTGACCTATGCCACTATCCCTGTATTTGGCGGCCAAGAGAGGAGGTTGTACAGAGAGACTAGATTTGTTAAGACAGTCACTAAAGTGGATGATTCAGTGAATTCTCCGGTTTATAGCAGGGAGGGGGATTTCTCATGCTTAATTCTTGAGGAAGATCAAGAGTACGCAAATTAACCATCATTTTACCAGATCAAGACAGAATAGTTCAAAGAAAGTCCTCAGTTAGAAATATGGACTCTTCACTTCGATGGAGCCAACTCTAGAGAAGGGAATGGAGCTGGGGTGCTATTGATTTCGCCAGCAGGGAGGTGGGTACCTCTATCGTTCAAGATGGAGTATGAAGCCACGAAAAACATGGCTGAATATGAAGCACTCTTACTTGGGTTGCAGACAGCCATGAACATGAACATACAAAGTCTAAAGGTTCTGGGATATTCAGAACTAGTAGTCAGGCAGGTGAAGAATCAATGTCAAGCTAAGAATCCTAGGCTGAGAGCCTATAGGAATGAAGTCTGGGATCTGGTGGAGAACTTCTTCTTAGCATTTAATATCCATTTCATGCCTCGGGAGCAAAACAGAATGGCAGATTCTCTAGCAGTGGCTGCTAGTACTTTTCGGCCACCTCAGAACCCTCTATTGAGATATGAGATTGAGGTGTGTTATAGGCCATCAATCCTAGACAACATCAAGCACTGGCAGGTTTTCGAAGATGATGAGCAAGCCAAGAGATTCTTGGAGACAGTTTGGGAGTTCTCCAACATGGATATCGACACGTGTGAAGAATAAGGGACTGAAGAAACATCAGGAAACAAATGGGAAGAAAGGGTAGTGGGTCACGAGTTTCTACAATTGAAAGGGAATGTTATTCCCCGAGGGATAGTGCCTTTGGAAAGGCTGTTCAACAAAAATGATGTTCCATTGTAGACAAACAAATTTGTAGAAGAAATTCAGGTTGAGGACTTGAATCTGGGCACTGAAGCTGACCCTAAAATCGTGAAGATGTCTAAGAAGGTCCCGGGAGAATATAAACATCTGTATCAGAATTTATTTCAGTCCTATAAGGATGTGTTTGCTTGGTCATTGTTTGGTCTCAATCTAGTCTCCTAAACTGAGCTCATTTAATTGTCAACTAGGGTTGGTAAACTGCTGAAGTGAAGTGTACTGTATGTACCTAGGTGCTTGTTTCTTAATGCGTTGTGTGTATTGTTTTGTGATGTTTTTGGTCTTTTGGTGATTTTATGTTCACAAGAAAGATGACTAGAAAACTGATGGAAGGAAGCTAATGATTAAAAACAGAGTGAGACCTAATTGGTTGATGACAAATGACTGATACAAATGCAATACTTAAAACAGAATCAAATCTAAACTATGACCAATCAGAAACAAAGCTTGATAATGACTTTTAAGCAAATGATTAAAAACAAAAAATAAACTTGTCAAATTCTTTCATCAAAGGAATTTGAGAGAGAGCTTGAAACATGGTCAACTAAGTATGCAAATATTCCTAACTAAACAGTTTAAACAACTAACTTATAATGATGCAACATTTTATCCTTGATTAGAGATTTGTTGAAGTAGATTTGGAATAAAACATTTATACCATCCTAAGATCTTCTACTCTAAATCTAATTCATAACTCTATTCTGCAATTTAATTGAATGTCACAAAACCTTACTCAAGAGTTATTGATTTCTTTTCAAAGTAGTCTTTTGAGGGAGGGCTCTGTTTATGAAATGATAAGGAAATTGCAGAGGTACTTCAGGCCTTAAAATGATATTGTCTTCTGTTCATATGGTGATGAATCAATTATGGATTTTAGAACAAGAAGAGATTTGTGAATAATGAAGGCTGTTTTGTTAAATTTAACAACTGAAGTAATCTAGTATGCAGTGACTGACAACTGAATATGGAGTGCAAATTCAATGAGTTGAGCTACAACCAAACCTAAAATGTCACTAGCCTAAAACAGTGTTAAACTACAAGTCATTATCAAACTTAAAACAGAACAACTGAGCATGAAGTAAGTGCAATTAAACTCTGGAGCATCCTAACTAAGCTATCATGCATTATTCTATGGAATTATACAGTCTGTTTGTCCATCATGATTGGTATTTTGGAAGAGTTCCTTCTTGTGGAAGAGTTTTTAGAACAATCCTGACTGTGTAATTGAGTGCAAATGCAAATGTAAAGACTGAAAGCAATGAAAAACTAAGATATCATGGCTATCTCTCACTCATCATTATGATATTTTGGACAAGCGTTTAAGAGCAAGAACAACTATGGTACTTAGTGAAAACACACAACTAAAACGTTCAAGATCACAATCATGCTTAAGACAGTATAAATATTTCTTGGAAGAGTTTCTTCTTGTGGAAGAGTGTTGAGCATAAGTATAACTGCGATGGTGAATAAAAGATACTACAATTAAACCCTACAATACTATAGCCATTTCCCATTCATCATTATAATCTTTTGGAAGAGCTTCTTCTTGTGGAAGAGTTAGAATGAGTATAACTACAGTAACTAATAAAAGCAACTATGAATTCAACTTCTAATCCTACAATACTATAGCCATTTCCCATTCATCATTATAATATTTTGGAAGAGCTTCTTCTTGTGGAAGAGTTAGAATGAGTATAACTATAGTAGCTAATAAAAACAACTACAAATTCAACTTCAGAAACGTAAAGGCAGCTAGAATACTTATCTAAATTACGCAAATAAATCCGTGCAAGAGGCAGGGGCCCTCTACCACCTGACGGAATCTAACTCCAAATCAAATCAATGCTTTAAAAACAACACTGTCTGCTTCATTAAAGATGAAATAACTTGAACAGAGCACTCTGCGTCTTCAGAAATGTAGCACAGAATCTAAGCAAAATCTAGAATAAAATCTTTCATAAAATCTAGCCTAGCTCTTGGTTTCCCAAGTGTTTATATAACAAATGTAAATAACAAGACTTGCAACAATTTCAGGAACACTGTCTTTCCTTATCGGAATCACATTAGGACTCTTGAAGTGGCTCCGTGAAAAGGAAAAAGACATCTGGACTGAGACAGTCCTAATAGAAGTCTTCCTTCCTAAATGTGTTCCCACGTTCCAAAACCATACCCAGAATTCGTTTCTTCCATCATGGTGAGCAACGAACCATGTAGACATGACGTGGATTATGCCCATATGCAGTTTTTCTTGAGAGGCCACCTGGAACATACCCAAATGTGAAGACAACTGCAGAATCGTCGGTTAGCTACGGAATGTCTACATTCTGCAGCTAGTTCCGGTCAAAATGCATTACAATGACAAAAATCACAAAACTTAGCAAGTCAGTCATGTAAATCATTCTAAAAGTAATTTTAACTATATTCATTGATCAATTGGGTCTAGGATAGCAATGGACAAAGGAAAATGAGGTAAAATGGAATGAAAGAAAGCACAATTTTGAGGCTCAACAGTCATATCAAGACCTAAAAAATTTTGATGCCAGCATTATGCAGCATAAGATTCCACTGAAGGGAGATGAAAAGCCACATAAGCAAAAGCTTAGACAGATAAATCCACTATTGCTACCTTCCATCGAGAAAGAAATTAAGAAATTGCTGAAGGTTAAAATCATTGTACCATTGAGGTACTCTGAGTGGGTAGCTAATCTAGTCCCTATGCGGAATAAGAATGGAGAAATAAGACTATGTGTTGATTTTAGGAACCTGAACCGGGCTTCATTGAAAGATAATTACCCACTGCCCAATATGGATCACATATTGCAGAAATTGGTAGGGGCTGCCCAGATGTCGATGATGGATGGATTCTCTGGGTATAATCAAGTAGCTGTGTTGCCAGAGATTAAAAGAAGACGACCTTCACCACCCCATGGGGAACGTTTATGTACGCCAGAATGCCTTTTGGGCTGATTAACGTAGGGGCCACTTTCCAGAGGGCCATGGATATTGCTTTCATTGGAGAACAAGACCAGTTTTTGGTGGTATATCTGGACGATATTACAGTGTTTTCAAAGGATGATCAAGAGCACATAGAACACCTACGCAGAACCTTTGAGAAGTGTAGAAGGTATGGCCTCTCCCTTAACCCACAAAAGTCTTTGTTTGCACTAGAAGAGGGTAAGCTCCTGGGACACATCGTCACTAAAGATAGAGTAAATATAGACCCCAAAAGAGTGGAAGTCATAAATAATATTGCCCTGCCCAGAAACAAGAAGGAAGTTCAGGTGTTCATAGGGCGTATAAACTTCCTGAGGAGATTCATCCCTAACTACGCTGAGATAGTTAGGCACATAACTGATATGTTGAAAAAGGATAATGAAGTGAAATGGGCGCCAGAGTCAAAGGAAGCTTTTGCCAGAATTAAAAATGCTTATTGAAGCTCGTGTGTTAGCCGGGCCAGATTATGCCAAACCATTTATGATTTTCTCCTTTGCATCCCCCCATACAGTAGCTGGAGTTTTGTTGCAGAAAAACGAAGAGGGATATGAACAGCCTATTGCCTTTTTCAGTCAGCTACTTTGGGATGCTGAACTGAAATATAACATATTGGAAAAGAAAGCTTATGCTCTGGTGAAATCCCTCAAAGCTTTTCGAATGTATGTTTTGCAGTCCCAAATCACTGCATTCATCCCTACAGCAGCAGTTAAAGACATTCTTATCCAGGGGGACAGTGAAGGAAAAAGAGGAAAGTGGATAGCGAAAATACAGGAATACGAGTTAGATATTCATCCTACCAAATTAATCAAGGGGCAAGGTTTAGCCAAGATCCTGTCTGAATTGAATTGTCAGGCCTTAGGTATCAACTTGTCTACGACAGCAAATGAAGATACTGGGGCAGGGGAGGAAGCACAGAGAATAGAAGTAGCCTCTCAGAAGATACATATGAAGTACCTTATCATCCCATGGTACAAAGAGTTGGTAGAGTATCTCCTAACCCTCAGTTGCCCACCCAGCTGCGAGAAGACTAAATACAGATCAATGAGATTGAAGTCACAAAATTATATAGTTGCAAACAGTCGGTTGTATTGGCGGGATCCTTCTGGTATCCTACTCCTGTGTCTTACGGAAGAGGAGGTGGAGAGTATAATGGCTGAATTCCATGAGGGAATCTGTGGGGGTCATTACAGTTGGAGGGCTCACAAGATTCTGAAGGCGGGTTTCTTCTAGCCTAAACTATTTGGAGACGTATTTTCTCGAGTCAGAGCCTGTGAGAAGTGTTAGAGGTTTGCTGAGAGACAAAAACTAGCACCGCTCCCCATGATCCCTGTCCACATAAATGAGCCATTCCAGCAGTTGGAAATTGACTTCATAGGGGAAATACATCCCCCCTCAAGTGGGCAGCATAAATGGATATTGACGGCCACAGATTACTTCACGAAATGGGTAGAATCTGTACCTGCTAGGAACGCAACTGAAACCGTGGTAATAAAATTCATGGAGGAACATATCATATCCAGATTTGGTTGTTCCGCTAAGATAGTAACCGACAATGCACAAGCCTTCAAATCCACAAAATTTGGCAACTTCTGCCAGTAGTATAATATTGCACTAGGTCACTCCACGGCCTACTACCCCCAAGGAAACGGTCTTGCAGAGTCCTCAAACAAAACTCTGGTCTGAGCACTAAAGAAGACTATCAACGAGAATTAGAAGAATTGGGATTCTCAACTGAAGTTCGCCCTGTGGGCTAACCGAATCACTAGTAAGAGGGCAACTGGGAAGTCCCCATACAAATTAGTTTATGGGAGAGCAGTAGTCTTCCCTGTGTAGTTGGCTCTACTGGTAGCCCGGTTCATGCAAGAAAATCAAGACGAGCCTGTTGACGCTACCAGGAGGATTAATCAGTTGGTAGAGCTCGAAGAAACACGAAATCAAGTAAATCAGAAGCTGGAAGCATACCAGGAGAAAATGAAAGAGCTGTTTGATCAACACGCTAAAGACAGAAAGCTACAGACAGGGGATTTAGTACTCAGGTGGGACGTACGAAGGGCTGATAAGGGAAAACATGGGAAATTCGATCCTCTCTGGTTTGGCCCTTTCAAAATTGCAGAACAAGGTGGCAACAATAATTTCAGGTTGGAGAATTTGCAGGGGGATTTGCTGGACACCCCTGTTAATGGTTAGTTCCTCAAGCCTTATTTCCAGTACTGACTCAGGTCGAGAAAGCCTGATGTACCATATTGTATAGTATTTCATGTTTTAAGCGTTGTTTGAATAATGTTGACCGACGGTGAATCATGAGGAAGAGGTAAAGAGTAGAGAAGGATGAGAAGCGACGTTCACAGAAGACAACAGGTGGTCTGCGTAGTTCTTGACACATTCAAGGATGAACGTGTCGTCCCCAAGTGGAGCCAATGTTGTTTAATCTTTAACCTTAGTCATTGGTTTATTAAAATGTTGACAAGTCATGCATTGAGACATTATATCGAAGGGTGAGATACTTCCAAAGTTGGTAGAAATGAAGCAAAGTAATGAAAGTCACGTACAAAAAATCCAAAGGTGGAGTATAAAGCGAAAAGGCTAACAGAAACATAAAAGTGCAAAGAAGTGGTATGAAGAGCGCAAAATGCAAACATTGAAAGAATTACCACTGTGTGAATCTGCACACCAGGGAAATTCCGAGGGGGTCGAGCAGCGAGGAAGGGAAGAGACCCATACCCCCGCAGAATTGTGACAGCGTGGCGTGGTGGGGACCCAAGATTAGAAGGAGGTAGCAGAAGTGTGTCACGTGATAGGGTGACGTGGCAGAGTGAAAGGTGGACCCTGACAGTTGGTAGGTTATATATTTAATCTGCATTAGGATAATATGTTTAAGGAGATATACAACGCATGCGGCCAAAAAGGTAAGGTAAGTCCTAGATGAGCTGGTACTGAGACCCGTACCGGTAGTAAACCTGGCACGCGGTGTTCACCTGTCCCCAAATAACACCCAATCCCTACGCGCCACGTGCCCCATTGTCAGTGTCCTTACAACACTTGCCCTACCTATTTCACTTCTACCCCTTCCTACCTCAGAATTACCAGTCTTCACAACAGTTTCCCATCGTTTTCTATGGTAAAAGTCTCAGACCTTCCGGTCACTGTATATACCAAGCGGGAACAGGTACCGGGTCTACCCAATCATCACCAGACTACCCTCTGCGTCGCTTTCCCAAGAAAATATACCTCTTGTGCAGGTACTCTATCCCTTTCAATTCCCTTTTGTTTTCCCTTCGTTTATCTTTTTGTTTTCATATGTCAATCATGGGTAGGGGCACACCGAAGAAGAATGAACCAAAGACTCCCCAGGTCAGGGAAACTAGAAACCCTCCCAGTTTCGAACCTTTCATCGACAAGCAAGCTGGAGTCTGTGACCACCAGTACCCTTTCCCCATCAGTAGTATAAGGCCTGAACCTTTTTCGCGTCATGTTCATAATAAGGATTGATACCGGGTGGTTGTGTCAGGCTTTTACCATCATATTACCCCCCCAGTCTCCCCGGTGGTCGAGTTCATATACTGGCTCATAGACGCCTGCGATGAAGATCGAGGTACTTTTACCTCCGCCCAAGGAAACCATATTTTATCCATTGCGCCTGAAATCATCAAGCAAGCCCTCCGTTTTCCCACCAGTGCCACCTACATTGCTTTCAGCGACGAAGCCCTAACTTCCCAGTTTACCAAATCGCCATGGGAGCATCAAAAAAGCTTCATTGCTTCTATTTACAGCAACCAAGCTACTACCCTTCCCAGAACGGAACTTTTCCCATTAAACCTGTTCAAGGAGGAGGTACAACCCATCCTCGCGCTCATTGCGGGTTTCTTAGGTGTAGGCGGGTTGGGGGAAACCTCCAAAGTAAATCATAGACAAAGAGGCAGCCCGAGATGCAGCTTTGAAAGCCTTGCAACAGGTGATATCGAACGTGGACTGATTCGACGTAGTTTGGAACGAGATTACAGCAGCTGGACTCCCATCTTGCTGGGACCCAACCACTCCATCCGTCCTACAACCGTTGACAGAATATAAGACACGTCTGCAGGAAGAAAAAGACCGGGTAGACGTCCTGACAGATAAGATTGCTCGGTTAAAGGGCGAGAACATTGTTTCATCCCTCAGCCAGGAGTTTCTCCTCCTACACTTGATCAGGCACAAGCTGCCTACGGAGGCGGGTTTCAACGCCCTCACACAAGCCTATGTCAAAGTGGAGGGGTTCACCGCGATGCCAGAACCTTCAGCCGACTGCCAACAGAGATGCATACAGTTTGCGAACCAGATTTCCAGCTCATCAGCCAACGTCCCGCCTCCAGCCTCAGCAACTACTTCAACTCTTCCACACTTATGAAATCTTGTCAACTCATGATTTAGCCTCAACTACCTATTTACTTTTTACTGAATTAGTTTCTTTTAAGTTTCGAGTGGGTTGTTTACTCCACTCTAGCATTTTAATTTTCATTAGACTACTGTTTAATTTTCTGTTTTTGAAAACGGCCAAGTGCCTGACTATCCATGATGAGAGGCCTTATTCCTCATCATGAATTTTGTTGTTCTGAGAACAACCTTTAAAAATTTTTGGTTATGCGAAGAAGATATTTTTCCAAAAGATATCTTCTCGCTGTGATAGGAAGAAGTCTATATAAGTAAGATACAATGAGAAAAAAGGGTTCCATATTTCCTGAAGAAAATGGCTGTGTAAGAATATTTTGTATGCTTGTGGTCGAATTATTAATGCAAATGCATAGAGCCCATAGGGTCTCAGCGAAGAGAAGTTCTATTTTATGTGAGGATTCCGGTCCGGATGTCGTATGGTCTGTGACTCTTTCTTCGTAATAGTGTTTCATTGTTTATTTCACTGTATTCATTTCCTTTATATCATGTTTTGGAATGCGAGTGACTCGCCAGTTCTGATATAAATTTATCGTTATGTGGTACTTATATGAGACTGGTTTAGCCGCTTTAAATATGGCTCATACATGATATGATTTTTCGTCTTACACTTCATTCATATTTCCTTTGTATTGAATATCATGGAATCTTATTCGTTCTGAACTGATTGGTATATATGGATTCTTAGTTCTTAAGCCCATACTATAGCAAAATATTTTTTCCGAATACCTTTCCATTGGTAATTAGTACACCTCTTTTACCTTCTGCACCACAAACGCCTTGATCTAACAATCTCCATATAACCTTTGGAAATTGGCCCTCCTTTATGAAAGCTGTTTCTAAGCTGTCTGATGCATCTGTGTAAGTTATTCTACCCTTGCCTCTGCATGTTTCTATATGTTGCTGATCTAAAAGTTGTCTGGTCCCATCAAATCTTGTAACCCATCATAAAAGTTGATATGGTAAAGAGCCCTGAGCTGAATAGTGGTCTTAAGATATACCTTCCACTCTTTACTAGCTAAGATGTCCTAGGCACTGGTCTCTGAAAACTCGAGCCTGTCTCTAGGAACCACAACACACATCTTGATCCCTTTGTTGTCGCAGCGTGGTCCATTATATGTACTTGTCCTCATAGCTCCCCATGGGATAGTACTATTCCTTAACGACGTCTCCAAAATAATTCCAAGTTGGTATGGCCGAGAAAAGAGAGGGTTCTGTCTGGTCCTTGTTCTCACAGTAGGTTTCCCACCAGTCCTTAACATGGGGGGTAGCTTTGAGGAGTGCAAAAATAATCTTCTCCCGGTCTGAAAAGTCATGAACAGATAAATATCCTTCTAATAGATTCAACCATCTATCTACGGCATCTGCGTCTATTTGACCCTCAAATATGGGAATGTAAAAATTTACTTGTACCTTAAAAGGAGTCGCACCTCCAGAGTGGCTGTTGGATGCAGATGCGCCGCCGGTGGACAGTCGTTGAAGGATCTGAGGAAAGTTATCCATCATCACGTTCCTTTGTTTTTCGAGGGCCTCCTCGAGCAATATTTTGATAGGATCTTCTGCTCCCTCATCTTTCTTTTTCTCCCCCATGGGCATCCGTCGAGGTTTGCAAGGCTGATCTTGCAAAGGTTCCACCAGATCAAGCCCTAGCTCCTTATACCCCGACCTCGTTGGGGACATGCAAAGAAGGATCGAGAAAAAGCATACCGCTCTGATACCACTGATCCGGATTTATGCAGGAACACAAAAAAATAAACATGTAACCATAAATACAGAGATGCAGTGGAAACAACACTTCATTTCATTAATATCAAAGAACTGAAATTTGCTTGCAGACAGAATGGAAATAAAACTAGCTAGGGCGTTGGTAGCTATCTCTGAAAAGAGATGTGGCGGCTACAGGCCTTTGAACTGAGTTGCAATGAGGCTTGAGGGCCTATTTATTATTTAGAAACAATGGAGAAATCTAAACATCCAAAAACCTAACCCTAGGAGATGAAGCACCAAAACTATGGGCCCCGTTTGGGTAAATTGGTGTTTCAACTTCCCAGGGACGTAACTTTGGTATACTATCTCTGTTTGACGCACATGGTACATCATTAGAAACATCTATCTGAGGACTACAAATTTCGCCACAAATATCCATTCTAGAATAGAATGACATTTTCTGGAGGCGCGATGCCCAAAAAATGTCGTTTAGGGCCTCAAAACGACTCTGGAAGTTCAGGACCCGAAAAACTGCTAAAAATAGTAATTTGTGCCGAAACTGAAAAACTGAAAAAGGCAATGGTGGGGCCCCAAGTGGAATAGGCGAGTGGCCACCAATATCCACCTAGATCATCCTTGAAGCTTATAGAGGTCGAAACTTCTCCTCCATTTGATGAAACACTACCAGAAATGGATCAACATGGTTTTCCCATAAAAACGGGCACTGGCAGTGCCAAGCCATAACTATCAACCTACCATCAGCATGGGAAGGCCACTAGGGAAACATGCTAACCCAAAAATTTAGGTTTTTGACCAAGTTTTTCCAATGATCTTCCAAGAATGTTTTCCTTGATTCTTCAGGGGATATATTTTTGTATTTTTCCTAGGTGGATATACTGCACAGGACTTGTCACAAGGCACCTCAGGATTAGGGGCGGGAAGTCAATAATGTCACAAATTACTGTGTAACAATTTCCCCATAAAGAATGAACACAGAATGGGAAGTGATGGGTGAAATTTTTTATGAACCAAGGAAAAAGAACTCATAATACCACCAGGAAACCTGTGAAATAAAACAAAATACAATATATGAAATCTTTTATGTGGATATTACTAATGGAATATCTGTGGAATTGGCATCAAACAACATATTAACCCACAACATTATTGCATTCATCTGTCTGAAATATATCATATGTAGAATAAAAAATACTCAATAACTCCACACAACCTGGATAATGACAAAGGTCATCCAGACTCTTCACTGTAATCTCAATATACCCAACATATGAATCGAACATGTGAATGGAGGATCTGATGCCGAACATGGTAGAAACCACTTGATTATTGGTCAATGATCAAAATAGTTAACAGGCACAAGAGAAACCACCAATAATGACGATGGCCCTCAAGGTACAATAGCACAATACACAAGCGTGAATAGATATGTTGAAGTCGAACAATTCTAGAATCATTCGATCAAAGGCCAGTGATGTGAACTTGCCGTAAAACATGAAGAAATTTCCATTGATGCATGCAAGTTCCATGGTACTGAAAGGGAGTTTCTAAATCAGCTTCCCGAATAATGAGTTGAATTTGACAGGAAGTGATTCATCGAAGGAGGGCCATAAGGATTCCCACATCATCGACATGAAACAAAAGATATCTCAAGATGATAGGAGTGATTCAAAATTGTAATAAATAAGGTTAGACAAGTAAAGGATGTTTGAATTTGAAAAAAAGGACTTCTCTTGAACATATCGGTGACACGACTCCAGAGTGTGGAAGCATTTGACTCAAATGGGATCAGAGGTCTGAAATAAAAACTATCAAATAAGAGGAAAATTGATTTCCCACACCCACGAAGGCAAATTGACGAATGAAGGATATCCCCAACCCAACACGAATTGCAAAAAATTGTCATGTTCAAGAGTGACAAACTGCCCAAAATACACATAGGATGTTCACTTTCAATTTCCCCCCATTATTTCTAATGAGTACCTCATTATTTTTGATAGCTAGTGTGAAGAGGATAGCATATGCTGAGCGTATAAGTTCATTCTTCGAATGAATCCATCCTATTAATTTTAACGAGCCCTAGGAAGGAGGAACTCAGTTTCGTCATGGTGAAAAGTATTTCATCGTTTAAAATTTAACAAGTCCAACATAATAGTAACTCGATGTATTTTTCACGTTTAAGGAGTTTGAAAAGGAAAAAAAAAATAAAACTCTATCATTTTTGTTTTCGTAAATCATCTCTCGAATCTGAAAAGGTAGAAAGCGATATCTGAGAGGACCTCTTGACCATGTTTGATCAAGGTATTCCTTTTTCGTAAATAGTGAATCTAAGCCCAAAAAGGGGTAAATATATACTGAGACAGTGTCAATTAATTCACTTTAATGAGTTTGAAATGACAAGTACTCGACAATCTTTTCATTTTTCGCAAGTCCGAAAAGGCATGAAAGGTGACTCCATGGGGGTTCCTTTTTCGTTTAATTTTTACCGAGTCCGAAAAAGAGATAAAGTAAAACACGTTTGCATCAGAAATAATCAATTTTGGTGTAAATATCCTATTACTGCACAAAAAGTGACAAAATATCACCAATATCAAGGAAAAATAATAAAATAATGGCGAAAATATCTTCAAAAATCTATAAATAGACAAAAAGTAAATTCATTTTCACCATTCTATTTTGAGTAAATTGTGAAAGTGAATTTTACCCATTTTCTCTTCAAAATTCAAATCGATGGTGCAGCCGATCTAGGACACCATTCAACAATTTCTCAACTACAAGTAAGAGCTCAAACTCTCCTCTTCATTTCAATTCCATTTTTAGGTAGTTTGTCTCAGAAATTTTGTGATATGGGGGGGAATTTCTAAATTTTATTTTCATTGTGACCAGCGTGGATCCAAGCTTCGGACTGATGTTGGTCGGTCTTTTCCTAAAAGGAGATCGTGCCGCCAGTGCTGTTTCGAATTTCACAGCCACACTGACTGGAGGGGAGAACTTAAAATGAGAAATCCTCCAATTTCTAAAGGTTTATTTCCAAAACTACTCTGATAAAAGTCCCTAAAATGTCAATTGAACATTTTTTGCAGGTGATTATAGCGAATATGGTCATTGAATGGAAAGAAAGAGGCCATGAGGTGGAACCCAAATTGTGTAAACGCATTGTGGAATTGTGGACTACTGAAATTCTTCCAAACATCATAATTAAGAGCTTAGCTGGATATACTTGAGTATTTGATTAGGATATGGGATTTGGATCGCCAAGTATTCATAATTGGAAACTAGGAACTTGAGTTGGATTTCATGGACATCTATTTCATTACAGGTTTATCTATGAGAGGGGAGAGAATCCAACTCTCTGGAGCTTGTGCTAGAGGTGAGAGTACTAGTATGCTCATCCACAAACATTGTCATGGGGCTAAAAAGACTCAAAGCGGGAAGTTAAAGATATCCTCTACCACAAATCTTCCATTACACGTAATATTACACTACATGGCGCGAGTGGTCGAAGCCTAGGTGTTGCATGAGGAAACAAAATCTCATTTCCAATACGCAGTGGACTGTCTAGCTACTACTATGTTTAACTGGTGTGAGGAGTTACTAGCTAATATGAAGAGCTAATTGACCAAGTGCAAAACAGGTCGGCCGAAAAAGTTTAGGTATGGGTTCACGTTGGTTTCCTTCTTTCTGAGAGGGTTCCTTTGTTTCAGTACCAGTGGTTGGAGATCCATGATCCAACCTCGAGGGACCCAAGGTTGTTGAGATGGTGTGAAATTATGCCTCGTCAGGGAGGGGGCCAACAGATGCATTTCCCAATCACGTTCTTTAGTTGGTTGCATCGTTATAAGATCATGATCGAGGAATATGCATACGGAAGCATTGATTTTAGAGGTGACCCAAATCTACCTCTTCCTTCAGGCGAACAATGGTCTAACACTAGTAAAAATTGTTTTTGGATTTTTACATTTAAATTTTTTTGGTATGTATTCTGAGATATAAATTTATGATTTTTGCAGATGCAAGGTTAGTAAAACCAATCGACATGTCTCCAATTTCTAGGAGATTGGTACACCAGGTTGAAGATTCTCCCTATGAAGAGGGGGTAGATCCAGTAGTAGAGATGGAGCGTAATCTGGTAGGCCTGACTAGGGGCTTACCAAAATACACAAACTTTGACAAGATCCCACTCTCGATATATGAGGAAAAACGTGGGAGTCATAGGCCGACTACGTCACTTTCTCTAGCAAGTGATCTGAGCAGTCACATGCTATCACGAGCACCATGTGGGCAAATAGAAGCCTTTAGTTTTTTTTTTGCACTGATGTAGGTTCACAGAGCCATTATATAAGGTTTTATATATATATATATATATATATATATATATATATATATATATATATATATATATATATATATATATATATATATATATATATATATATATATATATATATATATATATAAATATATATATATATATGTATGTATATATATATATATATATATATATATATATATATATATATATATATATATATATATATATATATATATATATATATATATATATATATATATATATATATATATATATATATATATATATATATATGCATGTTTCTACAACTACTAAGTGTTCATGTATCGTGATGATGTATTAGTTTTTTACATATTACGTTGATTTCTATCTAATACATAGTTTGCTAATGTATATGTTAATCTATTCAAATTTCTTGTAATGTGATGATATGTAATGTAATCAAAACGTATTTCCAATAATCGAACAAAAAAATACATATGCAAGATACTGGGGTTTCTAACTGAATAATGACCATTTAATTGCAACACAACAAGTTGTGAGTCTAAAGTGACAACCAAATCTCTTATATTGAGATCAATTACATCTGATAATAGTTCAATGCCTGCACTATATTCGAAGATATTATTAGTTGTTCGACCCAAACAAATACCTTGTATATTGATCAACTCGCCATTAGGGGAAAAAAGTTCCCATGTTGCAAAAGATAATCTCTGTGTGCTATGGCAAGAACCATCAGTGAAATTGGTATAATGACTTGACGACATATGAAAACCAAGTGGAACATTAGATAATCAGGGGAAACATGTTTGGGAAGCAAAACATCACACCAAAAATCTAAAAACAACACTAATGAATAGCACAATAATGTAAAAGGTACCATAATCTCCATCAAGCATAATAATTTTTCAGATAGAGCCCATTTCGTGGCTCAGCCATTTGATTACCTTCAAAATCTACTAACTCATAAGCACCTCCTTCCAATACACGTTGAACAATATAGGGCCCATGCCACATTGGTTCGAGCTTCCCGACTCCCAATTTATCACGGGCTTGATCATATATGAGGACAAAGTCACCTTCAGAGAAAACGTGAGGGTTGACATATTTTTCATACTGAGCCTTATCTCATTTCTTTTGCTCTTCAATGACTAAAGAAATAAGTCTTTGGGTCTCATCAAGACACTCGAGGTAAAGAAAATGTTTCTCTTTCAGCGAAATACTAGGAAGTAGCTCGATGGCTAGATTCAGAGAAGGGATTTCACACCCGATCGGGAGTGTCACTTCCATAACATACACTAGTTGAAATGGTGTAAACCTGGTAGCAGTCTTAATAGACATTCGGTAAGCCCACAGAACTGAGAAAATAATGATATTCCAATCTCGTTTGTGTTTCCCAATGGTTTGTTGGAGCATTGCCACTAAAACATTGTTAACAGCTTCAACTCGGCCATTTACCTTTGGATAATAAGGAGTGGAGCTATCATGGGATAGCCCTAGCTGAAAAGTAAGCTTTGTCATCATGTGATTTCGAAAATATGAGCCATGGTCAGTGACAATGGTTGTAGGGATACCGAATTGAGCTATGACATGATTAAATAGCAATTGCGTCATAGTTAGACCTTAATTATCATATGTAGGCATCACCTCAGCACACTTTGTAAAATAATCGATGATGATGATAATATAGTCATGCCCCCTGGTCAAGCGAGGGTTACAGGTCATGAAATTAATGCCCCATTTCGAAAATGGCTTGGCGGTCCCAACTGGGTGCAAGGGTGAGGGTGGGGCACATTCCTTCCAAGAATAGATTTGGAAATCATGAAATTTGTGAACAGAAAGAATGAAATCCTTAAAAAATAGGCGGCCAAAGTATCCTGCTTCAAGGATTTTTTTGGTAGTAGCATATCCGGACATGTGACCACCACAGGCCTCGGAGTGGCAGTCATTAAGAAATTTCTCAGGTTCCTCTAGTGTCAAACATCGACAAAGGATGGATTCAACACTAGTGCGAAAAAAAGTATCTCCAATAATGTGATAGGGTTGGGACTGGTGACGAATCCACCATGTCTCAGAGTGAGTTAGCTCTGATCTAAAGGTTTGGGTTCTGAGATAAATGATGAGATATCCATACCAAGGGTCCAGAGTACTGATGAGAAAGAACAATTCATTTAGAATCGATTCTTCAAAAGGAGTGGGATCAACTGTAGCGGGAAGATTGCATATTAACTTAGCAAAGACAAATGACTTCTTTGATTTGGATGCAACAAGAACTAATTAAAACTCTTGGAGAGTAACAATCCCTTTCGAGCATTTTCCCCCAAGAAAATGACGTGTAAGAATGTAACTCATGGGGTTGCAGTCATAAATCACTATTTTTTTACGCAGGAGAATGTAATGATGAAAATGTTGAACAACATGAACATCAGCCAATGCAAGTTTCTCAACATGAGCATAACAGGTCTCAAAATTGAATATATTCCAGATCAGGTATTAAACTACATGTTCCTATCTCTATCATCATCCTAAACCAACACCCTACCAATAGTGCTCTCTGTAGCAACCAAATATAGGAAATAATCGTGATGATAGTTGGGACAATGAAATAGAGGAGCACTGATCAGGGATTTCTTTAAAGCATCAAAAGAGTTTTGGGAAATTTCATCCCAAATGAATGTGATTCCTTTTTTCAATAATAAATTGAATCTTTTGGTAAGCTTGGCGTAGTTCGGGATGAACCGACAAAGAAAATTGGCCTTCCCCAACAATATTTGTAGTTGATGGACAAAAGAGGGAGGAGGAAAATTGATGATTGCCTCCACTTTAAGAGGATCTATTCGAATTCCTTATCTAGACACTACGAAACCTAAGAGGCAACTAGATTCTACACAGAAGACACATTTATGAGGATTTGACTAGATATTATAGGCTCGACAACGAAGAAATATTTCTCTTAGATGTCTAGTTTGATCTTAACGTTTCGCGGAATGATCCGGAAAGTCATCAATATATGGCCGAACGATTTGTTTAATATCATGAAAGGTGGATGAAATAGCTCTTTGGAAAGTGACACCGACATTTTTTGAAGCCAAAATGGAGTTTCTTATAGGAAAATTTTCCCCATGGACAGATAAAAGCGATTTTATGTTGATCACTGGGAGTGATGTTGATCTGGTTATAGCCATAAAAACCTTCCATAAAATAAAACATCTCACCCCCAGCATATTCATCAATGATTTAATCGATAAAGGGGTGGGATAATTATCATTAAGTCATTCATGATTGATATCACGGTAGTCAACACAAACCTGGATGATCCCTTGTTTCTTAGTAACGGGAACAATATTGGAGACCTAGTCTGTCAATGGTATTAGATATATGAAACCACCCTTAAGAATTTTTTCGGCTTCCCCTTTAATGATAGCAACCTTTCTTGGTTGCACAGGACAAATCCGCTGACGAATGGGCTTCAAGTTCGGATATGTAGGGATTTCGTGCACGACAATACTAGGGTTTATGCAAGGAATTTCCTCATAAGACCATCAAAGGCATCATAGAATTCCTTGAAAAGCTCGATGTAAATCTTGACCTAATTGGGAGAATAAGAGGCACCGATGTGAACATTATCAAAAATCCCTATTTTGACAGATATGTCGATGGGAATGGTGGCATAAATATTCCCCATGTTTCCTTTAGACAAAAATTCATGAATCAAGATATGATTCTAAAGTGAGCCAGTCGATTCAAACAAAAAACAAGATTCAAGGCAAGAGAAGATCTAACTGAGGCTTGGGAGAAATGAGGAATGATGATGACCATCATCCCATGGAGTTTCTTCCAGAGACATAACCTCCATGATACTCTCGTTAGTGGGAAATGTCTCTTTCAAGGGATCACTTGAATCCCAAGAACCAAACTAGGGAGACTACGCATAAGTGTCGAGAGATGAAACCAATTTTTTGTTGGTTTCAGAAATATCCTTAGAAGCTATAAGAATGCTTTGATAAAAATTTTCAGCAGCACTAAGAGGCATAACATCACCAGATCTTTCAAGCTGGTCAAGACTACGAAAAATCCATGGACCATGACCAGATGATATCATGTTGATAGTGATGACCTATGAGTGCACCAATGCGGTCTCTCAATGTGCTAAGTGTGTTGCATATGCAGTTACCTCCATTCAAGGGTGATCTGCAAAGCACTTCCCGACACTCAAGGATGCATTGGTCAATTGGGAGGGAAATTCTCATTGTCCTTGAATCTCCACTTGGCTAATGCCTTCTAGAATAGTGCATATGTGTCAAAATTTGAATCCATGTGTCCATTTGATACGTCTAATCTTGGGAACATTTCTTGCCTATTATTATTGTTAGTATGAATCTTTCGTCGGAAAATACCACTTTAGCTACGCATAACAAATAGCCCTAACATCAATTATGGCTGCTAATATCTTTAAGTCTGCAGTTAGTTGATCCAAATAATGCTACACAAATCCAGATCTAAGCATAAAACACATTAAGCAGTAGAAATAAAATGTGGCTCCATGCATCCAATAGAAAAGACAAGAACAATGTATTTGAAAGAATTTTTTATATTAAAAGGGGGCACCTGAGAGGAAAACAAGAAAGGTGTTTCTGATTCTCCTCAATGGGATGGGTTCTTGAAATTCCTCGGCATTTCAGATCTAAAATTTCTCTCTCTTGTTGGTGTAGAAAACCCAGACAAACATAGAACTCAAAGGGAGCTCACAAAGAAAAAATGGAGAAATGTGACCAATGGTATAGATCTAGAGTGATCTAATGCAATGAAAAGTGACTAATGAATGGGGAAAACCCTTCTATTTATAACAAAATATTAGGGCGGTCTACAACTTGGTGCATGAATAAAATGTTATTAATAAAATTCTAGAACCACCCTTTAGGAATATTTTATTATATTTGTTGGAGGGAAAAGGATTTTTGACTTAGGTCAATTCCTTTATTTATAAATAATAAATAAATAAATGATTTATTTATTATTTTAAGGAAATGGTGGGAATATAATTAAATAAATAATGATTTATTTAATTATTTATAAATGATTTAGTCAAATTTAACAAGGAATATTATTTAAATAAGGATTTAAATAACTTATTCTTAGGAAATAATCAAATAAATAAAGATTTATTTAATTGATTTCCTTGTTTTGGGTTAAATATGACCAAGAAATATAAACAAATATAGATTTGTTTATTATTTCCTTTTGGGGTTTCCTGTTTAGAGCATAAACAACTTAATAAAGATGTTTTACTAAGTTATTTCACATAGTGAAAAAAAATTTACTTAGGGTAAAATTGGTCTTACATGGTGTAATTGGGTTCATCTAATGATAATAGGTTAGATGAACAAAAAATGGTGTAACAGATTTCCCCCCAACGTACGAGTGCTAGGAGCAAATCGTATGACCGAAGTATGTTGTAAGAACTCAATCACTAGACATAAAGAGGGAATTCAGAGAGAGAAATGTAAGGTAGTATAATGTGCTAAAGGACTAGACCATGAGGATATGAGACTTACAGGTGCAACAAGTCTCTAATTTATGAAGTGGTACCTGTGATAAAGGTGGCTGGGGAGGCATACCTATGCTCGCCGAGACAAAGTACAAAAGAATAGTATGTCCAGTAAACAAGAAACCGAACTATAAAGTACATGCTGGCATAAATGCAAGCCAGAAAAATAGAATGATGAATCCCACATACAGCCAGGACTTATACAATAATATTTTAGTACATGAGATACAAATCCAACCCAAATGCCCCCTATACACGGGGAAGGGCTTGAAAAATCTGACTGATACATGCCAATCGAAAAGGCGCTGCAAGCGGCTGAGGCCGACATCATCAAAGGTAAGGAGCTGCATCAAAGGCTGAAATGAAGAAGTCATCCGAGCATGTGGGGGGCTACCTGTAGGGCCACCCCCTCATTAGGGTTGAGAAATCTCACACACACCCGGGAATCACCAATAGCTACTGCTGCATCACTGGACCATCAAGTATATGGATCACGATCATGCTGAAAGGAGCTCGAACCAAGGTACACCGCCCTCTAGACCTGGCTTCTGGAGTAAATGAGCTGATGTCGACCGAAGGAGGTTCACCATAGGTGAGGCAATAAGGGATCCCCAACTAAGGCACGAGAGAAAATAGTAGAGAGACTAACAGATGGACACTAATGATGATGATGAAATGGGGGAAGATCCAAAGGGGACCATAAAAACATTAGTACAATATGGTATCTCATGATGAACATCAACATGAGCATGGACAAGTATGGAGGCCAAGTGGTGCCCCTAGTATGAGTGTTGCAAGTGAAGAAATTCGATTTTGAGGAGGGTTATGGTTGAGGGGCATAGGTGCCCCCAAGCATGTTGTGGTCATGCCAAAATGTATAAACGGGAATCTAAACACATTTTAATGATGTGGTGCACCATTTTTTTTCGTTATGGTTATGCAGTATGAACCAATCTCTTTTAGTACTGCATATATGAACCAAATGGACTTTAAGTTTTCGGGTTGGCATACCTGGTGTCACTATCCCAAAGAGAGGATTTAGAGATAATGAACTGACGCTCTCCTAGAAAACCCATAGGTCGGTCAAAAACAATGTCTAAGAGACTGGGTTGCTGATGTAAGATGAAGGAATGATAAGGCGTATCATCCCTAGATTGATCTAAAGTGATATGGGACTCTAGAGGTTCGGCTAAATGTGGAAGAATAATGGTACTAAAGTCGACATGACTAGATACACTAGGAGAGTTGTGGAGAATTGCTTCTCCTGGTCTCTCAAATATGGGTTCCCCCTTACCCAAACATGGGGTTTCAATGTAATGGCCACAAGGTGTATGTGGTGCGAACACATGGGTTCGATGTAAGGGGGAATACATAAAGTCAGGGGTGGGGATTTCTTCCATAATGTCATCATCGTGATAGAAGATGGGGTGAATGGTGGAAGAAAGACCACATAACGTGGCAAAGCTACCTGACTCATCATCATGAGAAGAGAGGTTCACATGCGCATCGTCACAAGGGGTGACAGAAGAGTAAGCAGATAAAGGATCTACCGATGTTGAGCCCAGGGTGATCACTGAAGGAAGGTCAAGCGAAACAACAGGGGAGAGTTTAGAGGGAATGCTCCCCAAGGGTCTCATGGATGAGGATAGGTAGAATATGGTGAACGAAAGCTTCGTCATCTTGACATCAGGAGGGGGAATGTCAATGGGAGCCATCATGTCTAGTAGTTTTTCCGAAGAAAAACATGCAAATAGGGGAGAGGTGGAGTCGTTACGCTTGGCCTCGAATTGGTGGACCACAGCTAGAGAGGTGCAGAAGTCCTTGGGGCGGGGAAAAAGGTGGGTGTAATGGCCATGGAGATCACACAAAGCATAAGGGTGGTTGGTGTGAATAGTCTTGGGGTTCTTGGCCGCGGTCGTGGAAGGAACAAAGGCTTCCGAGACCGTGGACTCGGGGAATGCAACATTAACCATGGGCTTGAGATGAGGCAATTTGGGACAGGTATGGGTGGCGTGACCAAAAACATCACACAAAGCACACTGGATGGTATGCTTTGGAGGCCGAGGAGGGGTAGGGTTTGTCGGGGTAGCCTTGTCCTTTAATGCCCCCCTGCGAGCTTTGCCATTCTTACCTGAAGCGGTCGCAACAGGAGGTGGTTCCTGTTGAGCTGACTGAGGCACTGTTGCAGCGAGAGAAGTCATGGGGACTGGTTGAACCAGGGTCAAAGCAAGATAAGGTTTGGGTTGAACAGGCGAGGTAGTGACTGGAGGATCAAGGTACCAGATGGGTAAGCTCAGGGTCAAATTGGGGAGGGAGAGGGTGGCCATGATGGGAACTGAATAGACTCCGGGAGGGGGAGTAAGGAAAGGTATCTGACCAGTGGGGTAATGGCCAGGAGGGACAGCTCCAAGATGGTTGAGACCTTGTGGAACCAACCCAAGAGGATAGAAGGGCTCATGGGTACCAGCTGTAGGAGAAGGGCCAGAAGGAAGAGGTCTGGCTGGCTGAGGCAAAGGGCTAGGAGCAGGTTGTGGTGGGCGAGGTTGAGGTTGAGGTTGCTAACTAGCCGAAGTAGGTCGTTTAAGGTCAGACTGAGATGATTACATCATGAAAACAGTTGCTCAGCTGGGATCAGAGATAGGAGGAGGAGGAATACCAGGGAAAGTTCCAAGAAAGGAGGAGTATTCGTAGACGCCGGGGGATACATTGGTCAAAGAATCGATGGTTTGCTTATCGGCTACAGAAGAGATGGTCGACTCAGGGGAGGTCTGAGATTTTGGCTCATGATATGTCAACTGGTCAATGGTGACTATCTTTCCATTATGAGGGAAAAAAAATCTTGCGATGGACCACAGATGGGACAACAGACATGGCATAGGTGTAGCTATGCCCCAAAAGAATGTTATAATCAAGAGGGGAGTCAGCGACTTTATTGTCAATGCAAACAGTCATGCCCGCAAGAGTGATAGGACAATTATAGAATAGGTCAATGGGCTGGGAGGCATGGCTGTCGCATGCATGAAGGGTGATTATGGAAGGGGCCAGCTCAAGATATCTGAGTTGTTTCCAAACTGAAGTAGACATCACACAGGTGGATGCCCCCTCATCAATAATACAACGAGAAATGTGAGCGTTCCAGATTTGGACTGGGATTTGGAAAGCTGCGGAAGCAGGAAGGGGAGGATGTTATGATTTACGGGAATCGAAAACAATCAATTGTTCATCAACAGGATCTACAGCACCCACGACAGATAATAGAGCCTTATTTTGAGAAGGACATGACTGGAGAATTTCCAGTGTTGAAATGGCAGCAGGATATTGTGCCAGGTCATCTACTATGCTATATGAATGGGCAGCCCGACCAAAGGCAACATTTCGGCATAATGGGCCCTTAGGAATCTTGGTATGAACCTTAGCTTTGGGCGGAGGGATTTGCAAGGGACCATTGGGTGTCGACAGAGGCTCTGTAGGACTTGAAGATGGGGACTCGGTGATAGACGAGTGGTAGGCTTGGGGTAATGATGAGACCGAGTTTGAGGGTTAAGGTCGACAGGTAAAGGTTGATCAAAGTTCATCATGAGAATTTGGTAATCGAAGGAACTAGAAGGGAAAGTTTGAGTGGCCGCCTATCCGTCAGGTGGTTGGGTAGCCACAAATCCCTGTTGTGCATCCACGTGCTCTTGAGGAGCCGGTGACTGCTGTTGCGGGGGTTGAGAAGACAAGGGAGGTGGGGGTACGAATGATAGAGGAGCTGGAGCACTAGGTTGTGGATATGGATGATAATGAGGTTAGGTAACACTGTGGTAAATAGGAGGTTGGGCAGAAGGAGGAGGCATGCGAGATCCTAGATGCATGCTACCGGGAGGGGGAGAAGTGCAGGAGATGGTGCCCCCTCCCCCAAGAAAACCATAGATGATGGGAGGTTGATCAGATGGATGAGAGAGAGCTCCGACAATACCGTCGGTGGCATGAGGTGCCCCTGGTGCATTAGTGCCACCGAGTCTGGGGAGGTCAGGAAGGATGGTATAAACATAACCAGATTTAGCATAGATTAGGTCATATTTCAAGGCTAGTTGGAGGGCGGCTTCTTCGGTTTGAGGAAAATGGAATGCGACATCTTTGCCGATGGCGGGTAAGAGATATCTAAGGAACCAGTCCATGTATACACGGTCTTCGAAGGTAGGGGCTTGACATAGGCTCTTTCTTCTCCGCCATTCTTTAACATGATCGAATAGGCGGGTCACAGACGATTGACAGAAAGAAGTCAAAATTTCGATACCAGTGTCATAACAAGGGGGAAGATGGAAATAAGATAAGAAGGCGCGGGCAAGGGTCACAAAGGTGGTATGGGAAGAGGTGGGCTGGTCAACATACCACTTAGAAGCTTTTCCTGTAAGCGTGCATTGGAACAACCGAAGATGGATGGAATCCTCGGTAATGGAATTAGATGAACACCACATGTGGAAAGATTGGATATGGTTGGAGGGATCTTCACTAGCAAGGCCTTCAAACTTTGGAATGTCGGAGGAGATCTTGGTTGGCATAGTAGGCCAACTAACATCGTGGTGGATAGGATCATTGGTCAACTGAATGAAATCAGGGAGACTGAGACCTGCCATATAGGGGAGCAAAGGGATAGTCGAGGTAGTTCCCGTGGTGGTTCCACTAGTAACCATCCCAACATTAGGGTCGGAGTTGCTGCTAGCATTAGGCCTTGGACCAGACATGGTGAAGGTAATAGGGGGAGAACCAAAAGGAGGGGGAGAACCCAAAGAAACAGAAGAGGAGTCGGAGTGTGGACTCGGGGGAAGACTAACTTGACGACGACGGGAAGGAGTAAGTCAACCAACCAGAAACTAAGGGTGAAGGCCAAGAATTCTTCGGGAGATATGCCTTGGGGGCACAATGATGATGACGCAAAGGGAAGAAGAATAACCGATAAAGGCAGGGAGGGGCAGAATCAAGTGATTACAATGTCGAGACAAGGGCAGAGCAGTGCAATGTCAATTGATTTTAAAGTCTTTGCTAGGCGATGTTAACTAGGCTCTTCTTCACTTAGGGTCAGTGTGTGGTGTGTGTTAATTTTAATTTTTAAACCTACACATTTTGAGAGTAAAAGAAAAAGTGTGCTGTGTAACTGAAAATAAATCTGCAGAGAACAATATATAAGACTGAAATAACAGAAAATGAACAACTAACAATGCATCGATCTAACCCTAGAAGGCGAGTCTCTTAGAAATAGTCTTAAAGAGGGAAAAAATCAAATCAAAACACACTAAAAAGAGGCCAATAGATCTAAGTTCGAGAGGGACAGGAAAGTAAAGGAAAAATCTACTGAAAAGAGGTGCAGAAGACAACAAAGAGGCAGAGGCAAGGTTGTTGTAACAAAGGGGGAAATCAGCTAAAGGTAGGAGGGACGAGGAGGTGGCCCTAGAGGTAAACCCAAAAAAAACTATATGAGGTGATTTGAAAGGGATAAGAGCTGAGCTAAAGGGATCTGAAAATGAGGTATCAGATCTGAAAAGAAGAAGGTTGAAACTCTGAAAATTCAGACGTTTGAAACAACTAAAACTCGCCCAAAAAAAGTGGAGGGTACTAAAGCCCTAAGGGGAAATATTCCCACTTATTTGAGTGAAAAATATTAGAAACATGTCTAAACGGGCAGAGACGGAGGCTGGAAAACCCTGATAGAAGCTTCAAAAAAACCCGGAAAAATTGCTGGAAAATTGCAGAAAAAAGTGCAGGTCGCAGGTTCTGACCTGTTTTCAGTCCAGGTCATAGTTTTGGGGCAGAAAAGTGTGCCCTCAAGTCCAGGTCGCAGTTTTTGGGCCAATAAGTGTGACCTACAGATCTGGGTCTCTCGGTGGCAGATTTCAGAAAAATTTGTCGTCTCAGCTTCCGCTGATGTCTGTCACCTATGCAATAGGGCCAGAAACACACGAAAGTTAAAAATTTTAATGTTTGAGGGTTTTATAGGTGAAAAGCACCATAGAAATAGGAAAAACAGGAAACTAAAGAGAAACCCTAGGGTTTGAAATAGCTGGATATGCAGGAATATATAAAACGACAGCTGTCGCAAAATAAATTCCCAGCAGAGTCGCCAATTATTAGTATGAATCTTTCGTCGGAAAAGACCACTTTAGCTACGCATAACAAATAGCCCTAACATCAATTATGGCTGCCAATATCTTTAAGTCTGCAGTTAGTTGATCCAAATAATGCTGCACAAATCCAGATCTAAGCATAAAAGAGATTAAGCAGTAGAAATAAAATGTGGCTCCATGCATCCAACATACAAGACAAGAACAATGTATTTGAAAGAATTTTTTATATTAAAAGGGGGCACCTAAGAGGAAAAACAGAAAGGTGTTTCTGATTCTCCTCAATGGGATGGGTTCTTGAAAGTCCTCAGCATTTCAGATCTAAAAATTCTCTCTCTTGTTGGTGTAGAAAACCTAGACAAACATAGAACTCAAAGGGAGCTCACAAGGCAAAAATGGAGAAATGTGATCAATGGTATAGATCTAGAGTGATCTAATGCAATGAAAGTTGACTAATGAATGGGGAAAACCCTTCTATTTATAACAAAATTGTCTACTCAACTTAGTGTTCCTAAATTGATGTCATAAATTGTCAACCAGGGCTAGTAAACTGTTGAAGTGAAGTGCACTCTATGTGCCTAGGTATCTTCTTCCTACTTTGTTGTGTTTAGTGTTTTTCTAGTGTTTTTGGTTTTGTGTTTTTATACTAAGAGGAAAAGAACTAAATTGTTGGCAAAGAGAAGTGACCGATCACACTAAAACAGAACAAAATCTACTCTAAACTATGAATGGCACCTAAGAACATAAAATGCTAATCCACAGATTGTAAAGCTGATAAGAAAAGTAACTCATAATATTGAACTCAATCCAATTCATTTCATTAGAGGAATTTTGGAACAACTTGAGAAAAGGATAAATTTGATGTAATGAGGTTCTCTTTAATAAACAACTTAAAATATCACAGAGAAAATCTCATCCATTGTTAGAAATTTGTTGGAACATTTTGAGAAAAGATTATCTGCAACATAGTAAGGAACCCTACACTAAAATAACTTATGACACTAGAATTAACTCATTCTGCAACTCAAAATGTTACTATTAAGCCTCATTCAAGGGTTAGAGATTTCTTTGAATAACTTTGGAAAAAGGCTATTTGTAAAATTATGAGAAATTGCAAAACAATCAAGAACCCAAAATGATATAACTAATTCCTGTCCATATGATACTGATGTGTTAGAAGAGATTAAGAACAAGAGCATCTTGTCAAATAATGAGGGTTTTTTAAATCTAATTAACAGGACTAGAATTCAATGAACTAATCAAACTTGAAATACAATGAACAGAACTAAAATAAAATAAAATTAACCTCCGAAGTACTACAACTCTATCTCATTCACGTGTTAGTGATATATTGGAACAATTCATGAGAACAATATTGATTGCAATATTCGATGTAAGTAAACATAAAACATGATGCTCAGAAAATTGCCTAGATTAAGAACGAAACAGAGCTAAAGTTACTTATCTAGAAAATATGCACAAAGCCTTTCGGACAGTAGGGGCCCTCTACCACCAGATTGACACACGAATACTTAAATCCTCAAAGTTGCTTCAGATCATGCATCAAAGTTATACTTCTTTCATTAAGGAAAAAACGCTTAGAAACATAGTATCACAATCTTTGAGAACTAACAACAAAGCATCAACTAACTAACTGTCTCTCGGTTGACCGAGTTATTCTTATAAGCAAAATACATAACTGTCATTGCGTGGAAATAGGAATAGGTGTATTTTTCAATCAAAATCGAATTAGAACTCCTGTTGAGGACTCGTACTTTACTGAAGACATCTGCAGAGTCCTTGTCCTTGTAGAAGTCTACTTCTTAGTTTTGGCTTCCTCCACGTGCATAACCACTTGCAGATTTTTGCTCAGACTTCATAGAGGGCAAGGAATGATGTAGGAGAGTTGTGGAATTTAACCATATGCATTTTTCCTTGAAATGACACATGTAACCTGTGTGAACATAAATATGGTTGCAGAATATACGACTAACTATAGAATGGCTGCATTCTATAGCTAAGTTTGATCAAAAATCACTATGACAACAAAACCACAAAATTTTAGTAAGTCAGTCATTTCATGCATTCTTAAAGTAATTTTAATCATTCCTATTGATATTTTAAGCCTATAACTGATAAAGGACAAATGGAATGAAGTGAAATTTGGTGAAAGGAAAGGACATCTTTAGGGCTCAACATACCCCCAATGCAAAGCTTTTGCATGTCCTCATGCAATCAATCCATGTATTCTGAAACTTCTGCTAGGACATCTAACTTCCTTTTTCTTCTTTGCTTGGTGTTAAATGGCATCCTAGGCTTCCTTATGACCAATTTGAACCTTAGATTTATAAGTGCCCTTCTCAGCTTTTTGTTTTTCTTCTTCAGCTTCTCACTAGCCTTGTACAATTTTTCCATTTGCAGAGAGAGAGAGTTGTGTTCATATCACTTTTAATCTTGAATTGCTCCCTTAAAATTTCATTTTCATTTTTTATATGCCTATTAAGTATTTCCAATCCATATTGATCTCTTCTCAGCATTTCAATTGAATATTCTTGTGGGCTAGGAGTTCTTCCTCTGCTTTCTGAGGCTCTCCTTTCTAATGACTCAACATAATTATAGATTTGTTGTTGGGTTGGGTCTACCTCAGGAGTTCCTTCATCAAGATCTTCTTCGTACTGGTACTCAGGAGATCTGTCAGTTGGTGTCTCTTCATCTTCAATATCTATGATTCCTGTTGGCTTAACTCCAGTCTTCTTCAATATGCCTCTAAGCCTATGGCTTCTTCTTAATTTAGATGGTACCTCACCTCTCTCCTTAGCATACTTTATTATTATCTTCTCCTTTTTAAGTTGTTTCTTGATTTCAGCCAATTTTTCAAAGATAATCTCCTCAATGTCTTCTTGTATGGATTTACCAGTTTTACTTTCAAAAAATTTGGAAATTTTTCCTCTCCTGCTTCTTCTTACAAGTTTTCCTTCAAATGGAGTTTCTTTAGGTTCTTCAAAATGATTCCTTAAGAAAAACTCATCGCAACTGTCTCCCACCTTTTTTAAATGATGCTCCATTAATATTTTAACTAGGCCATGGTGATATAGGGTGGTTTCCAAGAACTGAACCCTCTTTTGGACATTAGAAGCCATTCTCTTTATGCTATGAAGTATGAAAAAGAGTAAATTTATCTCTTCATCTAGGAAATTCATCATAAGTCGAATGTGATAAACATATAGGGTACCAAACCTTCCCTCACAAGTTATAAACTTTTGCAGAATGAGCAACATATTTCGCCATTTATTCTTCAATGTTGAGCTAGGAATGCCCTTCTTAAAAACTGAAATATCCATACCTGGTGTTTTTAGCATCTGCCTCCATGCTTCATTGTGGAACTCTTTGTTTTTGAACCATCGTTCACCTTGCCTTGGTAATTCTACTGCCTCTTCTATGAAGGATTATGTGATAATGAACTTGACATCACCTATTGCAACTTCTGACCCGTTGAATGACCGGGAAAATGAATTGGTGGCCTCCTTATGAAAACCATTAAACTTTTCCAAAAATTGTAGCCATCTGACCTACTGTAACATCTCTTTAATTTGTGGGTACCCTTCTAGGTATTTGGTTTCGACTGGTTCAAACCTCATGATAAGTCCCATGGCTTCTTTCTTCAACTTCAATTTACTACTCCGTCACTGCTCTCTTATTCAAGGTAAAAATGGTTGTAGGGGTTGTTTTCACATTAAAAATGACTTCTCTATTTTTGCAAACAGGAATTGGCTACGGAAAGATGACATGAAGTGGATATGGAATGAGTGAAAAATGGTGAGGGTAAATCACACGAATAAATGAGTTTGAGAGCTATCATGGAGTAAAATACCGCGTAAAAACCCCATGAGGATTTCAAAATCATCACTGAATAATTCGGGTTAGTGACATGACCTAATGGGTCACTTCAATTACTAAATGTTAACTTTTAATAAATGATGATCTGATATGGCGGAATGGAAGGGATTTTGTCCAAGGATTTTATGATAGGCTTGATCAATACGAATAATCAAAATAACTTTATGAAACATACATATAACTCAACTATACTATATCTTTCATAATTTTTTATCATAATAATTTCACAATTTTACCTTAGCCCTTCTTTTGATTTTTGCTTTTTCAATATGCTTGGTCTTTCCTTTGAAAATAATTAATCTTTCAGTCTTCATAATCCTTTTGATTTTTCTTGTTGAAATAGGTGTGTAGGATCAATTTGTTTTTGAACACGTGGTTGTTGGATAGTTGGCTGCAGAATATCTGGCTGCAGAATGTCTGGCTGCAGAATGTACTTGTGAAAGCTTTGAAACATGGAATGAAATGATCTGAAATATGGATGAAATGAAGTATAAGATGAAAATGGATCATGAACTATAATTGAATGAAGCATGAACGAAGTGTAATATGATGGAATGAAATAGATCACAAATGTGGAGTGAAATGAAATATGAAAAGTGGCCTGCAACTTATGATTTGTAATACTCAATTGTAGAAAGAGATCAATTTTGAAAATCTGAAATGAAAATGAGATGGATCATGAAATGGAGTGAATGAAGTATGGATGAATGGAGTGAATGAAATATGGATGAAGTGAGATGTGATGGAGTGAAATGGATCATAAGTGGAATGTGATATGTAAAGTAGGCATGCACTTATGATTTGATGATAGTTGTTTGCAGGAAAAGAACAATTTTGAAAAGCTAAAGTGTCAGAAGGATTCTGATTTCACTTTATTTTATTTTATTTTTCATCATCTGATTTCAGAAAATACAATTAAGTTGATGAAGAAGAAGGATTCTTCTTCATTAAATTCACATCACTGTTCTCTTGGAATCTCTTGACAAATTCTTCTCTTGAAAGTGGCTTATGATACAGCTTCAATATATGACCATTTACAAGAAAAGTGACCTTCTCTTCATCTATTGTCCTAATTTTTATTTCTCCATTGTCAAAAAATTTCACAATTTCATATGGTCCAAGCCAATGTGTTTGGAATTTACCTTGAAAATCTTTGAACTTTGAATCAAACAAGAGGGCCCAGTCACCTTCTTTGAATTTCTTTTTCTTAATTTACTTATCATGCCATCTAGTCCTTTGCTGTTGGACTATATTTTTTCTCTGGACTGCATCCTGTCTGATCTCATCCAATTCATTAATCTGCTCCAATCTATTCTTTTGTGCTTCTGTTAGATCAAGTCCTAGCCGGACTGCCATTTTAAAAGTTTGAATCTGAAACTCTATGGGAAACAAGACTTGTTTTCCATAAACAAGTTCATAATGAGTATGACCTGTTGTGCTTCTCCATGTAGCTCTATAGGCCCACAAGGCTTCAAGAAGCCTGTCTGCCCAATCTCTTCTATGTAAATGAATAGTATTTGTTAGGATCCCTTCAATTACCTTATTAGTAGATTCCACTTGACCATTTTCTTGTGTATGATAGGGAGTATATTTTGTGTGTCTGATTTTGTACCTCTCCATCATTTGTTCCACTAGCCTTGATGTGAATTGAGCTCCTTGATCTGTAACAATTTCGCTTGGGACACCAAAATGAGTAAAAATATCCTCAAAAAGAAAATTAACTATAGATGCTTCAGTAGCAGAAAGTAATGGCTTGGCCTCTACCAATTTGGTAACATAATCAGTGCAAAATAATATAGATTTCTTTTGTCTTGATGGAGGACTAATAGGTCCTACAAAATCTAAAGCCCATTTCTCAAAAGGTTCAATATGTACCTGAGGCTGCAATGGCATTTCACCTGAAGGGGAAGGTTTCCCTACCCTTTGGCAACTGTCACACCTTTTGACATACTCTTTAGCATCTTTAAAAGGGAATGGCCAATAATATCCGAAATGAAGGATCTTATAAGTTGTCCTTTTATCAGCAAAGTGTCCACCACAAGGTTCACCATGACATGCTTTGAGGATCTCAGGCATCTCATCTTCTCGAACACATCTCCTAATGATAAAGTCTGGACCTGTTTTGTATAACTCATTAGCAACCCATGAATATTTTGCACTGTCATAAATTATCTTTCTTTGTCTCTTGCATTCATTATTGAAGGAAATTTCCGTAAAAATAGATAATTAGCAATGTCAGCAAACCAAGGAGTTTGAGTAGAAATTGTAAAAAGATATTCATCGGGGAATTGATCTTCAATTGGAGTGTTGTCTTTAATGTTTTGGAGTCTAGATAGGAAATCAACTACGGTATTTTTTTTTCCAGGCCTATCTAGAATGGTAATGTTGAATTCCTATAAAAGTAATAACCATCTTATGACTCTGCCATTAGTAATTGATTTGTTCATTAGATATTTAATTGCAGAGTGATCTGTGTGAAAAAAAGTTTCATAGCCTGTTATATAGTGTCTGAATTTATTTATGGCATCAACAACAACTAAGAACTCTTTCTCAATTATAGTATAATTTAACTCCGAAGGGGTAAATTTTTTTCTTGTGTAGTAGATGGCATAAGGAATCAGGTATTTTTGTCCCAATATAGATCCTAAAGTTGTATCTGAGGCATCTGTTGAAATATGAAAATGTAATTTCTAGTTAGGTCCCCTTACAATAAGTGCTTCAGAGATTTTTGTTTTCAGGGTTTCAACGGCTAACTGGAAATCAAGATTCCATTTGAATTCACAGTCCTTGGTAAGTAAGTTGAAAAGTGGAGATGCTATCTTGGTGAAGTTTTCTATAAACCTTCGATAATATCCTATAAATCTTAGAAAAATCCTAACATATTTTTGACAACTTGGAACAGATAAGTTAGAGATGACTTCAAATTTTGACTCATCAACTCTAATCCAATTCCCTGAAATGTGATGCCCCAAAAAAATTCCTTCAGTAAACATCATAAAACACTTCTCATGACTTAGTGAAAGATTTTATTCTTTACATCTCTTTAAAACTTTTTCCAAGTTTGCTAAGGCTTCTTCAAATGTGTTTCCATAGACTGTGAAATCATCCATATATACCTCTACACAATCATATAATAGATATGAAAAGATTCCTAGTACTGCCCTTTGAAATGTTGCAGGTGCATTGCATAGTCCAAATGGCAATACTCGGTAAGCATAGGTACCCCAGGGATAGGTAAATGTGGTTTTGTCTTGATCTTCAAGTGCTACTTGAATTTTATTATAACCACTAAACCCATCTAAAAATGAGAAGTACTTTTTGCTAGCTAATGTATCTAACACCTGATCTATGAAAGGTAAGGGAAAATGATCTTTAAGAGTAGCTTTGTTTAATTCCCGGTAGTCAATACATACCCTCCATTTACCATTTTTCTTTGGCAAAATTACCAAAGGAGAAACCCACTGACTATATGAAATGGGATAGATAAAGTTGAAATTTAATAATTTCTGCAATTCTTCTTTAACAATCTCCCTAAGATTTGGATTCATCCTTCTCTGAGGTTGTCTGATTGGTTTACAATTTTCCTCTATGTATATGTGATGAGTGCAAGTTTTAGGGCTTATCCCCTTCATATCAGTGTATTCCCATGCATATGCAGAAGAATATCTTTGTAATGTCTTGACTAGCTTTTCTTGTTGATATTTATCTAGGTTCTTGTTTATGTTTAAAGTTTTACCTGGAAATATCTCAATTGTAGAGCTACCAAATCTATCCATGGAGTAAAGAGACATCTGTCTTGATGATAAAAACTGAATGTTGGATTTTTCTTGAAATTGTTCATGTTTGTATTCCGAATATGATTCAAATTTTTCTAAGGTATTTAGAATCTGGCTATCTTCACTAATTTCTGAAATTGTGAAGAGAGGTTGTATGTCTTCTTAGGATCATAAAATCCACAGGATACTCCCAAGAATCTAGGGACACTGGAATGTCTTCTATTACCCCATTAGGTTTGATCACAAATATGTCTACTAATTTTAACAATGTGGGTGTAAAAAGAAGATTAGGAAGTTTTAGTTTATCCATGATTTGTCTACTCATGATATTGATTGCTGCTCCTAAATCAATAAGTGTGTTTTGGATCTCAGTTCCATTGATGTGTATTTTAACAACTGGATTTCCTAGGTCTAGATACTTTGGAATAGAAATCTTACCCATCATGATGTCTATTATTTTTCCTTCCAGTTGAATTTTCTTTGTCTCTTTGATTATTTTTCCTGTTTTTTTCATACTCAGCTCCTTTATTGTCTTTGCTAAGATTGGAATTTCCTTGATAGCTTGTAATAATTGGATCTTAATACAAACATTCCTTAGCTCATCTAGGAAATCATAATTAGGCACCATAATTTGTTTTTCTACACCCCTATCAATTTGTAATCTTTCTGGAAAGGGAGGTGTAGAGGTGGATGTTGATGGCTGCTCTAATATAGGAGTTGAAATTATTGGTTCTTTTTGTTTTGATTTTTCAATGTTTGGGTTTTGAAAAGATGTGTTCTCTTCAAGACTTTTATTTACCCGTAGAGAATCTTACTCAGAGTTGTTTTTCTCTTGTATGATTATAGAAGGTTTCTTCTTTTCAAGTATTCTTCCATACCTAAGTTGAACATCATTAAGGTCTAAAGGAGTAATCAAATAGGTTGGAAACTATTGGACTTCTATCATGTACGTGTTCTGAGGATTTTTATTGTTGGGGTTTGGTATGGGTTGGGAAGGTAACTAATTTCATTTATAAGGAAATGGTAATGGAAGTGGTGGATTTTGATGTTGTGGATTTTGAGGATTTTGTTGAGGATTTTTTTGAGGAGGGAAATTTGGATATGGTGGATACTGATAGTACTGAGAGTATTTTCCATGGGGATTTTGTGCTCCTTGTGCCCAAGTTTGAGATTGATTTTGAAATTGTGGCCAAGGTTGCTGCCAAGAATTCCAATTTGGTGGGGGTTGATTATACAGTTGATCATGAAATCCTTGTGGTTGAGGTCCTTCCCAAGGTCTCCTAGAGACAAAATTGAGAGATTCTGTGGAATTTGTAGGGGTTTCTTCTTGAAAGATAGCTTTAATACCAGGAAGTGAAGGAAAACTCTTGGTCTCATGCTTTTCTGAGCAAATTACACAAGTCTCTACTATTTTTGCATCCAAAGGGCACTCTCTCAAGGCATGCTTCTTTCTACATTTGTGACAAAAGATTGCTAAGGCATCCGATTAAGCTTTTTGCTTTTTTTGTAATTTAAGGATGTCTATTTGTTCACTAAGACTCCCTAAAATGTAAGATTTGAATTCATCAAGCATATGTCCTATTTCTGCCCTACTTACTGTCCCAGAAGCAGACTTACTTGCCCTTGCAAGAGGAAGGTCTCTCGGTCCTTTTACAGTTTTAGATTTCCCTCTTGAAAGGTTGATACATAATTCAGCTATTTCAGGTAATGTGAGCTGAGATGTATCCCCTTTTCCCATCATATTAAGGATATCTAGCCATTCATCCCTAATTTTCTTCAACAAGAGAGCTTTCAAAGTATCTTGGTCTAAGTTTTCCATTTTTGCTCTTTTGATGTTATAGTTAAACCTCTCCAACAAATCTTCCAAATTTTCATCCTCTTTTTGTAATATTTTAAACACTTCCTCCTTATGGTTGACTGGCATACAATAATCCAAATACCTTTCTAGAAATGCATGTCTCATGTCTTCCCATGTCATAATATAATTTTTGATCAAACTCATAAACCATTTCAATGCTGCTCCTTTCAATGTTGAAGGGAATAGTTTAAGTTTTTGGGCATCTTGTAAGTAATCATAGGTTCTACATAGGACTTGAAATTAAAATAGAAAGGTTTCAGGATCTTCACTTTTGAGTCCATATAATTTTGGAAGGACAGAAGGTGAACTTTTTTTCATAGTTGCATTGGTTTCTTCATCTACTATAGAAAACCCAAAATAGCTTCCCATTTCCCTTCTATCTCTTCCTCTACCTCCTTCTTCACCTCTACCTCCTTTTCCTTCTGCACCTCTACCTCTACCTCTACCCCCTCCAAATAATGTATGTTCTCCATTAAAGAATCCTCCTCCCCCTTCTTCTGCCATGGTTGATTCTTTTGTGGAAGTAGAAAATTTTATGTCCCTAGCAAGGGTTCTTGAATCTTCTTCTAAGACAGGTTCAGTGGATGAAGTGGAAGGTCTTTCTGATGGAATATCTAATCTTAAGTCTTCTAGAAGTCTATGATCAGTAAAGTATGGGATTTGGGTTTGAGTTGGAGTTGTGATGCCTCTTGGTATTGGTGAAACAAGTGGTGTTCTAGGAATCAAGCTTCTGCTTCTTATGAATCTACCCCTTGAGTCTCTTTCTCTACGCATATCATTGTTTTTGGAAGGTAATAAACAAGGCTACCTAGTTACACTTCCCCGGAAACGGTGCCAAAATGTCTACTCAACTTAGTGTTCCTAAATTGATGTCATAAATTGTCAACTAGGGCTAGTAAATTGTTGAAGTGAAGTGCACTATATGTGCCTAGGTATCTTCTTCCTACTTCATTGTGTTTAGTGTTTTTCTAGTGTTTTTGGTTTTGTGTTTTTATACTAAGAGGAAAAGAACTAAATTGTTGGCAAAGAGAAGTGACTGATCACACTAAAACAGAACAAAATCTACTCTAAACTATGAATGGCACCTAAGAACAGAAAATGCTAATCCACAGATTGTAAAGCTAATAAGAAAAGTAACTCATAATATTGAACTCAATCCAATTCATTTCATTAGAGGTATGTTGGAACAACTTGAGAAAAGGATAAGTTTGATGTAATGAGTTCTCTTTAATAAACAACAACTTAAAATATCACAGAGAAAATCTCATCCATTGTTAGAAATTTGTTGGAACATTTTGAGAAAAGATTATCTGCAACATAGTAAGGAACCCTACACTAAAATAACTTATGACACTAGAATTAATTCATTCTGCAACTCAAAATGTTACTATTAAGCCTCATTCAAGGGTTAGATATTTCTTGGAATAACTTTGGAAAAAGGTTGTTTGTAAAATTATGAGAAATTGCAGAACAATCAAGAACCCAAAATGATATAACTAATTCTTGTCCATATGATAATGATGTGTTAGAAGAGATTAAGAACAAGAGAATCTTGTCAAATAATGAGGGTCTTTTAAATCTAATTAACATGACCAGAATGAAATTAACTAATCAAACTTGAAATACAATGAACAAAACTAAACTAAAATGCAATTAACCTCCGAAGTATACAACTCTATCTCATTCACGTGTTAGTGATATATTGGAACAGTTCATGAGAACAATATTGATTGCAATATTCGATGTAAGTAAACATAAAACATGATGCTCAGAAAAATTCCTAGATTAAGAACGAAACAGAGCTAAAGTTACTTATCTAGAAAATATGCACAAAGCCTTTCAGACAGTAGGGGTCCTCTACCACCAGATTGGCACACGAATCCTTAAATCCTAAAAGTTGCTTCAGATCATGCATCAAAGTTTTACTTCTTTCATTAAGGAAAAAAAGCTCAGAAACAGAGTATCACAGTCTTTGAGAACTAACAACAAAGCATCAGCTAACTAATTGTCTCTCGGTTGACTGAGTTATTCTTCTAAGAAAAATACATAACTGTCATTGCGTGGAAATAGGCATAGGTGTATTTTTCAATAAAAATCGACTTATAACTACTGTTGAGGGCTCGTACTTTTCTGAAGACATCTGGAGAGTCCTTGTCCTTGTAGAAGTCTACTTCTTAGTTTTGGCTTCCTCCACGTGCATAACCACTTGCAGATTTTTGCTCAGACTTCGTAGAGGGCAAGGAATGATGTAGAAGAGTTCTGGAATTTAACGATATGTTTTTTTCCTTGAAATGACACCTGTAACATGTGTGAACATAAAGATGGCTGCGGAATATACAACTAGCTACAGAATGGTTGCATTCTGTAGCTAAGTCTGATAAAAAATCACTATGACAACAAAACCACAAAAGTTTAGTAAGCCAGTCATTGCATGCATTCTTAAAGTAATTTTAATCATTCCTATTGAACTTTTAAGCCTATAACTAAAAAAGGACAAATGGAATGAAGTGAAATTTGGTGAAAGGAAAAGACATCTTTAGGGCTCAACAAAAATATTAGGGTGGTCTCGAACTTGGTGCATGAAAAAAATATTATTAATCAAATTCTAGAACTACCCTTTAGGAATATTTTATTATATTTGTTGGAGGGAAAAGGATTTTTGACTTGGGTCAATTCTTTTATTTATAAATAATAAATAAATAAATAATTTATTTATTATTTTAAGGAAATGGTGGGAATATAATTAAATAAATAATGATTTATTTAATTATTGATAAATGATTTAGTCAAATTTAACTAGGAATATTATTTAAATAAGGATTTAAATAACTTATTCTTAGGAAATAATCAAATAAATAAGGATTTATTTAATTGATTTCCTTGTTTTGGGTTAAATATGACCAGGAAATATAAACAAATATATATTTGTTTATTATTTCCTTTTGGGGTTTCCTGTTTAGACCATAAACAACTTAATAAAGATGTTTTACTAAGTTATTTCACATAGTGAAAGCAATTTTACTTAGGGTAAAATTGGTCTTACATGGTGTTAGGGATAATTTTAAGGATGGAAAATTATCTTGAAGTTTAAAAAATTGGCGAATCTCACAAGTCCCTAATATGAAAACTATAATTTTTTTATTGATGTATTTGTAAAATTATTCAAATTTATAATGATATTATATATATTTTCTATATAATGTGGGTGATTTTTAATGTAAAATAATTTTATATTGTAAAATTTGGGAGAATCATTTTTATAGAAAAATGGATATCGTCGTATATTTTTTTTGGAAAAACCATGGAAAATTAGCCCACCTGCGAATATTAGCCCTTAAAAGTTTCCATGCATGGTGTACTTGGGTTCATATAATGATAATAGGTTAGATGACCAAAAAATGGTGTAACAATTATAAAGTCATTAATTATAAAACTACCTTCAGCTCATCTATAAATTGAGCACAGATCCTAGATATTGAGAAGGAAGAAATTGAGTAGAGAAATGATGGTGGAATTTCAATTTAGGATTTGATTTGAGTAATATGTTGTTGGAGAGATGTTCATTGTGATGAGGCTAGGATGATGCTGGAGATGGTAACATCAAATCAATCGATGGTTGTAACCTCCCATTCTATCCATTAATAAAGATTATTGCTTAATTTCTCACATATGTATCTATGTAAGCTTCTATCTTTCATATTATGAATTTTTATATGATGTATATGGTTCATGTTTCATTGATTTAATTGAATAGGCATCTGTATATTTCAATCTGTTTACTGTTTATTGTTCATTCTTGCAGAAAATATTTTGGTGATCTAGCTTGGATTTGAAGCTACAGCAAGAGCAACAAAAGGAGAATAGGAAGTGCTTGGACCCCAACTAGGTTTCTTGATCTATTCGGTGTTTCTATTTACTGTTAGGAAAAGTATCTGCAAATTCTTTAACCTGTTGTTCTAAATGCATAGCACCACATTTAGGGAAAAATGTTTTATCCATAATTCATAATTCCACATTACAAATTGGCAAATCCACTAGGGAGTTTACCCTTCATCCTTGGTGTGTTTGCCTCTGTTTATCCACCCAATAGAATTTACTCTTAAATATTAGGCTTTTTGAATCAAATTTGCATTAGAAGTGTGTTAAACAACCTGATTTTTTGTTCTTTGTTGTGCCTAACGCACTGTTGAACAGGACACAGTGCTTTGCAGATCACTGTCTCCCATTTAGGGGTGATTTTCAATGCACTGTCTCCCCTTATAGATTGCGTTCCCCCCTAGAGACAACCAAATTCGTATTAAATTTTTCATTGCATTTGTTTTCAGCCTTTTTTTTTGTCGTATTTTCAAGAGCCTACTGCCTCATAGAGACCAGTGACTTTACTTGCATCTTCCTCCTTTGAAAGAAAAGTTTGTTCAATGTTTATTTAAAGTGTTTTTATTTATCATTGAAAATGACTTTAAAAGTATTTTCATTATTGCATTAGATCCATTTGCTTTTGAAAAGGAAATTATCATTAAATTATTCATTTCATGTAGGAGAAATTGTAGTTAAATTATTTATTTTTCCTAAAAAGAGAAAATTTTGTTCAATTCCTCATTTCTCAAAGTAAAGGGGATTTTTTTATTATTGATTTGATGCACATAGTTTCCTTTTATGCATTCACATTAAAGGGACTGAAAAGAAAAATATGCATTTGCATGTAGTGGGTTGTGGGTTTTGCATAGGAAAAAATTAGGAAAACTGCATATTAGTTTGTGCTCTTTGTTGTTTCCTCTCAAATTGATTGCTCTTTCCCTCTAGTAGCTAGGATTTTCATTGAAGAAACTAAAATTGAAAGTTTTCTTATCATTTTAGTTTTCATTTTAGGAATTTCAAGGCTCATCGTGATGAACCTTGAAAGGAAAATTGATAAGCAAGATCAACTTAAAAATTACTTCAATTTACCTAATAAATCATTGGAACCATAATGATAACATTTAGAAGGTATAGGCTAGAGATGTGTCTGGAGTCGTAAAACATAGCAACTGTCATTAATTGTCCGTGATAAATTTCGAGTGTGATACCTCACTCCACGTACATAATTATATCGTAGCTCGTCCACATACTTTCAAGTATATCGGGTATTGTTACAGTACGAAACGTATAAAGCGATGCTCTCACTATGCGGTTTCGCATCAGACAACGCTAATATAGACTTGGGCCTCCACGTACCTTTAGGTATATTTTGGAGGACAACTTTAGGTTGCTATCCATCCATAGTGAACCGATTCAGCTGCCTTGTAAATTTTGATAGATTGAACATAGCATTCAGGTATATTTCCTGCCTGTACTTCTTGGTTCGCCAAGAGGTATTATGTAGTTCATAGTTTCTTTGTAAACCTTTTGACTAGCATTACCCTTTTATTTTGTTTATTTGTTTTTTTTATTATTAAAATAAATTAGTCATCTTGGAAGAACAAAATCCTTTTCCCCGTCGTTCGCGTAGATTAGCATTGAAACCACCTTTACCACTGGAATTTACTCCTGGTCGGCGAAGGTGACATCACTATATCGAAACTAGTACTATTAGTACCTCTGGTGAAGCATCATCTTCCCATATACCAGAGTCAGTGCAAGTTGTTTCTACAAATCTTGGTTTATCTATTATTGTCGAGACGGATTACTCATAGCTACCTGTGGTCACGATCCATCCAATCAGTGAGACCATACCTCCCAAACCCGATGTTTTTCAACTAGAAGTTGCTACAAATCCTGTCTCTTCTTTGCCAGAAAATCTCAATCCCAAAGTCAAAAAACTAGAATTTGTTCCTCCATTGGTCATCCCACAATTTTATGTGGCCATTGAATCTCCCATATCACACAGTCAACCTCCTGAAATATACTTTGGGCCTGATGGTGAAATACTTCCACCTAGTTTGATTTCGATTGAATAAATCCCATAAGACGAAATACATTTAACTCCAACCCATTTTAGGGAGGATCTTTTCTTGTACGCATCTTCTTCTCAATCACATCCCTTTTATTTTGGTGATCCTATGCCTATTCAAATTCCCATCATTTCAAAAGGGTACACATTTGGTCAAGTAACCATGCTTGAACCAAAATCTTCGGTTGGGCCATATGTTCCAATTACGTTAGCACCTGCCCTCGCTACCCCATCGATGTTTAGAAATTCACTAGAGTCATATTTACATGGAGGCCCTTTAGTTCCATCAGGCTATAAATATTTATCTGGAATTGTCTCTGGTGCATCTTCAAACCCATGGACTTCACCAATTTCATCATCTAGTATTCTAAGTGGTAAACCTATAATGAGTACTGAACGACTTGATTCTATATACACATCATAAGGGAAATATCAAGCTAGTCCTTCTAGGTCTATTCCATCGAGTACCATATCAACTGTCCTCCCTGCATTTGGAGAGTAATATTTTATGTCTTATTATCCTCCTCATGCTGGGGAGAAACCTTTTGTCACTCACTTTGTCAGTACTCAGTCATTTTTTTGTTAACCTAATGTTGAAATGAATGTTTGTCAATGGAAACCCACTCTGCCTATCCAAACACAAAAATTTGTACACTCGTATCAACCAGTTCAACCTGTTGCACACACATCCATTCCACTTGTTAATACATATTTACCTCTGTTAAAAAATCAAACTGTTGTACAACAACCATTTCAGGCGGGTCCTTCAACTCAATACCCTCAATTATTGTGCCCACGGACTCCAAATCCTCCAGTTAATTTACAACAACAACCTATACCTAGAATCATTTATTCACAAGTTGGTTTACCATATTATGGGATGTCACAACCACAACCAGGTTATACTTATCCTCAACCAAATCCAATTTATCCTAATTTGGTTTATAACATTGGTGGATAGACCCCATTGTAGCCTCAAGCACAAATTCCTCAACGTTCATTTAAACAAGTATCATATCCAGGTTTTGGTCAACATAATCCTCAAGAATTTGCTTATCAAAACAACCCCTATCTGGGTTACCAACATCAGATTCCTTATGTTGTTGCTCAAAGGCCTATTTCTCAAGCAATTCCATCATACCCTGGCTATGCTGAACCTGACCTTAATCGACAGTTGCCTTTTGTGCAACTTTAGAGTTACCATATTTAAATTGGCTAACCAATGGTCCAATCAACTATGCTCCTTGGTGGTCGGTGATACCTCAAAAATTACCCTCGGATATTCCTAAGTTCAATGGAAACCCTGGGGAAGACCCGTTGACTCATGTTATGACTTATCATTTATGGTGTTCATCAAACTTCCTAAATGATGACTCTGTTCGGATACATCTTTTCCAACGTATTCTTACATGTCTGGCTACAAAATCATACATTGAGTTACCTAGAGCTTCTTTTGATAGTTTCACTTCCCTATCTACTGTCTTTTTGACTCACTTCCAGCTACCCATAAGATATGAAACTTGAATATAACTCTTGAATAATTTTAAACAAACTAATTCTACTCACATTTCTAATCATATTCATGAGTGGCACTGTCACCGTAGAATGGTTAAGACATTTTTTCCTGATCAACTCCTTGATAAGTGGTTCATTAAGTCCCTGATACCATCGATAACTGAGTATTTGGCTAAGGGTGGCTTCGTCATTAAAAAGCAAGTCATTTCGCGTGCTCAATATTTAGACTTGATTTATACACAGTCTGGCACACTCTATGAAAAAATTCCAAACACACTGCGATCTAATTTTACCATTCCTCCTCAATTAAAGGACTCTCATGCCAGAGACAGTATGATTAGTACTACAAGTACACATCATACTACTACATCTGATCCTACATCATTTTCTGAAATTGATGATGTTTCATTTGACAAAGTAAAAAGTAACAAGCAACCTGGAAGTAAGAAAAAAGGGAAATCTAAGAAAAATCAAACTTCTAACCCGCAGGAAAGATCATCTGATCAATCATTTGGAACTAGGAAACCTCATTATCCATGCATAATCTATAATGAGGAACACTTTTTTCGATATTTTCCTCACTGCACTAAAGTTTCAAAAATGGATAAAACTTCACATGCATCATCTGTGTTGACAGATCTATTTCCGAATCCAGAAACAAATTTGGTTGCTACGGATCCAGCTTCTAGTTCCCAAGTGCCTATGTTATCTATCACAAAACCTTCAATAGATATTTTGGTGTCAACATGTAATAAATATTATGGTAGTTGCGCCACTGATCAACCCACTACCTCGACCACGAATCCATCTACGGAATCGGTACCACCTACTGACATTCCTGAATTGAAAATCAAACCGCCAAAGGGAGTCGTTCATAAATCGACATATAATCCTCGAGCAATAGCTGCCCAAAATTATAATATAATTGAATATTTGGCTCAATCCCTTTCAGCTATGTCAGCTTTTGAGGTATTAAAAAATTTTCCCTCCTAGAAACAAGATTTATTGTCGACTATTGGTGGAATTGATCCGACTGATTCTAATATCGTCGTCTTTAATCATACGGACTATGTGCCACAATTACCAGAATAATTGGCATTATCTATACAAGTAAATGTTTTCAATCACCTTTTTCATCGTACTATTATTTACGAGGGAGCATCTATGTGCATTATGTCTCTAAACTGTTGGAAGTCACTTGGCTCACCACACCTATCTCAATCGTCAAAAATGTTGAAGGCTTTTGATGGACATACATATAAGCCTTGTGGTATTATCAATAACCTGCATGTTGAACTGGGGGGAAAAAAAATGAATGTTGATGTTGAGGTCATTTACGGACCCCTTGACTACAATATTCTACTTGGAAGGCCATGGGTATATGCTATGACTAAAATTGTTTCTACATATTTTAGAATGATCACCTTTACATATAAAGGTTCCATCACTGTCATTAATCAACTATCCTTCTTTTCCTCTTCTTTGTAGGTAACTGGAAGTGCTTTGTTCGTTCACACACCCCAACTATCACTTCAGAACATTGGTGTAGGACTCTTAAAGGATTCCACTCTCATGAGAACCTTTTCATTAAGGTCACCTGTGACATCAGCAGAAATTGAAAGTATAGAGATTTGCTACATGATCTCTTCCACTCCATCTGGCTTAAGGAAGAGTACAGGTGATTCTAAAATTGTTACGTTGGATGATTTTCTGTCGCCGATCCATAGTGAGCTGGCATAGCAATCAATCTATATGTCTTGGGTGGCGAATTCGAAATCAGCGTCACTGGTTTTTTGGGTTGATCGTTCTTTAGATTTTGGTACTCCATCTGATCCTTTTTCCTCAACTTTCTTAACAGATGAGAATATTTTGGAAACCATGATGTCAGAAGGAGAACCTTGGGAAGATTATCATCATCATTCCCATATTCCTGATTAGATCAAAAATTTATTTTCAAATTCTTTACCTATTAATGCAATCAATTTTGAGCGAAATTTGTCAAATATTGAAGAAACTATTTATATTGATATTTTGACCAAACTTGGCATGGTAGAAAATATTTATGTTGGCATGTCTTGTTCTCCATTAGAACTTGAAACATATTGCTCTCTATTTCGTGAATTTCAGGATATCTTTTCCTGGTCTTATGAGGAGATGCCAGGTATTGACACTAGTATCATTGAACACACTATTAATATGTATCCTGATGTCAAGCCGATGAGTCAACACCTTCATCCTGTTCATCCGAAGAAGGCCGCTCCCATTAAAGTAGAAGTTGAAAAAAATTTGCGTGCTGGTTTCATATACCCTGTTCTGCTAACTGAGTGGGTTTCCAACATCATTCTTGTCATGAAAAAACAAGGAACCATTAGAGTGTGCATATATTATCGGGATGCTAATATTTCTTGTCCAAAAGACAACTATCCTACTCCCTTTATTGACTAGATTATTGAAGATTGTGCTGGATGTGAATTTTTTTGTTCATGGATGGATTTTTCGGCTACAATCAAATCAATATCCGTCCATAGGATCAACATAAGACAACATTCATCTTTTCCTGGGGCACATTCTCTGATAGGAAACTACCGTTTGGTTTAAAGAATGTCGGGGCTACTTTTCAGAGAGCAATGAATTGTGCTTTCAATCACATCAAACACATTGTTCAACCATATCTAGATGATTTACTCGCACATTCACGAAATCAGACTGATCACCTGATGCATTTTAGAGTCATATTTTTACGATGCTGAAACTAAAATATACGCCTCAATCCACATAAATGTGTGTTTTGTGTTGGTTCAGGTTGTTTGATTGGATTTGTAGTCTCAAAAGAAGGAATTCGAATTGACCCATTGAAGGTCCATGGCATCTTTGATTTTCCTGCGCCATCAAATTTACTCCAGATACAAAAACTTCAAGGAAAGGCTAACTTCCTAATGATGTTCATACACAATTATGCTGAAATGGCTAAAGGATTTACTCGAGTCTTGAAAAATGGGGTTCCCTTCCATTGCGACCAAGTTGCACAAGCTTCTTTTGATTTTGTCAAGGATACTCTTGTCCGAGCGTGATTAATGTATCCCCCAAATTATCAGAACGATTATTTATTATATATCTCCGTGGTTGATATGACCATTGCTATGGGATTGGTCCAAGTAGAAAATGGGATAGAACATCCAATCTATTATTTGAGTCGTAATCTCAATGATATAGAAGTCAAGTATTCATATGTAGAAAAGCTTGCGTTGGAAGCTATTAAAGCTGTCCAAATATTTCGCCACTATATCCTGTTCCAAAATACCATTGTCATTCAAATTGCAACCCCATGAATTATATTTTATCACATCAATTTTTGGGGCGCAAGTATTCAAAATGGATTGTCATTTTGCACGAATTTGATTTGGAATTCATCAAATCGAAGTCAAAGAAGTCTTTAGTTTTGCAGAGCTTCTTTGTGACCTTCCCTCTGATAATAATGCTACTATGTCAGAACCATCAATTACTGACGAGTCTCTATTTCTGATTGGATCATTTGATCCTTGGTATGGAGATTTCATCATTTATCTCCAAACTCAAACTTTTCGGCCTGATACCTCTCTCTCTGAACATAGACGTACTCGATACCAAGCCAAAGATTATATGATCGTTGGTGATACACTTTATTGTTATGTTGATGATACTATTTTAAGAAGGTGCCTCACTCATGAGGAGGCAAAAAAGGTTTTAAATTATTTTCATGCTGGGGCTTGTGGTGGAAATTTATCTGGACACGCTACCGTGAAAAAGATACTTCGTGCTGATTACTTTTAGCCTACCATATTTCGTGACTGCATCCTCGCAGTCAAAAGTTGTCATGTGTGCGAGATTTTTTATTATAAAATCTGCAGACCGCTAGCGCCAATGTATATTGTTTTCTTTGTGGGACCATTTTCAAAATGGGGCACTAAATTCATGACCTGTAACCCTCGTTCATCCCTGGGGCATGGTTATATTACTGTCTTAATGAGCCAAATGGGCCGAAGCAATGCATACATTCAACAATAAACGAAAGATAGCTACATTGTTTTTCTTTAATCATGTTATTGCATGGTTTGGTGTCCCACAAGCTATAGTTACAGATGATGGGAAGTATTTTCACAACCACATGATGACTGAATTGACTTCCAAGTTAGGAATGTCACATGATAATTCTACTCCTTACTATCCACAATCAAATGGACAAGTCGAAGCTATCAACAAAATTATTAAACATATGCTTCAACGAATAATAGGAGTTCGTAAAAGAAAATAGCATTTGATATTTTACTTGGCCTTGTGGGCATATTGAACCTCGGTGAGAAACACAACCATATTTACTCCTTTTCAATTGGTGTATGGTCTGGAAGCTATCTTGCCTATCCAATGTGAAATACTATCATTAAAACCTATAATCAACTTGTTATTAACACCTCAGAAGAATAAGCATGTCTTTTTAACCTCATCCATCCTGATGAAACGTGTCGTGAATCCAAATTGGCCAATGAAGCACATAAGAGACGTATAAAGGCACAATACGACAAAAATGTCCAGCCTCACATTTTCTTAGAGGGCGACTTGGTCCTTCTTTATGATCAAGAATTTGATGTAATAGGTACATGGAAATTTGATCCATTATGACATGGCCCCTATATAGTCAAAATATTTCTTGCTAAAGGAGCCTACATGTTGGTGGATTACGATGGAATTCCATTGGCGCAACCACGAAATGGGTTGTATTTGAAACGTTACTATGCTTAATCATGAGCGTAGTGATTTTTTGTATATATATATATTGTTTATTTTCATTCACTGTCTTAGTTTGTTTTTAGAGTTTTATTGATGTTAGTAATCTACTTTACATTTCATCGTAGATGTATGAATCTTTGGAACCATTTTTTGGATATGTTGATGGTGCTAGTCATAGTACGCAGAATCTATCTTCTGTAGTGTGGGCCATATTGGCTCCGAATGGTGATTTAGTGACTTTTCGAGGGATTTGTATTGGTAGATCGACAAACAATATTACTGAGTATGGTGCGTTGATTAAACTTCTCTCTGATGCCATTTCATTTGGTATTAACCACATCATTATAAGGTTAGACTCACAACTTGTGGTATTACAACTTACTAGTGTTTATACTGTTAGAAATTCAACACTGCATCATTTGTTCCTAAGAGTTGAAATTTTGGAAAGACACTTTGATTTTATTCAATATCAACACATTTCCAGAAATTTGAACACACTGACTAATTCTTTAGCTAATCAAGTTTTAGAGAGACATTTGCAACGCATGTAAAGATACATTCACATAATTAAATAGGATTACACAATAAACATAGGAAAACACTGAATCAAATAGATAGATAGTTATAGGTTTTTACAAAAATTTGTGCCCAAGACACATTGGTCATCTGACCTCAAAATGTATGCAACATGTCGAAAGTAAAACTAGTGATTCTCATGGTAACATGCTATAGATCTAGCTATCCTACGCAGTAACCACATCTAGCAGTTAGGAATGCCTAGAGTGTGGCACTACAGTCACATGGGTAACTATTTGATTCGGCACTCTGAAATCTTGAAGGTTAAACCCTCTATGTGCTTCCTAAGCTCAATCAGAGTCTTAGCCATGTTTAAATCCTGAAGGACTGCTCTCCTAATAGCCCTCTTTGCTGGCTCATCTACTCCATGCTCTAGTTACTCCACCGGTTGAACTCAACCAACATCTGAATTACATCAAAAAATTAGTTTAATCTTGGGAAAACATAAAAAAAACACAAAAAAATTGTATAAACCTTAGAAAAATAAAAAACATGGTCAAAAAATTCTTATCTATTGCACCCTACTGAGTGCCTTCTACTAACGCTAAGTCTGGATCTCCTCGAAAATCTACGCCTGCGTATGCATACTCATTAATGGCAACAACCTGTCACCTAAACTAGGTGAAGAACGTAGTCAAGAACACAATGGTCGATTGGCCTGCATGCCTACCCATTAGTTCTACCCATCTCTGCATCCTCAGATCTCTAGGGTTAGATACACCCAATGTCACATGCTGAGGCTGCATTAGTGGAATCCGCTCTAAGGCAAATGAAATGAGGATCGAACCATAGCTAAAGTTTTTCTTCCTTCCTCCCTTTGCCTTATTCAGTTGTTCCTTTATTTTGGAAAGTACAGCTTCAGACCAGTTGAAGGTTGTTGTCTCCATCCACTCTAGCACATACTACATATATGATCTATTCGCTACATGTAGTGTAACGGTGCCGACGATTTTTGTGATCGTGAAAATAATGGTTCTCAAAGGAAAATCTTGAACATCACGGACGTTTATCTTCCCATATTTTCTTGGCTTTGCCCCTAGATAGAAATACTACAAAACATAGTATATCATTGTCTGTCCTCCAAGATTAGACCCTGAGATGGAAATGGGCAAGCCTTTCCTCGAAAAACCTTATCCTCCACTGTAATGGGAACCACTTTGTTCCTAATTTGAAATGCCTCAATAGTCGGATCCCATGATCGAACTAGGAACTCCAAGAGTTCTATTTGTTTCCTCATCCCTGACAAGAGGAAGTACTTTAACAACCCACAATATCTTAGGGCTCTTACTATACCCAGATCATTTAGGGAAACCATATTCTATTTTTAATGCTCTCTTTCTCTCCATGTAATCATTATTATAGTCCAATGTAATCCTGAACCATAACCTTAAGACTCATTAGACTCCTTTTAATGCAAAAAATTAGGAAAATTTTGAGCATAGTGCAAGAATAAAAAATGAAGATTGTGCTCAACGCAGTCTTGAACAAGGGACAGTGCTTTACATATGTTGTTAGACTTCAATTTAGGTGCTCTACAATGCACTTTTCAATGCTCAAGGGTGTGTTTCCCTCTTTGGAAGAAAAGTTTACCCTAAGGGGCTTAAAACCTTAAAAATTTCAATCAAAGAAAATGAATTGACAACTGAAAGAAAGAGAGGGTGCATGGCACTAACCTGGATCAAACGGCAATGAAAACCTTCTATAAAATCGATTGCAATCAACAACTGAAGTTCGGGGGAAAAAAATAGGTTCAGAGCTCCAAAATGCAAATGGTAACTATTGAATGGTAAAAATGAATAGTAAAACTCTTTTTATTAGTCATTTTATTATTTGCAATGAATATTTATTGCTGTGACTATGGTTTTATTATATTTTTTTATCATGAAATAGGTATTTTTAATCCATTTTATGTTGTTTTGATCAGGTTTTACAACTGATGAACATATTAGTCGTGCATATTTATTTAAAGAATGATTTGACCACAAAGCATACTTTTATCCTTATTTTTCTAGCTTTGTTAAAAATGAAAAAGGACTTGAAGTGCACTTTTATCTGTTTTTTGAGCTTCTATAACAACAAAAAAGGAACATCTGGAGTCTTCTTTTAGCTCTTTTTAGACTCCAATAATGTGAAAGGATTTCCGAGCACTTGCCTTTTCAAGGTCGCAAAAGTAAATAAATTGATATCTACTCAGTATAATTCCAACTCTTTCCCAGGCTGAGATAGAATATTTACGAAAAAGGAATACCTTAGTAAAACATGACTAAAGAGGTTCTCTCAGATATTATTTTACACTTTTTTGGATCTCAGTGACAAATTTAGGAAAAAGTACTTATGGGGTTTTCTTTCATCCTCTTTTTCAAACTCTATAAATATGAAAAAGGATAGGGCTATCACTGTTGATAGGCTCATTAAAACATAAAATAGTGACAAGCTTGTCAATCATTGCAAGAATTGAGTTTCATTAATTGCTAGACTCATTAAATTATTAAATAGCGATAGATTGTTCGTCTGAAGGGTTGAATTATAGATCAAGCATATGTTATCCTCCTCAAGCTTGTTAAAAAATAAAGAGGTATTGGTCGACAAATGATCGGGGAAAATTTTGGTTGGGTTGGGAAAATGAACATGACACTTCACTCCATCACCGTGATTGTTTGGGTTGGGTAATATTCTTGACAGTTCATTCATACATATGATTCATCATACTTTCACTTCAGTTTTGGGTCAATGCTGCCAACTCATCTCAGTGTCGCCGATATGTTCAAGAGAAGTCATCCAGTGAATACTCATCCTTCTGAAATACTCATAAGCCTTCATTCTCATGAAAATCATCCCTGAACATTGCTATATCAAGTCTTCCTTTGACTCTGAAATTAGTAACTCCCGTTTCACAATAATGTGGCTTCCTGTGGATGGAAAATCATCATCCTGGAATTTCACTTAGAAACATCATATTCCAGTAGCATGAGGCTTGTTACAACATCGATAAGATCCTCGCTTCCGGACCTTTGACCGAAATATTTTGTTTTTCGTTCGACATCAAATCATCTATTCACGCCTTACGAAATGTACTATAGTACCTTGAGGTCCATTGACATTAATAATGGTTCTCTCACATTTTTTAACAACTCACATCATTGGTTGGTAATCAAACGATATCTTACCATGTTCAACTACAAATCATATATTCGCATGGCTATACTTGTACCCAAATGATCAAGTGAACGAGATAAGAAGACCTCGGATCTAGTTTCAACCATCTGGGCTCCAGTTTTAGGATTTTTTTACACATGATCTATACGGTAACCTTACATACAGACATCATATGAACATGGGCCTATATCTATAGGCATGTCTTTAATGGGAAAAATTCTAATGTAGACTAATTTCTACACTATGTACATGTTATTAGATAGTTTATGTGATGAGCATGGGAATGCCTTCCCTCAGAAATTCGTGATCAAGAGGATATATCATGATGTAATGTATTTTAATATTGATGCAAGTTGCCACTCTGCTTCAGGTCTAGCCCATCATAGTGTAAAGCATCTCATTCAAAAAATATTGTTATTATTATTCTAAATTCATGCTTTAGGGGGAAATCTGTTATAGGTCAATGTGGGAATCATTCCCAATGACCTGGTTAAAGTGGACATCATCCCCAGAACCAATGAATAGGGTCTATCATCCCCTATCATTCAATTTCTACATGCCCTAAGACAAAGAACAAGAAAAAATCATCCATGACTTCCATTGAAATATTTCCAAGATTTGAGGTATATGTTATATCACCTATGAGCTCACCAACGCAGTCTCTCAAGGGGATAAGTGTGTTCCATATGTAGTTACTTCCATTCAATGGTGCTCTGCAAAGAACTTTCCGACACTCAAGGGTGCATTGGTCAGTTAGGAGTGAAATTCTCATTGTTCTGAAATCTCCACTTCGGAAGTGCCTTCTAGAAGAGTGCATATGTGTCAAAATTCGAATCCATGTGGCCATTTGATACCTATGAGCTTGGGAAAATTTCTTTCCTATTATTATAAATTCATTGATTGTAAAACTACTTCAGCTCATATATAAATTGAGCACAAATCCTAGTGCTTGAGGAAGAAGAAATTGAGTAGAGAAATGATGGTGGAATTTCAATTGAGGATTTGATTTGAGTAATATGTTGCTAGAGGTATGTGCATTGTGATGAGGTTGGGATGATACTAGAGATGGTGACATCAAATCAATCACTGGTTGTAACCTCCCCTTCTATCCATTAATAAAGATTTTTGCTTACTTTCTCACATATGTATCTTTATAAGCTTCTATCTTTCATATTATGAATTCTTATATGATGTATGTGGTTCATGTTTCATTGATTTAACTGAATAAGTTGAATAGGCATCTGTATATTGCAATCTCTTTGTTGTTTAGTGTTCTTTCTTGAAGGAGATATTTTGGCAATCTAGCTTGGATTTGAAGCTACAACAAGAGCGACAGAAGGAGAATAGGAAGCGCTTGGACCTTGTTATCACTCTAATAATTCTCAAAGTTGTGAGTTTTTTTTTACTTTTTGTTAAATAATATCAGAGGTAACCAAAAACCTACTTTTAAGCTTTAGGATCTAGCCTTCCTAATGCTCAGAGGGGATTCTCTCTATAAGATTTAGCTTTGTTGTTTATATTTTATTTTAGCCTAGTTATATGGGGAAAATTGGTTTTGGGGTTTTGATTTGGTTTGGTAGGGAAATCACTTACTTAGATGGATAGCTATAGATATTTACCCCATTGGGAAATGGATTCAATGTGTCAAGCAGTCAAATCAGGATCAAGGTCTAAAGGTAAATGTTCACAGGGAAAGATAGCTGAGTCACTTCAGATCTTCAAAGGCCGGTATTGAAATGGTTTTTATCGAGAAAAAAGAGAAATTAAGGGTTCTTAAATTTGGATTAGGAGTGAAAATGCAGAGGTCAATCAAAATTAGGGAGCAAATAACGGTTCCCTAGTCTCGATATCAGTAGAAAACATTTAAATAATAATCAATCAAAACAGAGTGATTTTAACAAATTCTAAAATATAACTCTTGATTTATCATTTAGATTAACACATTCATGAATAGATGAAAAACATAATAAAATTGACAAAATGACAAGTGAAATACTTCACTGCAGCCACCCAACATATGAATCATGTAATATGATGCTTTATTTCCTGTGATCTAGTATACTGACTTGAAATTGATACAAAAACCCTTCAGATTCAGAAATTATAACTACTGAAATTTTCAGCAATTAATCCACCCTAAATACTTCAAATGATGAATTATTTATACAAAAACTAGTACCAAATATCCTAGAATAAACATAGGAATTTTTCTTGGAAAATAAAATATCTTCATACATTAAGATAGTGACAAGTGCCTAACTAATTGATAGCTATCCTATTTATTGAAATAAAATAGCTTTCTGTTTGGATTTTGGCTGCATCTGGATAACTGAAGTGCCCCTCATGTTGGTAGTTTTTTCTTCAATCGGTTTTGATCTTCAATCTTTCATATGATAAACTTTTAACAAATACACTTTCAAATGATACTATTTTTCTATCAAAAATGTTTATTGCTGATGTAAAAAACAACAAACTCTATTTTTTTTCTTGCCTCATTGTAATTTGATCTTACAGTAAATCTGTTAACTTCTCCTAGAACTCATCATCTGGAAATTTAATCTTCATTAACCTTTTAAAGTTTTCATCAGCTTTAGTGTATTTGGAAAATGTTGGTTTATTAAAAAAAAGGTGTTTTACTTCATGATGCAAGTAAAACAGATTTTCAAGGTTCTTATGCAAAACTTTCCCTGTTGGGATTCCCTGCCAATCTGATTTGTTTACCTGTTATTTGGAAAATCCTCTCATATTTTGGTCGTACTCTTCCTATTTCATCAATTTTTCATTGATTACCAGTGGATTAGGAAGGCCTTTTTGCCTTAAAATATCAAATTTTATCATGAATCTTGTGATTGCTATTTCCATGTTTTGGCACTTTTCCTCTAAATGGCTCATCAAGTTATTCTTGGATATTACCTTTCTTACCTCAAGTATGGTCTCTATTCTGTCTATAATTCAAATTTCATCCAATTCTTGTTTATTTTTGGAATTGAGGAATTTGATAATTTCCAAGGCCTCTTCAAGTTTTTTACCTAGCTCCTCCTTTGTCTTTTGTATTACTTATTTTCCTACTTTCAGTAAATGTTTCTACTCATAAATTACCTGTATCTATGGCCAAGTATCATTGACTGCTTCAATTATGTTGGACCATAACTAATTCTTAACATGTGTCATAGGTTCTTTCAAGGTTAATTCTTTTTCTAATTTCTTGAGCTATTCATTCAACCTATTAGCCTTTTGCTCTTCATTCTTGGCATTAATCTGTGCAAGTTTTTTGGCATCTTCAATACTCTTAATTTGTTCTTTTAACTTGTTTATTTCATTGGTTTTTATGGACATTTCCTGCATTGCCTTTACCAATTTATTGGCCTCATTTGATTGCCGGGTTGTTGTTACGGAAGACTCAGCGGAAGAAGTTGTTGATGAAGTTATTGGGACTGTTGTAGCTAGTGGAACATTTGGAGCTAGTGTTTCTGCCATAGTAGATGGCACTGTTGTTGTCACTACAGGAATTACAGTAGCAGGGACTTCCTGTGCTTTGGTGGCTTCTTTTTCTTGGACCAATTTTTCCATCTCAATCTCCATTTCTTTAATCTGTGCTGTCAGCTGCAAAATAATACTCATAATTTCATCATTTTTATTAGATTCATGCAAAATATCCTTAGCTTGAAGATGCTCAGTGGGAGGCAGTTTCAACTGTTTCTTAAGAGAAAATAATATCAACATTCTTCTTTTTAATCAATTCCTCTGCAGATTTTATGTTTTGAGGCTCATAACCTACCTCAATCAGTAATTCCTCCAAGGATTTTATTGTGATATCCTTTGCATATGATGAAGCTTTCTCTAGTTTGAGCTAATCTCTTACATTTATCAAAGTATTATGAAGCTTTTGAGCACTCATTGCCTTAGTAGTCATTGTGGAATAAAGCATCTCTCCTGCTTGTTTATGGAATTCAATTTGGTCCAAAGGATGAATATCCTAAACTGTCACTTCAAAATCAACCTTTTTATAATCACATGTTGTTTTAGGAGTTCGCACTGTGGGCTGAAGCACTGTCATTAGAATTTTTTTGTTCTTGTAATCAAAGGCCGAAAGCGACCTGTTTTTTATGTTGGGAGTCTGCTTTAAGTACTGAGAGTATAATTAATTTTTTATTTCTTCATTTTTAGCTTTAATCTCCTTGTACCTTTTTTGTATACTATGCTATGCAGGATTAAACTTAGGCTTCTTGTTGTATCTGAGTTTAAATTTGGTTTCTGTAGTGGTCTCAGCTGTGTAAGACCCTTCTTCCTAGTTTCTTTTCATACTTCTATCTACCTGAGCTGGAGTCTGCAAAATGTGACTAGTATCACTTTTCTTATCAGCTTCTACCAGTTTATTCTCTAACCATTCTGTTTGATTTTAGAATTTCTCAATATCAAGCTTCTTTTCATGAATGTATGAATTTAACTTACATCTAACTCTCATTTTTCTGATTATACCATAGGGATCATAATACCAAAGAAAACTAGTGTTGAATTTGTGCTCTAACAATTGCTTTTCTGCCTCTTAACCTGCTTCTCTGTTATTACATATGAATGGAACAACTCGATTCTTAAATTTAAGTTGTGTATTCTTGTTTTTAGGCAAGAAATTTATAACAACTGAGTTTAAAATCTATCTTATATATTATAGAGAAAAAAAACTCATGGGGAGGTATTTTGGAAATTTGTAAGGAATTAGATTTGACCCATAGACTCTGATTTCACTGTGATTTTGGTATAAATACCAATCACATATTATTCTCTTCTTATATAGTTGCAAAAATTTGTTAATTTCATTGCTGATCCTAGGTTGCACACTATTGTTTAGTAGATTTACCGATGGATGAATAAAAGAATCTACAAACTCTACATAAGTAAACTCATCTAACTCCTTCTTGATCAAGGAAGTCCATAATACAATAGATTGGGGATTTCCTTCCACATCCATCTTTTGAATAGTTATAGGAAACTTTTCAAACTGGAAATAAATAAACATGTGGAAAATAAATGAAGTATACCTAAAGACACCTTCAGTAGGTAATTTGACTAGTTGTTCATGGATGCTATCAACAATATACTGGGAAAAATTGAAGATAACTGGAAGGGGCTGGCTAGGGACAAAAATGGACAAGAAACCAAGTATTGATGTATCAACATGTTCATCTATGAAATATCCATGGAAAAAAGATAGCATGGAGATAATGTGTCTGGTTCTTTTTGAGAATTTAGAAGAGGAATATGGAGGGTTGAGCTTGGTAATTTCCACATAGGATGGCACGAAGGTTTGAAAAATTTGGAATGTCTTGGGAAAATCCATGTCCGATTAGAACTTATTGAGGGATTCAATTGATAAAGGCACTTCATTAGGCTCAAGCTGTACTTGAAGCATCTTGTTAATAGATTCAATTGTAATGGTAAAAAATAATTCCTTTTCAGAATTCATAATAGCACTTTGATCTGGAGAATACCAAGATTGGCATAATCTGGTAGCTTCTAGGCATTGATGAGTGTGAGGAACAACATGCTTAGGAAATTTTGATTACCAAATAAACACATCATCTTCTTGATCTAAGGATTTGTCTTGGCTCCAGTAGTGGAGCTCAAGGAGGTTAAACTCTGTTACACGATCTATAATTTTGGAGTCTACATCTATCAAGGGAGTATGTTCTACATCTACAATAGGAGGTTGTAGAGGGTTGATCACAATAGTGCTTTTGGATACCATTGATTGGTTTGATTTATCAATTTTAAACACTCTTGATCTTTAAAATTGTGATTTAGGTCTGTGAAACACTTCTGTAAGTTTAAATAGTTTACAGAAGGACTTTAAATATAACATAGGTTCTATCTTTGACTACAAAAGGTATAATTCTAATCTCTGACTCAAAACTGTCAATTGTGTATAAAAAACCAATTTCCTAACCTTTATAGCCTCAACAAATGATATTGAGGGTTTACAGTAAAATTTCTATGATGAAACAATCCTAAAACCTCAAATTTTGTGCAAAAGGGCTTCTGAGTACTGTAGAAAAGGCTTTGGATGTCTCAGGGGGATTTTTAAGTCTATAGATGGCTAAACTCACTCAAAATTTGCCCTAAAATAGGTTAAATCTTAAGAAACTATGGAAACTACTCAAGGTTTGTATATCTGAAGAATTAATGAAGAAAATGGGTATTATTTAGGCATATAGGCTTCTAAAGTATTCAATTAACAGTAAAATCTTTCAGAATAATGGATGAGTCTTTATTTCTTTGAGGAATACCTATGAAATTCAGAAATTTGTTGTGACAAACAATTTTTTTGGGGTTGAAAAGCTTTTAGTAGTGTTACACAGCATTTGGTCACCATCCCTGCAATCCCTCGTTTCATACATTGGAGGAATATTCACGTGACCTGTGAATAGTAAAATGTCCTGAAAACACCTTGATGGCATTCTTCTGCATAAGGAAAAGAATTCTCTTGAAGAACATTTCCTCTGGAAAACCCTGAAAAACCCATGTTTTGGCATTGGCGTGGGTAGCCAGTTTATCCCTCGTGCCAATGGGGAAATTGCACACTAATGGGCATGCCAGCTGGCGCTCTGTCCCTATGTTGTGTCCATGCCAAGCCTATTAAGGAATGGTTTTTAACAATAGAAGGTAGAAGTTTGATTCTAACAACTTCAGAATGGATCATCAAAATGAGGTTGGGTTGTTTGCCTCCAGATCTCCCTGATTAGGAAGTGGCTTTCCACCTCTCATGGAACCTTCCTAAGAGATAGGACTCTCCCCCATGATTATAGGGAGCCTAACCTCTCCTTCTCCCTCTATAAAAACTTGCCCTCTCCATTTGCTAGCTAGCTAAACTTTTGCGAAGGAAATTATAGCTAAGTGACGATCAAGAGCAGAGCTAAGGAGAACCATGTGAGAGAGAGAGTTTTGTCAAATCCCCGACGAGCTTTGTGAGACACGTCCCATTGGAGCCCTTTCAAAGGAAGATCATGACGTCAGAGCATCAGTTGTAATAATTCTCTCGTATCTTAATATACATGAATTTTCTATTGGTTCCATGATTGTGTTTGTCCATTATATAATTCAATTTCATTTGTTCCTCTCTAACGGATCAATAGTTATAAAGTGTGAAATATTGCGTTGCATGTTGTCTCTCTTCTTTGCATGTGTACAGGTATCTAGATGCGACAAGCTCACAGATCATGACCTGTCCAGCTAGGAACGGAAGCGCCACCTCTTCTTTGATGACAGTAGCGAAGGAATCATGGTAAGTGATCTATCGCGATTCTACTCTTTGTAACTAGGAACCAATAATTTTGCGTGTTTTGATTGTTTCTACACCCACTCTAGGGCTAGTGGGATCGCCTCTGTCCGCAGAGGGTATTTACCTCCACAACAATTTGACGACTCCACTGGGGATCAGTGGGAGTTGGTCCTTCCTCCATTGGTTTGTTTTTTGGATTTTAGTTTGATTATTCTGTGTTTCTGGTTCACCTTCCTTGGTGTTAAACCCCTGTTCACCCCCCAAAAAACTAGATCCAGTCTCTCTCTATCCATTTTCATCATTTTGCTAGGGTAAACCTGATTGGCACGGTTATCCCCCTGACAGTTGTGCCAACTGGTGCTAGTTGCTAGTTAGGCAGTCGCGCCGACCCCTGTTTGGCACATATTATAGCCAAACAGGCGCGCCAACCCTGCTTGGTTTTAGGGTTTGCCTATTCTTGGACTCTCTGAGCTTGAATTTTGGTCCTGGTTCTTTTTTTCTAATTGATTGAGTGCTTTGAAGTCATTTTTTACTGTGTTTAGCTCTTTTCCTCTGGTTTTTGGCCCTTTTCTATCATTTTTTAATTTTATCCCTAGGGCTTCTAGGTGCTTCAGTGTGTTGAGCCTCCCGTGGGTGTTTTGGGTCTTTTCTTTCCCGGTTAACTTTGTTTTTTCTTATTTTCATTCATCTTGCTAAATCCCATTGAATCATTGCATTTATTGAGTGATTTTTCGCTCTTTCATTCGATTTCTCTTTGTGTTACTCCAAGCCTAGATCACATGGTTTGTTTGAGTCTCCTTTGAGATTCTTCTTCACTTTGAGGGATTTTGTCATCAGTTTAAGTCTTGATTGCACTTGTTTGAGTTGAGTGACTTGATTTGTTTTCAGCTCTCTCTTTATCATTCTCAAATTGATGTTTTCATTAGTTTTTCATTTATTTAGTGCATTTTCTCTAATATATTGAAAAATACAAAAACAAAATCTTTTGCATTTCGATTAGCATAGTGAAAATTGAAAACTCTTTCGCATTACTAGCATTATATAATTCTAGAGAAAAATTTTCTAGTTTTATTAGCTTGCATTGAAATCAGTAGTGGATGTTTTTGTGTGTTCATTTTGCTCTCATTTGAAAGCTCTCAACTATCCCGTAGATAGCTCTTCGTTGAAAAAAATGATGTTTTTTCGCATGTATTTTGCATCTAGAGGTTTTTCGAGATCCAACATTCAATAGGGCCTTGAGATTGAAACGTAAATTGAAGATCAACTTTAAAATTTACTAAATTAACCTAAGGCAGCATTGAAAATTAACGGAACATATAGTAGTCTAAGGTAGATACGTGCTCCGACATCTTTAATCCTAGTAGCTGTCACTCACCATCTAGCTACAGACAATGCTAGTACGGACTTGTGCTCCCCATACTGTCGCGTATATAAAGGGAGACCCCATTAGGTTGCAAATTATTTATCCATAGGAAGATGAGTCTGCCGCCTTTTACCCGTGATACACCAGACACATCATTCGAAGAGATTATCTACACGTACGTTAAGTCCTTGGTTGATTTATTTTTTATTTTTACCAAGGTGTATATAGAAGTTCATGGATATCTGGTACACCCATTTGCCTAGATTACCAGAGCAGTCATTTTGATCTTTACTGACTCCCTAAATTTGAAAAGATCATCAAGCGCTTGTCCTTTCATGATTTTTTCCAAACTGAAAGTGATAGAGTCATATTTAATCGTTTCTAGACTCTTCAAACATGAGACAGTAGAATTTCCAGTTTCAATGTGGTAAAATAAATCACCTACGATCACACACCCATTTAGAGATTGATTTTTTGGCATGTTTTCATTTGCCTTGGTTTTTACCTTTGTGTCTTTATTTTTGATCTCTTCCTCTTTTTTTCTATAGTCACAGTGGGAGAACCATCAGTTTCGTCTACTGGTAGTCCTTATACAAACTATTCGTCATGTTGGGAAAAATACTGAGAGGGGGGGGTGAATCAGTATTTACTGCATAGTCAAATCTTTTTACTTTTTCATTCCTTAAAACCCATACGCTACTTTACTTCAGTAAACTAGCGTATATACGCGGATCCCCTTTATGAAACTAGCGTATACACAGAGATTTAGATATGTCATTAAATATTCACTTAAACCATTCCATCATTTATTCTTCAGATATTCAATAAGCAGTAAACAGGTGCAGTAAGAACAGAATAAACCATCACACAAAGCATAACACATGAACACCAGGATTTTTAGGTGGAAACCCAAATCGGGAGAAAACCACCGCTGCAGTTGCTCAGCCTTCAATATTTTATTATAGAGAAAACATCTTACAACATATGTGCTGGCGCAGACTTGACCAGCACGCAGGCACCCACCTGCGCTCGTTTACCGGCCTCTCCTGGAAGGGAGCTACGACCCCCTGACTCGTTTACCAGCCTCTCCTGGAAGGGAGCTACGACCCCCGATCTCGTTTACCAGCCTCACCTGGAAGGGAGCTACAACCCCCTGACTGAAGGCTACAACCCTCAGCACCACCTTGGACCACGTTTCATCAATTTTCACACTGGATCCAACAACTTCAATAGAACACCACTTGCAGGCCACATTTCATCATATTTTCATATTGGACCCTTTCCATACTTTTAAGCACAAACATACATCACCAACAGATACATATCAACACAGATCAGATAGCAGAAACACAGCAGAACAGATCAGATATTTCATACCCCTTGCTTCAGCAAACCCTAGTTTGCATACGCGCTTTCTCTTTACTGATGTCGCGTATATACGCGCTTCCGTCCACATCAACCAGCGTATACCTCAGTACATATTTCATTGCGCATACGCGCTTTCACTTCATCGAAGCTGCGTATATACGCGCTTCCTCCGCGGCGAAGTAGCGTATATATCTTCAATCATTACAGAGCAGCATACTTCATCAGATCAGATATTCAGTTCAGATCTACCCTTTTGCTTCAGACAGATGTTCGCCTAGATGCTCGCCTCATCACAGATCTAAGCCTTCCATAATCAGATCTAGCAAATACAAGAGCAATTCAGATCTAGATCCCCTTCTTCCTCATTGGTGCATCATACATTCAGATTTATCATTCAAGTGTAACCCTTTCCATTCAGATATACTTCAGAGAGAAGTATTCATTCAAGCTCAGACATCTTGCACCCACACTCATGATTTGCACAATGAATTTCTTCTCCTTATATAGGTTTACCCTTTTCAATACCATGAGCCCCCTTTTCCAATACCATGGACCAAAACAATACCATAAGCCCAAAACTACCTGGACGGGGTCAATTAGGCGGATCATTACCCAATACCATGGGTCAATTTACCCTTGGTTTTGCACTTTTTGAGCGCTTTAGCCCATACGCGACTTGGCACGTTATTTTCCGCGTGCATACGTGACTTCCCCTAGGCCAATCCGCGTATACAAAGAGACATACTCTTTTCATCATATTTTGAGCACATTCTGAATTCCTTTCTTCATTGCCTTCTGTACACACTGTAGAAACATCATATTTTCTTCATCGGGAACATATTCTCTCAAGCACAACTTCATCAAGTAAGTTGTCATCATCTTCATCAAGTGGGTTGCCTTTCAAGGACAACACTCAGCATCATATTGTCAACAAACATTAGATCATATCAGATTTACATCATTTACTAAGTCCATCAAGTCAAGCATAACTTCATGTGATGGTTTGCCATCAAGGACAACACATGTCATTAGTCGCATGTCTTCATCTTCATTCAGTGGGTTGCCATCAAGGACAACATCCTGCATCATATTTCCAACAATCTCCCCCTTTGGACTTGATGGCAACCATGATGGTGTTTGGTTACCACAATAGATAGGTACCATGTCACTCTCCCAAATGTTTGACAGCATTATCTTCTCTTCAATCAAACACCATGTCACTCTCCCCCTTTGACATCAAGGGCAAAGGGCGGATCAAAAACCAACACTCTCCCCCTTTTCTCCTCATGTGGAAGAAACATTCTGCAGATCTGATAGCTCCCCCTGAGTTCATGTTGAATCTTCAAACATAATTCTCAATAAGGTACATGACTCTTCCTATCACCAAAGACTCATACTGACATCAAATATCCCACCAAGTGGATTTACATATGAGACTCAAGTACCCAACCAAGTGGGTTTACAAAAATTGACAAGTTCATACATGACTTAATATTATAATTTTACAACATGGGTCTCAACCAGACCTTTTCATCAAAGTACAAATATGAATTTTCATAATTAATACCAAAAGGACCTCAAGAGAGATCATATATCAGAACCACCATAATGCCAGTAATGCATTATACTCAGCAAAACTAATGCTCCCCCTGAATCTGTGCACCCAAGCAATCTTTCCAAATGACTAAGGCTCCCCCTTAGTTTGTGCATCCTGAAAACTTCCATAAACAATTCATCAAGGCATCTTCATCAAAACATTAGAAACAAAATTATGAGAACTGGAACACCACCAGAGATACCAAACAGTAAAACAGCATTGCAGCTGTGCTGAAGAGAGCTGAACCAAGCAAAAATTGTCAGCAATCAAGCATACGCGGTTTTCTGTGCATTAACTCGCGTACATACGCGACTGTGTTTCAGGAAACCCGCGTATCCAAGACATCTTCTAAATTTCAACCAGATATGATTCTTTGTAAGGCAAAGACAGTGTTCATCTTCTTTCTGAGACATTTGAATGCTTCCCTGGACTGTAGATAGATAGAACAGAGTAGTTGTGTCTTCAAGCGTCATCCAATGGTTGTAGCATAAGCACATTAGTAACCAATCCTTCAGATTTTTTGCAGCATCAATACATTCTTTCCATACCAGAACAACATCTTCACATAAGTATCAAGCAATCATCCATGTGGTCCAACATCACCATGATCTTTAAGATTTAACATGAAGTAACATATGTAGGCAAAAGATCTCAACCATAGTAAGAAGCTCTACATGAACTATTCTTATCTCTGAATCATAAGACTTCCAATTTCATCCAACAGATAAACTTCAGCAAGAAGTAAACACATCTCATTCAACGTCTCATCATCATAAACCATGTACCAAGCCATCATCATTTGAGCATGAGTATCATAAAGACCAAAGAATAAGCAATCATATTGCCAACAATGAAATCATTAGTATTCAACCTGCTGCTCCCCCTAAACTAGTGCTCTTCCTTAACTTGTGCAATCTGAAACACCTTCAACAGTAAGTTATTAGCAACAATCTCTGCATGGGCTGCTCTTATCTCCGAATTATAGGACTTTCATCTCAACAAAGAATACTCTTCATCAACAAGCAAACAGGACTCATCCATAAACTTCATCATAGGAAACCAAGTATCATATCATCATAATCATGAGTATAAGCAGAATAATGCTTAACAGTGCAATCATCAGCAGTCAAACTGATGCTCCCCATGGACCTCTGCTCCAGATCTTCAGCTATCAGATAAATTCTCTCATCATAAATGCATACGCGACTGTGTCTAACGAACCTCGCGTGTATACGCGACTTTTGTGAATATAACCCGCGTATGGAAAGTGAAACATAGAAATTTTTTCATATTCCTTTATCTCCCCCTGGACTTGTCCTTCCTGTACCTGTCTTCTTCATATCAGATGTTCTGTTAGAAATACATATAACCAGAATAATCAAATCAACCATGAGATTCATCATGCATTGCTCCCCTTGTGACGATACATTACTAGATCTTATAATGTATCTCACATCATTCCTGCAGTCAATAAAAAAGGTCAGCTTCATAAGCGGATGACTGCAGTAGGGTCATAATTCCCTACGTTTCTGATCGGTCCTTGAATTGAGTGTTTTCTTCAAGAAAATCATTGTCTTCTAGAGCATCCACAAAAGTATCCTTTTCTTCTGTATATTGATTCTTATTCCATCCCTCCATCTTTTTCCAAACTTGTTTAAACTTTCTATTTGTGTGCTGAAAGTTATCCAATTTCTCATATCTGTTCAGCCTGCATTCCTTTTCTACATGTCCATACTTGTTACATGAATAACATCTCATGTGTCCAGAGAAATAAGCATAAGAATCATAATGAGTATTTCTAATCTTCCTCCTTTTACAATCAGCTGCTTTATGTCCATACTTGTTACATGAAAAACAATATACCTTGAAGGAACCAGAGTACCTTTCTGAGTAGAACCTGTTTGTTTGTGGCTGAATTGTTCTGCTTCTGCAATTTGCTGTAACATGCCCATAAGTATGACATTTAAAACATTCAACGTTCTTGAATGAATTCCTTCGAGAATTCATGAATTTTGGTTGATCTTTTGTTTCTTTTAAGACATCAGGTTTTGCATTGACATCTTCTGAATTTTTGGCACTTCCTTGTGAGCTAGATTCTCCTTTAATAGTTTCATTGAAACCAAGACCATGTTTGATAGCAGGAGACCTTTGATTACTCATAATATTGTCCAGAATATTAGTACTATCATGAAACCTCAACAGTTTTACCTTTTCTTTCAATTTACCTTTGAGAATGTTTACCTCAACCTCCAAGGCTTGACATTGCTTTGTCATGCTTTCTTCTTTTCTTCTTCCATCTTCAACTTGATCCTTCAGATTTAGGATCTCTTCTTTCATCCAATTTTCGTTTTCTTCACATATTTGTTCCAGCTCTTCATTCTTCTTATTTGATTTTTCCAGATCTTCTTTGAGAGAGATAATTTCTGCTTCAAGGCCTTCCTTTTCAAAGGATTGTAGAGGTTCCTTATTCTCCTTACTTGATGCTTCTAGCTCTGCTTGCAGAAAGATAATAGCAGCTTCAAGTCCTTCATTCTTCTTGCTTGATTTTTCAAGATCTGCTTCTAGATCTTTAATTCGATTGGATGCATAAGTATGAAACCTTTGATACTTGTCCACCTGTTCATTCAGCATTTCTATTTGATCTTTCATTTGTGAGATCATCTCTTTATAGATAGTTTCTTGCTTATTGTATGAACTTTGTAGATCTTCTTCTTTAATCTTGAGAGCTTCTTCTAGATCCACAACTTTACTTTCACTATCTTTACTATTGTTTGCACAAAGAAGAGTATTACAAGTGGCCTTTTCCTTTTTCTTCTTTGCCATGAGTGCTTGTAGATCTTCGTCAGAATCTGTTTCATCTTCTTCAATTTTTGCTATACATGATTTCTGAGATATCTCCTTTCCTCGAGTAACCTTCTTCTTTTTCTTCTTAGCCATGAGCACTTTCAGATCTTGGTCAGAATCTTCTTCATCTTCACTGGACACTTCATCATCATCTTCTTTTGCATAATAACTCTTTCTCTTTTCAAATTGTTTCCCTTTACCATGTTTTTTTCTATAAGGACATTTAGCAGCATAGTGACCAACTTTTCCACACTCAAAACATTTGAAGGGAAGCTTACCTTTGAATCTTCCAGTACCTAGTTGGAGCTTTCTCACGAAATTCGCTTCTTCTTCATCGGATATATAGCTGGATTCTTTGACAACTTCCTTTTCCTTTCCTCTTGTAGATGCCTTAAAAGCAGCTTCTCTTATTTGAGAAGGACCTCCTTGTCTCATTTCAAAAGCAGTCAGAGTACCATGTAATTGAACAATAGAAAGAGTTTGCAGATCTTGCCTTTCTTCAATAGCAGAAACTTTAGAGTCAAATTTTGAAGTCAAAGATCTCAAGACCTTTTCCACCAGAGTAGTATCAGCCATGGTTTCACCCAAATTTCTCATCCGATTTACAATATCATCTAGACGAAGAAAGAAACTAGCAACACTTTCATCACTATGCATCTTCAAATTTTCATATTCAATTCTAAGAGTTTGGAGTTTTGCACTTTTTACCTTTGTGTCTCCTTCATAGCTTAGAATGATTTTGTCCCATATTTCTTTTGCTGAATGTAGCTGCATCACTTTAGCAAATTCTGATTCAGACATGCTTCCCAATAAGACATTCACTACTTTGGCATTCATTTCATACTTCTTTCTTTCAGCTGCATCAGTAGGAATACTTGCCGGGTATTGATAACCTTCTTCCACGATTGCCCATACATCTGCACCAAGACTTTGCAGATATGATTTTGTACGTACCTTCCAGAATATCAGATTGCTTCCATTGAATAGAGGTGGCTTTATAGACATTACTCCTTCTTGACTTCCCATTGCGACGGATCTCCTTTAAGCGATAAAGCTTCTGCACAAGGACCTCCTCTGATACCAATTGTTGGGAAAAATACTGAGAGGGGGGGGTGAATCAGTATTTACTGCATAGTCAAATATTTTTACTTTTTCATTCCTTAAAACCCATACGCTACTTTACTTCAGTAAACTAGCGTATATACGCGGATCCCCTTTATGAAACTAGCGTATACACCGAGATTTAGATATGTCATTAAATCTTCACTTAAACCATTCCATCATTTATTCTTCAGATATTCAATAAGCAGTAAACAGGTGCAGTAAGAACAGAATAAACCATCACACAAAGCGTCACACATGAACACCAGGATTTTTAGGTGGAAACCCAAATCGGGAGAAAACCACCGCTGCAGTTGCTCAGCCTTCAATATTTTATTATAGAGAAAACATCTTACAACATATGTGATGGCACAGACTTGACCAGCACGCAGGCACCCACCTGCGCTCGTTTACCAGCCTCTCCTGGAAGGGAGCTCCAACCCCCTGACTCGTTTACCAGCCTCTCCTGGAAGGGAGCTACGACCCCCCGATCTCGTTTACCAGCCTCACCTTGAAGGGAGCTACAACCCCCTGACTGAAGGCTACAACCCTCAGCACCACCTTGGACCACGTTTCATCAATTTTCACACTGGATCCAACCACTTCAATAGAACACAACTTGCAGGCCACAATTCATCATATTTTCAGACCGAACCCTTTCCATACTTTTAAGCACAACCATACATCATCAACAGATACATATCAACACAGATCAGATAGCAGAAACACAGCAGAACAGATCAGATATTTCATACCCTTGCTTCAGCAAACCCTAGTTTGCATACGCGCTTTTACTTCACTTATATCGCGTATATACGCGCTTCCGTCCACACAAACCAGCGTATACCTCAGTGTATATTTTATTGCGCATACGCGCTTTCTCTTCGCTGAAGCCACGTATATACGCGCTTCCTCCGCGGCGAAGTAGCGTATATATCTTCAATCATTACAGAGCAGCATACTTCATCAGATCATATATTCAGTTCAGATCTACCCTTTTGCTTCAGACAGATGTTCGCCTAGATGCTCGCCTCATCACAGATCTAAGCCTTCCATAATCAGATCTAGCAAATACAAGAGCAATTCAGATCTAGATCCCCTTCTTCCTCATTGGTGCATCATACATTCAGATTTATCATTCAAGTGTAACCCTTTCCATTCAGATATACTTCAGAGAGAAGTATTCATTCAAGCTCAGACATCTTGCACCCACACTCATGATTTTCACAATGAATTTCTTCTCCTTATATAGGTTTATCCTTTTTATATACCATGAGCCCCTTTTTCAATACCATGGGCCAAAACAATACCACAAGCCCAAAACAACCTGGACGGGGTCAATTAGGCGGATCATTACCCAATACAATGGGTCAATACCATGGTGGTTACCCTTGGTTTTGCACTTTTTGAGCGCTTTAGCCCATACGCTACTTGGTATGTTCCTTTCCGCGTGCATACGCGACTTCCCCTAGGCCAATCCACGTATACAAAGAGACATACTCTTTTCATCATATTTTGAGCACATTCTGAATTCCTTTCTTCATTGCCTTCTATACCCACTGTAGATACATCATATTTTCTTCATCAGGAACATATTCTTTCAAGCACAACTTCATCAAGTTGTCATCATCTTCATCAGGTTGGTTGCCTTTCAAGGACAACATTCAGCATCATATTGTCAACAAACATTATATCATATCAGATTTACATCATTTAATAAGTCCATCAAGTCAAGCATAACTTCATCAGGTGAATTGCCATCAAGGACAACACATGTCAACAGTCGCATGTCTTCATCTTCATTCGATGGGTTGCCATCAAGACAACATGCATCATATTTCCTTGTCAGAAGCCTCGTTCCTCTGAGCATCAGCAACCCGTTGTATCTGAGTTTCTTGATGGGGGACCGGTTATATCTAAAATTCCCTTTGGAGGACCAGTTGAGTTCAATTGGCCCTTGTCCAACACTTGGTTTGGATTTGGAGTAGGGGAACACTTCCCTCCTTTTACATTGGGATAACCCTTTTTGGCCATTGTCATACCTCCTAGTCCCTGTCGTCTTTTAGAAGATCTTACGGTAGGATCAGATATGGAATCATGCAGTCCTATTCCTAGTGAGGGAATTCCCACTTCTAGTGAAGACTACCAGCTTTTCCCGAAGACATCCCCAAACCATCTGTTATGTCTTCACCTGGTCCGTCGCTCCCAACTGGATATAGGTATTTAATTCAGGTCATGGCTGCTATTGCCTCTATGGGGATATCGACTCCATCCACGGAACCGATCATTCCCTCATTAGGGATGTCTCCATAGACACCGCTCACGGCATCTCATTTTGTCACATCGGCACCTGTTATACCTACTATCTGCATGGCTACGTCTACGCCTATTTTCACCACTCAGTCAACTCGGACCTCATCAGTTCCTAAAGACGTTTATATAGCTTCGGCTATTCCTAAAAACCTTTCTCCCAAGGAGTACCGGATGTATTTATAGCTGCCGATCTCCGAGGTTGGTCAGTCCTCCTAGGATCTTAATTGTCCTTTCTTTTCCCATTATGGAGCGGATGGTACCCTAATCTACGTATATCCATTTAAATATGATGAGCATGACAACCCCATTTATATCCATGCTCCTGAGGCTTATTAGTATATCAATGGTTTCATACCTACCCTGCCTGTGCAACCTTTGAACCAACAAGGACAACCCTTACAGGTACAACCTTTGTTTCAGCAAGGATATGTTGCTGACCCATAGGGACAACCCTTCCAGGGACAACCTTCAGCCTAGCCAGGGTATGCGTATGACCCGCAAGGACAACCATTACAGGGACAACCTTCGGTCCAACAAGAATTATTGTACTGCTCGCAAGGGCAGTCTTACTATCCTCAAGGTCAACCTATACAGCCTCACCCTATGGTCCAACTAGGGCAACCTCAAGGACCGAAAAGGTAGCCGGGCTATCAACCTAGACCGTCATATGGTCCTCGGGGGAAAACCCATCCGTCTCAACCTTTGGTGCAACCTCAGCAGCCTTATTTTCCGATTGGTCAAAATGTTGCACAGCCAGGGCTATCCTATTGTCCTATCCCAGGTCAACCTGGTTATCAGGCACGACCTAGCCCACTCTCACCATTAGGGCAACCTGCTCAACCGGGGCAACCTGGTGTCCCTCGTCAGCTAGGTTAACCTGCTTAAACAGGACAACATGCATAGCCTGTTAACCCTGCTCAGCCACCGATCTATTCTATTCCACAGCCGAATCCAACTGTGTGCCCGACTTATTCGACTCAGCAGGGTCCCACTTACCAGTAGCCCGTTCGACCCCAAGGTGGCTATTACTCTCAAGGTCAGACTCGACCGACTTACAACCTGCCTCAAGGTTCTGGTTATTACCCTCAACAGCCAGGATATACTTATACTCCGCAGAAAAATCTGTACACTGCTCAATCGGGGACCATGTATAATCAGAATCAGTACCCTGGTTATCAACCCCCATATCCTGGTTTTCAGCCGCCATATCACCCAATTATCCGGCTTATACCCCCTATGGTCAAAATCCTCCTAGGATGGAGTATGGTTATAGGTCCTTACCGGGGACCTGGCATGCCTTTTAACCCTCAATTACCTTTTCTTGCCACGTCGGAGTTACCAGATGTGTCCAAATTGACCAATGATCCAATTCTTCATAATCCATATTAGCCTCCCGTTCTGACGAAGGTGCCTGGTGATTGTCCTAAGTTTGAGGAAAATCTGGAAAGGACCCCCAAGAACAGGTCATGATAGACCATTTGTGGTGTTCCTCGAATTCTTGGCTAGATGACTCAATTCATCTACGTCTTTTCCAACACACTCTCACCGGCACTGCTACTAAATGGTACATAGAACTGTCCCATGGTACTTTTCAAGATTTTAATACTCTAGCTATGGAATTCCTGATGCATTTCTAGTTACCGGTTCATTACGAAGCGAGGACGCATCTCCTAACATCTCTGAAACAGGACAAAGCTACTCATATTTAAGATCATATTCATGAATGGAGACGTCATCGTCATTTGATCAAGTTTGAAATTCCTGATCAGCGTCTAACTCACTGGTTCACTACCTCTTTTATCAATAATATTGCACAAGACATTGGTATGGGGGCATGTGTAACCAAGGAACAAGCCATTTCTCATGCCCAATACCTTGATTTAGTGTAATTTCAGTTCGGCACGTTATACGACATCTTGACTGATACCCTGTGACCATGGACCTATAAACCACCAGCTACCCCATCGATTGACGGTGTTATTGGTTCTGTCTCTCAGAATTCTTGCAAGTCTTCCAATGGGAAGCAGAAATCGAATTCTTCCAACAATTCTGATCCTCAACCTGCTCCAGATTCTGGTAAGACCGTGGAGGTCAACGCAATCCAGGCCAATCCTATGGAAAAAACTTCCAAAGGGAAAAATAAGGGAAAAGGCAAAGACAAATCCGATGCCCCGAAACTAGAATCGTCCAAACCACGTGCTGATGATGGTTCACAATGAAAATTGAAGTACCCTTGCCTGATTTGTGATGAAGATCACTACAACAGATATTGTCCTAGATGATCCAAGGTTAGTCAACTTCTTAAGGGCTCGAAGGGAACTCTGACAGTTCTTAAAGAACCTTTTCCATCTCAGCAGACCCAGCTGGTCAAGCAGCCTTCGCCATCTGCACCGTTTGGGTCTCAGGTTTTCTTGATGAATGGTGTTGCACCTGTTTCTATAGCCACTTGGTTGAAGGATTATGCTGGATCATGCCAGGCAGCTAGGAAGGAAGTCGTCAATGGCCCTCCTCCCCCACCTACCTCTGGTCCCCTTGAGATTGAAAGGCCAAGTTTTGAACCCATTGTATGACCACCTTCCAAAGGTGTTCTCCGAAAGTCTTCCTATAATCCGAATGCTCATGCTGCTCAGAATTACAACATTATTGAGGATTTGGCACATGCACCTTCCACGATGTCCACGTTAGAAGTAATTTAGAGTTGTGAATCTTAATGGAAAGCTTTGTTATCTGGAATCGGTGAAATTGATCCTGCCGATTCTAGCCTTCTCACCTTTGATCTAGAGAATTTTGTCCCCCGACTTCCGCACCAGATTGTGCTTGTTATACAAGTCAGCATTAATGGCCTCAATATTCACAGAGCCATTATTGACGAAGGTGCACCCACCCATGTTATGTCATCTGCCCGTTGGAAGGCCATTGGCTCTCCAACCGTCACTTCATCTCCCAATTCCCTTGAGGCATTCGATGGAAGGGAATCAAAACCCTTGGGTGTTCTCGCAAGTCTACCGATTACCTTTCAAGGCAAGACAGTCAACATCAAAGTGGAAGTTGTTGATGCCAAACTCAACTACAATCTTCTACTCGGTCAAAGTTGGACCCATGCCATGTTGTGCATTCCATCCACCATCTTTCGACTTTTGAAGTTTCCACATGAGGGCAAGATTATTACTGTCGATCGGTTGTCTTTCTTTACCTTGTCCTTCGAGAACAACGTGCCATACATGGATCAAATTCCTAATCGCCCTGACAGTGTAGGACCGGGTTTTTTAAAAGACCCCATTCTCATAGGTATTTTTCCCATTCCACCACCGAACACCATTAAAGTCAATATGATCTCTAGGTTGGATGACCCATGGATTATCCATTCTCCTAAATAGGTTGCCTCTTTTGGAGAATCAATGCCTCTAACCCCGGTTGAAATCAATTATTGTGAGATCACAGCTGCATCGGATCCTCCTCCTATTGATAATGTTCCTTTGAGCATGGCTCTTGATGTTTATTCTCAATCCCCTTGGCTCGGCAATGCAGATTCGCCCAATCCTTTGAGAGAATTTTTTCCATCTGACGAACCTATCGTGGAGACTATGTCTCTCGAAGATTTTCCATGGAGCGATGGGCATCATCATTCCTCGTTCATGCCTAGCCTGTGGGCAATGTCTATTTGTCTCGAGTGTTTTGCATCTGATTCTCCCCCTCATGAAACTTCTCCTTTGAGCATGTCGGAGCATAGTTCCTTTTCTTGTGTCAAGCTCCCTAAACAATAAAACAAGTTGATTTGAGGAAAATTATTTTCCATGTGTCAACCTCGTTAAAACAATGAAACACGGTCCCGTTCAATTTGATTTTTTGTTAGATATCATTAAATTCAAGTCAAATCTCTCTTACTCTTGTGTTTTGAACCTTCACTCCATTTTTTATATGGACTGAAGCTTGGGGGGCATGTAGACCTCAAATTGAGTCACCATGCTGGGGGCATGCCCGGTTTTCCTTGTCATTCCAAGCATAGTTTATTTGGTGTTTTCGAGCTTGCATAAAAATGAAAACTCATTTCAAGCATACTTTAATTTTTGTTTCGAGCTTGTGTAAAAATGAAACCCATCTTCAAGCATAGTTTACATTTGTGTTTTAAGCTTGCATAAAAAATAAAACTCATTTTCAGGCATAGTTTTCGTTTGTGCTTTCAAGCTTGTGTAAAAATAAAATATGCATTTTGCGAACTTTTAACTTTTCCATTGGGTCGTTACTTATGTAGATCATTTAGCTAATACATTAGATAACATTGTATTAGACATCTTCATAACATATAAAACATCATCATGTATGTAAGCAAGATCCATGTAGAAAATAGATATATACATATGTCGAGTGTTTGCAATGCGCGCATCATTAAAACCCAAAAATATACATGTTTGTTTCAGTTACATACGGAGATGACATGTCTCTCAAAAATATGCGAATAGAAAGCCTAGGTGACTAATTGGCATGGTGCTCATGGTAGAACATCACTGCCCGCACCAATCACCTCAGTAAGCGGTGGAGTTGACTCGGCACCCCCACGGTGTGCCTCTGATAAGCTAAGGGAACATTAGCTAAATGAGCATAATTCAGAAATCCACGAGCGATCCCCTCTAAGTTCTGTACAAGCTCGTCCCCCTCGCCCCCCTCACCATGAGGGTCATAAGCGAGAGGGATCCTTCTCACTACTAGTGACATTTTGGCGGCCCTCTCTGGGCCAACATCTGCATACATATAGGATCAACTGTTAGAACATGCATGTATACCAAAAAATCATAAAACTCATAAAATTAAAAAGATTCTTACCCAACTCCTCGTCCTAGTCCTCTCCTTCTAGGAGCGAAAGGTCTAGGTCTCCAGTAAAATATATGCCCACATAGGGCCAGTCCTCTACGATGATCAACTGTCATCGGAGCCATCCAAAGAACTTGGGCCACCATGACATTTGCTGGCCACCCCCTACCCTAGGCATCAATGTCGCCCATCGAGCCATCTGTGGCTCTCTTAATCGTGGATCTAGGACTATCACCCCCTGGCATTGGAAGATAGGTAGTCATTCCAGGAAGAATGACACCAAAATTGATCCATATCCAAACTGTTTTAGTTTAGTCTGTTTTCATTTTGTGAGTTTTCGTTCGATGTTCATAGTCACGGCTGTGGCCCAGTCAAACACTGTTGGGTTCATGCACTCTGATGCAAGAAGGAGTTGTATCTTTGTAGCCTCGTGTGGTGCTTGTGACCCTGCAGCCCGTGTAATGGTATGTAGCACTACTCTCAGTTTTAGATCAGGGACAGGCTGAATGTCTACCTTTCTGCTACCTGTCCCTTTGTGTGGCCCTCGCCACACCCTGTCCATGACCATTGTCATGTTTTCACCTGAAGGCCTAGTGTCGGTTAGGATAGGGACTGGACCCATGCGTGATAGTCTAGTGATGAATTACACGTCTGACACTTCGAGCTCAAGTACCTGATCTCGAAGTTTGAACTTCTCCTCATCCTCATCCCAGATGCTAATCAGATACTACAGTACTTTAGGCTGAGCCTAGAGACATGGCATTGGGAAGAATTTCTTCAGCCCGTAATTCTGGAGAGCATTCATACATTGCTCATTTCCCATTGCCAATTCATCTTCCTTGCTGTGCTCTCTTTCCTTCCATTCAATTACCATTTTTCTTTGTACCTGCATCAAATAAAAAATAGGAGTGTTAGAAACCTCCTCAAGTACTCAAAATTGCTTTTCATTGGCTCATTTTTTAGATTTTTTAGCTGGAATTTGCAATGCACCGTTGGCGTGGCTGTCTGGCTAACATTCGCGCCAACTGGCATGACCTCTATGTAAAACAGATCGAATTGGTGCGGGCTCATGCCTGGTACCCGCGCGAACCACGAAACCCTAAATTTTGAAATTCCCTCCCTAAAATACCTCAAACCATGATTAAATATAATGAAATGCAGCTTAAAAGATGGCTAAAGGAAGTGGCTCTTACCTAAAGAAGACGAAATCTGGATTAGTCCACTGGATTGTTCACAATCATCTCCTCAAGATCACAAAGGAAATGGCTCACTATCGCTCTGCAAAGAGGTAAACAGGTGAAAAGTGAATAATTTTTTACTATTTGTAATATTTATAACTTTCCCAATCGAAATGAGGTTTCAAGACTTGTTTTTCCAATATTTTATTATATTTTTGTCGAAAAATGGGTTTTACACTTTCGTTTTTTGCAGCGACAGGTTTTCACGCGATTAAGGCAAAGACACGGGTTGTATTTTATACTTTTTCGAACTCGATAAAAAATGAAAAATTCCCTACTGGAGTCACCTTTCAACTCTTTTATGACTCTCTAAAACTAGAAAGATCACCAAGTCGCTTGTCGTTTTGAGCTCGTTAAATTGGCTGCGAAACGACATCTACCCAGTATACGTTTACCCAATTTTCAGGTTGGGATAGATTGTTTACGAAAAAGGAATACCCTAGCCTATCGCTATTAGGAGGTTCTCTCAAGTATTGTTTTCTACCTTTTCAGATCTGAGAGACTATTAAAGAAAAGGGACTTACTAGATTTTTCTCTTCTGTTGTCTTTTCAAACTCTCTAAACATGAAAAGATGCCGAGTTCTTCCTTTGTTAGACTCATTAAAAAAAAATGACATTGGACTCCATTGTAATGATGTTACTCGAGTTCCTCTTTCCTAGGGATTGTTAAATGTACTAGGTTGGATTTGTCCAAAAGGCAAACTTATATCGCAAGAATATGCTATCCCCTTCAAGCTTGTTTTCAAAAAATGATTGGGGTACTCGCCAGAAATGGTGGGGGGAAATGGAACCAATATTATATTCATGTCGGCAATATGTCACTCTTGAACATGGAACTTGTCTGCATTCATGTCAGTTTTGGGACATCTCATCTCCTTATCTTCTTACCTTCATGGGTTTGGGTAATCTCTTTTGACCACTCCTTTTCTCTTTTCCACATCACCATGACCTCATATCCTTTGATGTCAAATACTGCCAAATCCAATGTCCTGCCACCGATATGTTCAAGAGAAGTTGGCCTCTGCAGTTTTCAACCTCCCTCTAATTCTTTGTTGGTCTTGATTCACAAACATTATGTCCCTCTGTCTCATGTCAATGATGTGGGAAACATTATGGCCCACCTTCGATCAAGGTCACTTCCTGTCGACTTCAGCTCATTATCCAAGAAGTTGATCTAGAGACTCCCTTCAGGTGCCTTAGAACTTGCATGCGTCAATGGAAGGTTCTTCGCATTCGACGCAAGGTTTTCATTATTGGCCTTTGATCGGATGATTCTGCGGGTGTTCGATGCCAGCTCACTCTTCACATTACGTGGATTGTACCTTTTGTACCTTGAGAGCCATCGTCATTATTGGTGGTTTCTCTTGCGTCCATTAGCAGATTTCATTGTTGGCTGGTAATCAAACGATGTTCTTTCCTGTTCGACTTCAGCTCGCATATTTACATGCTTGAACTTGTACTCTGTTCGAGTCGAGATGAAGCGCAAGACCCTGGATTTTTTCTGATAAAACATCCAGGCTGCGGGTTCTTTGTGGATTATTATGATTTATTACATGACTGTATTATGGATGGCTTCAACCATACCTGAGTCTAATTTTTTATCCTTATTTTACTGGATGACTGCATCCATACCTTGGATCCCGATTTTTGTACACTCTATTATGGATGGATACGCCCATACCACATATCATGTATTAGAGAAATCAGTTGTATTTTTACTCGCAGGTCTTCCAACGGAAGTGTTTTAAGTTAGGTGCATTCTCATAAAGCATTTAACCCCTCCCTATCTTTCAGACCTCATGCTTTAGGGGCCATCTGTTACACAACATTTTGTCACCATCCCTGCAATCCCTCGTCCCATACATTGGAGGACTATTCTCGTGACCTGTGAATAGTAAAATGTCCTGAAAACACTTTGATGGCATCCTTCTGCATAAGGAAAAGAATTATCCTGAAGAACATTTCCTCTGAAAAACCCTAAAAACCCATGTTTTGGCATTAGCGTGGGTAGCACGTTCATCCCTCAAGCCAATGGGGAAAATGCATACTAGTGGGTGCTCCAGCTGGTGCTCTATCCCTACGTTATGCCCACAGCAAGCCTATTAAGGAATGTTTTTTAACAATAGAAGGCGAAAGTTTGATTCTAACAACTTCAGAACGGATCATCAAAATGAGGTTGGGTTGTTTGCCTCCGGATCTCCCTGATTAGGAAGTGGTTTTCTACCTCTCATGGAACCTTCCTAAGAGATAGGACTCTCCCCCATGATTATAGGGAGACTAACCTCTCCTTCTCCCTCTATAAAAACCTGCCCTCTCCATTTTCTAGCTAGCTGAACTTTTGGGAAGGAAATTATAGCTAAGTGATGATCAAGAGCAGAGCTAAGGAGAACCCTGTGAGAGAGAGATTTTTGTCAAATCCCTGACGAGCTTTGTAAGACACGTCCCACTGGAGCCCTGTCGAAGGAAGATCAAAACGTCAAAGCATCGATTGTATTCATTCTCTTGTATCTTAATATACATGACTCTGCTATGAGTTCCATGATTGTGTTTGTCCATTATATAATGCAATTTCATTCGTTCCTCTCTGACTGATTGATAGTTATAAATTGTGAAATATTGCGTTGCATGCTGTCTCTCTTCTTTGCATGTGTATAGGTATCTGGATGCGACAAGCTCGCGGATCGTGACCTGTTTAGCTAGGAATGGAAGCACCACCTCTTCTTCGACAACAATAATGAAGGAATCACGATAAGAAATCTATCGCGATTCTACTCTTTGTAACTAGGAACCAACAAATTTGCATGTTTTGATTGTTGCTAGACCCACTCTAGGGCTAGTGGGATCGCCTCTGTCCACAGAGGGCATTTACCTCCACAAAAAGTAGCTTCCTCTGACCTTTATATGCAATCTAGTGGCTGTGGAGTATCGATTCTGATGAATTCTGTTGGTTTTTGAGCTAAAATGGAGGTGACAACGTTATTTTTTCAGTTTGGGAAGGTTTTATGAGCAGAAAAAGGTAACAGAGGCCTAATTGAATGCATTTCAAACATTTTATAAAGAATTAGTTTAAACAGTGAATGAATTTATTGCTGGTCAATTCAAATCATGGGCAGTTTGGGCACGGGGGAGGGAATTAATACCGAGCGGTTTTTGCCCTGTCGAAAGATGGTAAGTGGTATTGATTGAATTGATGCGATCCAACAAAAATGCGATGCATGGAAGGGAGAGAAAAGCTCAAAAAAACTTTTAACATAGGGTTTGGAATTGTTTAACAATCACATAATCAAATCTAGCATGTTATATCTACACCGTTAGATCTGGCAGACAGGAGCGAACGACTAAGATTAAGTGATGAAGTTGCGGGGTCAAAGGCATGGGGCCCGGGATATATATGCGGCAGGAGTATAAAATGTATTAAAATATGATGTTTTAATACATAGTTTAGGCGTAATATTTGATAGGTGGGTTAAGGTTTTATATAACCAATGTAATGCATATAAACATAAGTTTAGCAATCAGCTGGGTTAATATACAATAGGGATAGTTTTAACCTATGGGAGCGGGAATAAAATAATCATGTGGGAAAATAAACCATAGGCTAAAAAGTAAAAATATGGGTGTGGGATATGTATTAAAAGGTTTTTAATATAATACAGGATAGAAAGGTTAATAAGGAGCTAATATATAAGTTAGTGTGTTAATAATAAAGTGCGATGAGGAAATAAAAAATAAACTAAGTCTAATGTAAAATATAAATAAAGGGATAAGTTTCATAGTTAAGAGTCCCATATAATATTTTTACCTTTAAACTTAGGATAAAATGCTTTAATGGGTTTTTGGGTATTTTTAGGGTAAAAGGGGAAATATTCAAGGGTTTTACTTTCCCCAGGTAAAATGAGTTTTATATTTAGGAAAAAGGGGATTTTTTGCAAAGGAAGATGAATGATGATGGGAAAAGGAAAAAATGAAGGGGAAATAATGAAAATGTTTGGGATGAAGTATTTTACAAGGGAATGAATTTTTTAAAGGAATTTAGCGACTGAATTAACCAATTTTTTCTTATATATGATTGTAAAAACTTCTTCTTCCTACCCATATGCTACCCTAACATTTTTTCTTCATTTACCTAGGTGCATTTGAGCTTGCAAACCCTTGTTCATTTTTCTTTTAAAACAACAAACTAACTAATTCTATCCTTATTCCTTCCAAGCACTCAGATTAAACTGTTGAGCTTCTTATTTATTCTCTACCTAACTACTGATCTGCCAAGATTAAACTGTTTGGCTAGATATTTAATCTCTATCTAACAACATGAAATTTAAAGCATGAAAAAGTCAAGATTAAGCTTTTTGACTTATCATGGATTATGCCATTTTTTACAAGTTGCACATAATATTTATTTTGCAGTAAAAGTAAATAGTGGTGGCATTTGGATTTGCATCACTTTCATGTTTTATTTTTATCTCTTTTTTGTTTGGCGCCCATTTTTCTATTCTTTTTTTTTTTTTTTCAATTCCTTTAATTTTTCTTTTAGGACTTTTACCCTCTTTACATTTTTTATTTTATTTTTCTAATATAGGAAAACAATTTGTAGAAAGAAAATTATGTACATATTACAAGACTAATCAAAGTCAATTCAAAAATTATGAATCCTATTATTATAGGACCCTAACAGTGGCTCCACTTGGGGATGACATTTCCTGGTGAAATGTCAAGAACTTTGAGACTAGTAACCTTTGAATTCTAACTATGTTGGCCTTGGAAATGGTTTTTGAGCTCTACAATTATTCATACTTATGATATTTTATCCTTCAAATCTTAGGGCCTTCTCTCCAGGCTTAAAATTTTCTAGGAGAAACATCCAATCCAACCAAAAATATCTACTGTTATGTATAATGAGTAAAGTAAACAAAGTGAATTATCTGTTATTATAAGAATTATTAATGCTTTAGCATTCTACCATTGATATATATACCTAGTAGATTTGATCCATCCATCTCTTTCAAAAAGAAATCATTTTTACCTTTGTAACCATAAATAACATAAGGTCATTTCCATAAGAGATCAAATTTCCCATTTTTACCTTTCTCTTCTCTCCTTGAATCCCACTTTAGAACTTTGTCACCTATATAGAAATCATTTTCTTTAGTCTTCTTGTCAAAAATATTTGTAATATTTTCTTGGACAACTTAAGACTTAAGATAAACCTCTTCTCTGGTTTGTTGCAAGTGTATGGTTTGATTAATCCTTATTTGAATATCATTGGTATCAACTTACAGTTCTTGAATTATCTTTATTACTGGTAATCCTAAGGAAGATGGAAATACAAAATCCATCCCATAAAAAAGCTGGTAAGGGGATGTACCAATAGATTTCTTTGTGGTAAGTCTATCTTCCCATAAACCATTTACTAACCTCTTGTTCCAAGTTTTCTTATTGTCTTCTAGTAATTTCTTAATGATGTTCACAAGGCTTTTATTAGACGATTAAACAAGGCCATTACCTTGAGGGTAATATGCAATAGAATGGCCAAGGGTAATGTGGTATTTATGACATAAGTCAATCATCTTTTTGGACTTGAATTCTGTTGCATTATCAGTGATTATCTTTTGGGGAATCCAAATCTTGAGAGTATGTTGTTTTCTAAAAATGAGATTATGACAGTGTTAGTGGTTTTCCTGGAACATATGGCTTCTATCAACTTAGTGAAATAGTATGTGGCTGTCAAAATCCACTTGTGTTGGGCTGAGGATGGAGGGTGAATTTCACCAATGAATTCAAGACCCCATTTCTAAAAAGGCTTTATGTTGAGATGGGTTTTAAGGGCAAAGGGAGCAAGTTTTTATTTCCTTCAAATATTTGACACTTGTGACAGGAGGTCACATACTTTTTTACATTTGCAAATAAGGTAGGCCACTAAAAACTAGCTCTCAAGATTTTATCTATAGTAGTCTTCCAGTAGAGATGTCCTCCGCAGTCACCTGCGTAAAACTCTTCCAAAAATTTATCAGCTTCTTCTTTAAGCAAACAATTCAATAAAATTCCACCATGATCTTTCCAAAACAATACATTGTCTACGATACAAAATTTTATTGCCTTTAACTTTAATCATTTGGCTTTAATTCTTGATAATCTAGGAGGAGCTTGTAAATTTAGTAATACAAATAAAATATCTTCATACCATGGTGAGTCTAAAAAGGCTTCACTAATCTCTGGAGTTGCCATCTCTTCCTGATCATCTATTTGGGCAATAAAATTAATATCTAAAGCATGAAAATTTGATTCAGTCATGAGTTTGGCTAAAACTTGACCATTTATGAGTTTGGTGGGTTTTATTTCTATTTCATATTCCAAAATGGTGGCAATCCACTTGCCTTTTTTACAATCAGGCCCATTCTTTGTTAGAATGTCCTCTACAACTACATTTGGAACAAAAGCAATGATATGTGAATAAAGAATGTATACTCTAAATTTTTTGATAGCTTTCACTAAAGCTAGTGCCTGATTTTCCATTATGTTAAAGTGGCATCTCTAAGTGATTTTTTGAAGAAAGCAATGGGCTTCTCATAGCCTTGATCATTTTTCTATAGTAAAATTGCAGCAATAGTGTGTTCTGAAGCAAATGAGAAAATAATGAAATATTTTTAAAGCCAGGACTTATAAGGACTGGTGTTTTTTCAAGGCTTTTTTAATTGATTAAAATGATTTCCTGGCCTCCATAGTCCATTTAAGTACTGAGTCTTTGTTCAACACATTGTTAAGTTCTCTAATTATTTCTGCTAGATTTGAGATGAATCTTATGAGAAATTTAATTTTACCTAAAAAAGCTTGCAATTCTTTAATATTCCTAGGAGGACTAATGTTTAGAATGACCTCTATTCTAGCTAGGTCTATCCTAATTCCCTCTTTAGATATGATATGTCCTAATAATTTACCTTCTTCTAGTATAAATAAAGTATTTTTAGGATTTAGAGAGATGCCAAATTTCCTGCATTTGAGAAAGACTTATCTGAGATGGTCTAAATGTTCATTGTCAGTCTTTGAAAATATAGTAATGTCATCTAAATAAATCAAAAGTAATTCATGAATCTCTTTAGCAAAGGCTATATCCATAGCTCTTTGAAAAGTGGCTCCTGCATTCATTAATACAAAAGGCATTTTCACATACATGAAAATGCCCCATGGAGTAGTAAAAGTAGTTTTAGGTTGGTCTTCTGGTTGGGCTAGAATCTGGTTATATCCAAAGAATCCATCTAGTAATGAAATTATGGAAGAACCAACCATATGTAGAATGTGATCCATCTTAGGGAGAGGGTAATTTTCTTTTAAGGACACTTTATTTAAATTTCTGAAATCAACACAGTCTGATTTCTCCTGTCTTTTTCCTAGTGGGAACTAGATTTGAAACCCAATCAAAATATCTAATTGGTGCAATTATTTGGGCTTCATACATTCTCTTAACCTCTTTCTCACTTAAATACATAAAACCAGGATTGATCCTTCTAAGTTTCATTTTAAAAGGTTTTTTATCTTCTTTTATGGGTATTTTATGTTGTATTATGCTAGTGTCATAAGCTTTTAAGTCCTCGCATCTCCATGCAAACACATCCTGAAATTCCTTAAATAAAGCTATGTATTTTGCTTTTTCTTCCTGAGGTAAGGATTTTTAATGTTTAATCATCTTAGGTTTTAATTCTATTCCTATATTACATTCTTCAATATCAGATCTTAATGGCTCCATCTTAGGTTTCCTTGCAACATCATTAGAGTCAAAAAAATCTTCTAAAGGGGCTAATCCCTTAGGTAAAAAATTGTCCTTGAGGTTTAAAATGTTAGAATCGTCATCTACTAACTCTTCAATCCCTACTTTCTCTAAATTATCTATGTCTACTTGAGTAGATTTAGTGGGTTTAGAAAAATCTAAATTATTTACATCTACACTATTTAAATCAATCTCACTATATATGTTATGATTTACTCTACAATATGTGTCTATATTACAACCCTAAAATTCTCCTTCATTGTTCATGAAATGATAAATTTGTTCATCCTGTCAAAATATTTTCCAATATTTAAGATTATCTAGTATTGTAGGTCTGTGTTTAACTTCTCCTGTATATCTATGATTTAGTTGAAATGGAAGATTACAGGTACTAGCAAAAGTAGCTAAGCTGTGGGCCTGTATGTTCTGTTTTCTAGGAATTGTAGCAAAATCACATTCAAGCAGTTCCTTAATCAGATCTAAAACAATATGTCTATATCATCTTAATCTTCGATTATATATAGAATATTTTCTTTTTATATGTTTCACAATTAACTCAGAATCTCCCATAATTGACACTCTTTTGGCTCCTAAATTTCTAACAATCTGCAATCCTAAATAAGAGCTTCATATTCAGCCATGTTATTTGTACATTTGAAATTTAATATAAAAGCATGACCTTCTACATGATTGTTTTCCATATTGTGTATCCAAACTCCTACTGTTGCTCCTAATTTATTAACTGATCCATCAAAATCTAGGTGCCATAATGGTTCATGAAAAATGTTTTCACTATCTGGTGCTTTGTTTTCCTGTTTTAGTTCAATATTGTTTTCAATGCTAGTTTCAAAATTACATAAAATGAATGAATCCATATCAATAGGTGTAGAGTAAATAGGATAATTTCTTGGTCTTTCTACACTACTAACCATGTACTTCATTAATGTTTCCTTGGAAAGTTTCTTGGGTTGGCCAAAAAATGATATTGTTGCATAAGACTTATCAACTTGTAGAGACCCCTGTAGTTTAGCTTCCCATGAGTGAGATAAGAGCATTACATACTTGGGAGGGATTTCAGCTACTACAATGTCCATGACTATGCTTTTTCCATGGTATTGAACTAAAGTAACACATAAATCTTTAATCAAACCTAAACATTTCACTTTGCTAGAGTCAAATGAGAAGAGATCTTTGTAAGGTCTAGTGATGTATAAATTCAGGGTTTCCATTATTTCTTTTGGCATAAAAATGTGTGAAGCCCTTGAATCTAGCATTGCATTATGTAAAATCTGACCATGAACATTTAAGCTAACGTAGAAAGGTGGAGTTGTTCCATCTTGGTGTTTCCCATTAACATCAGGACCAAAGATTAATTCTGGTTGATCATCACTTAAATTTACTGAATCTTCTCCATCATTCATATTCAAAGTTCAGTGATAGGTGTTTTGTATAGATCATGTTTTACCAATTCTGTCAAAGGAATTGGTATCTTCAATTTGGAAATTTTAGCTTGGATATTAAATGGATCTTGTGATTTTCCTAGCTGAATTATCTCTTCTTTTGTAATTGTAGTTTGGGTAGTTTTGTCTTCTTTTTCTATAGTTGTTTTCTCATTCTCTATTTCTATTTACACTATCTTACTGCTTTTAGTTTTCTTTTCAAGAATAGTTTGATATGCAGTGGAAGTATTTGCAGATTTTGTATTTTCAGCAGTTGTTTTAGTAGTGGCGACTTTAGGATCAACTGATTTTAGATCAGTAGTAGGTGTTTTTGAGTCTGAAATTGTTGTTTTAGCATAATTTTTTGTCTAGACAATAACATATTTTTGTTAATCTATTTATGTTTGGACAACATCATCTGTAATGTCAACAATTTTGGGACTGGGTGAAATTTTAGGGATTGAAACTTTCTGAGCTGAACTAGAGTTTTGGTTTGTTTCCCTTGGGATAATTTGCAGAAATTTAGTGGTAGGAGTCTCTACTATTTTCTTTGTTTGTGTTTGTGTAGATTTCTTAATAGAAGGCTCTACATTTTTCTTGCTCCGAAGGTTATATTTCTTATGAACTTTAGTTATTGAAAACTCATAACCTTTCTTATAATCAAAAGACTCACCAGAATCTAATTGCAATTGTTGTAATTCATATAACTCCTGTTCTTCTTCTGTAAGAAAAATGGTTTTATCTTCATTAATGCTCATTATATTAATGGTGTCTTCACCATCTTCATTTTGATGAGAAATTTCAGCATAGTTCTCTTGGAAAGGTGGTCTTATTGTTTGGTCAGGTGCTAATTCTCTAGATTTCTAGTGTTGGTGTTTTTCCTGAAATTGGGATTTCTAATTTCAGGTCCTTTTTGTTGGTTTTCCATTGTGGCTTCCTTTCCATATTATCTGACCTATCCATCATTCTCTCTAATGTTTTTTCTAATTGATCTATTTTCAAATCTGAAGTAGATGTTTCCTCCTTTATTTTCACTCTTCTTTCATTTTTTAATCTTTCTTTCTTTGCTAACAAGTTTTCCTCTACACTAACAAAATTTCTTTGCATCTACTCTAAGGTCTCTGGATTTCTCTCTCTTAGTTGATAGGCTACATATGTATCAAATCCATCAAGGAATTCGATAAGGACAAATTCTGGAGGAGGCTTAAGATTAGCAAGAATCACATTATAATTATTGTTATATCTAGTACAATAATCTTGAATTTTTTCATTTGGTGCTCTTTTTATACTTTCAAATTCAGATAATATTTGTAGTGGATTTTTCTTATTTTCCCATCTATTAAGAAATAATCTATGAAAAAATGGTAAATCAGCAATACTACCAGCATTTAAACATTTAAACCAATTTTTTACATCACCAGTTAAAGTTTGGGCAAAAATTCTCATTTGGACATCATCATCATCTATTTCATGTAGTTCAAAATATTCTGTCATATTATTAACATGGTGTTGGGCAGTGTAATGATTGGTTTCATCAAATTGAGGAATTTTTCTTTGATAATCTTGGGGCATGTTATGTAACTGTGCTGGTAGAACCAAGGGAGCATATCTGGCAGCCATGGCTTGAATTTTAGCTTGGCTAGGAGGTAAATTGGAAGAACTTGGTGAAGAACTAGAAGTACTTGTTGCTGTAGTTAAAGAGCTTGCAGATGAGGTTGAAATATATGAATATGTGCTTGCAAATGTGGTTGATATACTGGAATATGAAGTTGGGATATGTGAAGAGCTCCTTGGGAATGAGAATTATGTATTGGAAAATGTAGTAGAAAAACTAGTGGATGAACTTGAGGTGGTGGAGGATGGGAATAATATTCTAGGTTGAAATAGTTGCTTAGGAAATAATGAATCTGTGGAATGAAGTGTGGTGTAAATAATGGATGAAGTGGTAGTGAATAGGTATGAACCTACATATTTTGTAAGGCTGGTATCTAAATGGCTGGTAGAAGGCTTAGGGGTATAGGATGATAAAGCACTCAATTAAACAAAATGTTGTAAATAAGCTTCATCTATTTCTTTAATCAAAGTAGCAGTTATATCATCAAGCTTATCATAAAATTCAAAAATATTTTCTTCAGAATCAACTGAAACAGATTCCTTCTTAGTTTCAATGAATGAAATAAAATCAGGATCTATAATAGTATTAGGCAAGTCACTTTCTGATTTAGTTCTGAATAAATATTGTTCAAAATTTAAATCAAATTCTATGTCTTGTAAACTTGATAGTTGTTTTGGAATTTTATTTTATTTTACTAATGAAATATTATTACCTAAATCTTCTACTCATTTGTTTTTCTTTCCAATTATGTCAGGATTATATGATAGCAGGTTGTGGATCTGGATTTGACCTGGTATAGTAGACTCTTTTGGAAGCTAGAATTATAATTTTTATGAAAATATAATCACAACTTATTTAAAACAATCTTAAGGTGAAAAGCTGATGAAAATATTTCCTTTATGATCTATTTTAAAACTGAGGATTGGTTAGTTCACCAGTATGTTCACCAGTATGTTATCACTCTAATAATTCTCAAAGTTGTGAGACTTTTTGATTTTATGTTAAATAATATCAGAGGTAACCAAAAACTTACTTTTAAGCTTTAGGATCTAGCCTTCCTAATGATCAGAGAGGGCTCTCTCTATAAGATTTAACTCTGTTTTTTATATTTGATTTTAGGCTAGCTATATGGGGCAAATTGGCTTTGGGGTTTTGATTTGGTTTGGTGGGGAAATCACTTACTTATATGGATAGATATAGATCTGTATGCCAAATGGAGTCAATGTGTCATGTAGTCAAATTAGGATCAAGGTCTAAAGGTAAATTTTCACAGGGAAAGATAGCAGAGTCACTTCAGATCTTCAATGGCTGATGGTCAAATGGTTTTTATTGGGATAAAAGAGCAATTAAGGGTTCTTAAATCTATATTAGGGGTGGAAAAGAAAAGGTCAATCTAAATCAAGGAGAAATTAAGGGCTCCCTAGTCTCGATATCAGTAGAAAAAATTTAAATGATAATTAGTCAAAACAGAGTGCTTTTAACAAATTCTGAAATATAACTCCTGATTTATCATTTAGATTAAGAACACATTCATGAATAGATGGAAAACATAAGAAAATTGACAAAATGACAAGTGAAATACTTCACTGTGGTGGCCGAAGACATGAATCCTGTAATATGATGCTTTATTTCCTATGATCCAGTCTACTGACTTGAAATTGATACAAAAACCCTTCAGATTTAGAACATATAACTACATAAATTTTCAGCATTTAATCCACCCTAAATGATTCAAATTATGAAGTATTTATACAACTAGTACAAAATATCCTAGAATAAACATAAGAAATTTTCTTGGAAAATAAAATTTCTTCATGCAAGAAGATAGTGAAAACTTCCTCACTAATTGCTAGTTGTCCTATTTATTGAAATAAAATAGCTTATTGTTTGGATTTTGGTTGCATCTGGAAAATTGAGGTGCCCCTCATGCTGTCAGTTTTATCTTCAATCTATTTTGATCTTCAATCTTTCATCTGATACACTTTTCACTGATACACTTTCAACTGATACTCTTTTTCTGTCAAAATTATTTACTGCTGATGTAAAAAATAGAAAACACTGTTTCTATCTTTCATGTTTTGACCTCACTGTAATTTGATCTTACAGTAAATATGTTAACTTCTCCTAGAACTCAGCTTCTAGAAATTTAATCTTCATTAAACTTCTGAAATTTTCATTAGCTTAAGTTTTTTTGGAAAATGTTGGTTTACTAACAAAAAAGTGTTTTACTTCATGCTGCAAGTAAAACAGATTTTCAAGATTCTTATGCAAAAATTTCCTTGTTGGGATTCCTTGCCAATCTGATTTTTTTACCTGTTATTTGGAAAAATCTCTCATATTTTTGTCATACTCTTCCCGTTTCATCAATTTTTCATTCATTAAAAATGGATTAGGAAGGCCCTTTTGCCTTAAAATATCAAGTTTTATCATGAATCTTGTGATTGCTATTTGCATCTTTTGACACTTTTCCTCTTATTGGTTCATCAAGTTCTTCTTGGATATTACCTTTCTTACCTCAAGTATGGTCTTTGTTCTATCTGTAATTCCAATTTCATCCAATTCTTTTTTATTTTTGGAATTGAGGAATTTGATAATTTCCAAGGCCTCTTCAAGTTTTTTACCTAGCTACTCCTTTGTCTTTTGTATTGCTTCTTTTGCTACTTTCAACAAATATTTATGCTCATAAATTAACTGTATTGATGGCCAAGTATCATTGATTGCTTCAATGATGTTGGACCATAATAGATTCTTAACATGTGCCATAGGTTCTTTCAAGATTATTTATTTTTCTAATTTCTTGAGCTGTTCATTCGACCTATTAGCCTTTTTCTCGTCATTATTGGCATTAATCTTTGCAAGATTTTTGGCATCTTCAAGATTCTTAAGTTGTTCCTTTAACCTGTTTATTTCATTGGTTTGTATGTACATGTCCTACATTTCCTTTACCAATTTACTGGCCTCATCTGATTTCTAGGTTATTGTTCCTGAAGACTCAGTGGTAGAAGTTGTTGATGAAGTTACTGGGACAATTATAGCTAGTGGAACATTTTAAGCTAGTGTTTATGCTAGATTAGATGGCATTGTTGTTGTCACTATAGGAATTATAGTAGTAGGGAACTCCTGTGCTTTGGTGGATTTTTTTTCTTGGACCAATTTTTCAATCTCAATCTCCATTTCTTTAATCTGTTTTTTCAGCTGCAAAATAAGACTCATCATTTCATATTTTTTATTAGATTCCTGCAAAATCTCCTTAGCTTGAGGATGCTCAGTGGGAGGCATTTTCAACTATTTCTTAAGAGTATCAATATCATCATTCTTCTTTTTAATCAATTCCTCTACAACTTTTATGTTTTGAGGGTCATAACCTACCTCAATCACTAATTCCTCCAAGGATTTTATTCTGATATCCTTTACATATGATGAAGCTTTCTCTGGTTTGAGCTGAACTCTTACATTTATCAAAGTATTCTGAAGCTTTTTAGAACTCATTGTCTTAGTAATCATTCTGGAATAAAGCATCTGTCCTGCTTGTTTATGGAATTTAAATTGTTCCAAAGGGTGAATGTCCTGAACTGGCACTTCAAAATCAACCTTTTTATAATTAGATGTTGCTTTAGGAGTTGGCACTATGGGCTGAAGCACTATCATTAGCATTTTCTTGTTCTTGTAATAAAAGGCTGAAAGCGGTCTGTTTTGTATGTTGGGGGTCTCATTTAAGTACTAAGAGTATATTTCATTTTTTATTTCTTCATTTTTAGCTTTAACTCCTTGTACCTTTCCTTGATGTCCATGTCTTTTTCTTCTGTCTACTTTCATGATGACACTTCTATACTATTGTGTTTTTAAATCAACTATGTATTAGAAGTAGTTGGCTGCTGTTCATTTTCAACTATTGTAGGAGGCACAATATCTTTCTTTAGAATCTCTATGTCAATGACCTCAACTATCTCCTTTTCCTTGCTTGCAGGATTAATCTTAGGCTTCTTGTTTTATCTGAGTTTAAATTTTGTTTCTATAGTGGTCTCAGTTGTGTAAGACCCTTATTCCTTATTTCTTTTCATACTTCTATCTTCCTGAGCTGGAGTTTGCAAAATGTGACTAGTATCACTTTGCTTATCAGCTTCTACCAATGTATTCTCTAACCATTTTGTTTGATTTGAGAATTTCTCAATATCAGGCTTATTTTCATGAATGTATGGAGTTGACTTACATTTAAATCTCATTTTTCTGATTATACTATAAGGATCATAATACCAAATAAAACTAGTGCTGAATTTGTGCTCTAACAACTGCTTTTCTGCCTTTGAACCTGCTTCTCTGTTACTACATATGAATGGACCAACTTGATTCTTCAATTTAAATTGTGCCTTCTTCTTTGCAGCCAAGAAATTTACAGCGTCTGAGTTTAAAATCTATCTTATATATTCTAGAGCAAACAACCTCATGGGGAGGTATTTTGTAAATTTATAGGGAATTAGATTTGACCCATAGACTCTAATTACAATGTGATTTTGGTATAAATACCAATCACCTATTCTGCTCTGCTCAGATAGTTTCAAAAAATTCTTATTTTCATTGATGATCCTGGGTTGCACACTGTTGTTTAGCATATTTACCAATGGATGAATAAAAGAATCTGTAAACTCTGCATAAGTAAACTCATCTGACTCCTTCCTAATCAAGGAAGTCCAAAATACAACATATTGGGGATTTCCTTCCACATCCATATTTTGAAGAGTTATAGGAAACTTTTCAGACTAGAAATAAAAAAACATGTTGGAAATAAATGAATTATACCTAAGGCCTACACCTTCAATAGGTAATTTGACTAGTTTTTCATGGATTCCATCAGCAATATACTGGGAAAAATTGAAGATAATTGCAGGGGGTTGACCAGGTACAAAAATGGAAAAGAAACCAAGTACTACTGCATCAACATGTTCATCTATGAAATATTAAAGGATAAAAGACATCATGGAGATAATGTATCTAGTTCTTTCTGAGAATTTAGAAGAGGAATATGGAGGGTTGAGCTTGGGAATTTCCACATAGGATGGCATGAAGTTTTGAAAATTTTGGAATCTCTTGGGAAAATCCAAGTCAAAATATAACTTAGTGAGGGCTTCAATTGATAAAGGCACTTCATTAGACTCAGGTTGTACTTGAAGCATCTGGTTAATAGATTCAGCTGTAATGGTAAACAATACTTCCTTTTCATAATTTATAATGGCTCTTTGATCTGGAAAATAAAAATATTGGCATAATTGGATACCCTCTGGGCATTGATGAGTGTGAGGAAAAACATACTTAGGCAATTTTGATTCCCAAATAAACACATCATCTTCTTGACCTGAGCATTTCTCTTGGCTCCAACAGTGGAGCTCGAGGAAGTTAAACTCTGTTACAAGATCTGTAATTTTGAAGTCTACATCTACCAAGGGAGTATGTTCTACATCTACAACAGGAGGTTGTAGAGGGTTGATCACAATAGTTCTTTTGGATGCCATTGATTGGTTTGATTTATCAATTTTAAACACTCTTGATCTTTAAAACTCTGATTTATGTCTGTGAAACACTTTTTTGAGTTTAAACAATTTATAGAAGGACTTTAAATATAACAAAGGTTCTATATTTGACTACAAAAGGTATAATTCTGATCACTCTGACTCAAAACTGTCAATTATGTATAAAAAACCAATTTCCTGACCTTTATAGCCTCAGTAAATGATATTAAGGGTTTACAGTGAAATTTGTGTGACGAAACAATCCTAAAACCTCAATTTTTTTTCAAAAGGGCTTTTGAGTACTCTAGAAAAGGCTTTGGATGTCTCAAGGGGCTTTTTAAGTCGGCAAATGGCTAAACTTACTCCAAATTTTCTCTAAAACAAGTTAAAGCTTCACAAACTGTGGAAAATTCTCAGGGTTAGTATATCTGAAGAATTAATGAAGCAAATGGGTATTCTTTAGGCATACAGGCTTCTAAAGGATTCAATTAAAAGTAAACTCTTTCAGAATAATGAATGAGTCTTTCTTTCTCTGAGGAATACCTGTGAAATTCAGAAATTTTCTTTGAAGAAGGGTTTTATTGGGGTTGAAAAGATTTCAGTAGCTTTCTATGACCTTTATATGCAATCTGGTGGTTCTGCAGTATTGATTCTGATGAATTATGTTGGTTTTTGAGCTAAAATAGAGGCGATAATGTTATTTTCTTAGTATGGGAAGGTTTTATGAGTAGAAAACGGTAACAGACGCCTGAATGAATTCATTTTGAGCATTTTATAAAGAATTTGTTTAAAAAATGAATGCATTTACTACCGGTCAGTTCAAATCATGGGCGGTTTAGGTGCGGGGGAGGGAATTACTGTCGAGCGGTTTTTGCACCGTCGAAAGATGGTAAGTGGTATTGATTGAATCGATGCGATCCAAAAAAAATACGACGCGTGGAGGGGAGAGAAAATATCAAAACAACTTTTATCACAGGGTTTGGACTTTTTTAACAATCACACAATCAAATCTGCGATCTTAGATCTACACCGTTAGATCTGGCAGACAAGAGCGAATGACTAATATTAAGTGACGAAGTTGTAGGGTCAAAGGCATGGGGCCCAGGATATATATGTGGCGGGAGTGTAAAAGGTATTAAAATATGATGTTTTAATACATAGTTTAGGCGTAATATTTGATAGGCGGGTTAAGGTTTTATATAACAAATGTAACGCATATAAACATAATTTTAGCATTGGGTGAGGTTAAAATACAATAGGGATAGTTTTAACCTATGGGAGCGGGAATAAAATAATCATGTGGGAAAATAAACCATAGGCTAAAAACTAAAAATATGGATGTGGGATATGTATTAAATTTATTTTAATATAATATGGTATAGAAAGGTTAATAAGGAGCTAATATATAAGTTAATTTGTTAATAATAAAGTGCGATGAGGAAATAAAAAATAAACTAAGTCTAATGTAAAATATAAATAAAGGGATAAGTTCCATAGTTAAGAGTCCCGATATAATATTTTTACCTTTAAACTTGGGATAAAATATTTTTATGGGTTTTTGGGTATTTTTAGGGTAAAAGGGGAATTATTCGAAGGTTTTACTTTCCCTAAGTAAAATGAGCTTTATACTCAGGAAAAAGGGGATTTTTTGCAAAGGAAGATGAATGATGATGGCAAAGGGAAAAAATGAAGGGGAAATAACGAAAATTGTGGGGATGAAGTATTTTACAACGGAATGAATTTTTTGATGGAAGTTAGTGACTGAATTGACCAATTTCTGCTTATCCATGAATGTAAAAAATGCTTCTGTCTACCCATATGCTACCCTAACATTTTTTCTTCATTTACCGGGGTGAAATTGAGCTTGCAAACCGTTGTTCATTTTTCTTTTAAAAAAACAAACTAGCTAATTCTATCCTTATTCCTTCCAAGGGCTTAGATTAAACTATTGAGTTGCTTATTTATTCTCTACCTAATTATTGATCTACCAAGATTAAACTATTTGGCTAGATCTTTATTCGCTATCTAACAAAATGAAATTTAAAGCATGAAAAAGTCAAGATTAATATTTTTGAATTACCATGGATTATGGCATTTTGAACAAGCTGCACATAATCTTTATTTTGCAGTAAAAGTAAATAGTAGTGGAATTTGGATTTGCATCACTTTCATGTTTTATTTTTATCTCTTTTTTATTTAGGGTCCATTTTTCTATTTTTTTTTATTTTATTTTTTATTTCAAGTCCTTTGATTTTTATTTTAGGACATTTACCCTCTTTACATTTTTTATTTTATTTTTTTAATATGGGAAAACAGTTTGCAGAAATAAAACTATGTACATATTACAAGACTAATCAAAGTCAATTCAAAAATTATGAATCCTATTATTATAGGACCCTAACAGGCCCCAAGTAGGTTTCTTGATCTATTATGTGTGTCTATTTATTGTTAGGAAAAGTATCTGCAAAGTCTTTAACCTGTTGTTCTAAATGCATAGCACCACATTTAGGGAAGAATGTTTTATCTGTAATTCATAATTCCGCATAACAAGGCCTGTCCCAACATTATCATAGGGGGTGGAGGTATTCACAACATACATAATGTTTATTGTTAAATAATGAAAGGAGAACAAAGTGAGCTAATCGAGAGTCACAATCTTCCCTTGATGAAGAAAGTAAAGAACACGGAAGAGGGTGGAGACAACACAAAGCATTACATGGGTCCAACTACATCCAAGAAGGAGGTTATAATTTAGGTTTTCATCCACCACATCCACTTCCAGGTTTACTTTCTTTCCTTCGAAAAGGATGTGTACGAATTTGAGAATACCGTATGACTGAGAACCTTTGCCATCAAAAGCTTCCAAAGTGTTTGTGGATTGACACCATGGAGGAGAGCCAATGTCTTTCCAACAAGTTTTAGACTTGATTTAGTTGAAGCACCTTCATCAACAACAGTCCTATGTGTTGGAAATACTGAGAGGGGGGGTGAATCAGTATTCCTTTCAATTAGAGCATTAGTTAATCTTCAATTATTATTAGTGTTTGTACAATGATAGCAACAAACAAGAGGAACACAAATGCACATAGTTTTTAAGGTGGAAACCCACTCCAGGACAAAAAACACCTATTTCTTTTCTAATAATTCTTTAATATTCAACTCCAATTGAAAATCAAGCTCCAACTTCGTAGAATCTAGAAAAGCATTCTTCTCCAACTCCCACTGGATGGATGCTCCAATGCCTAAGATTCTTCAATATTCAACTAAATGGATGCCGCAACACCCAATGAGCTACAACTCACCCTAGCACCACCCTATAGAAGAATAAAAGAAGAATGGACTCCCATACCAGGGAAAATGGTTCACTTTACAATGATATAGAATGATGTAGAAGAAGAAGATATACTAGACCATAACCCCAACTTTGACACAACCACCTAATGATGATCCTAGACCTCCCAACACTACCTCTTCAAGCCTTGGCAGATAGACACTAGTACAATTTGTACAATAATGTATTTACAATGATACTTTTACAGTGATTGTTTGTAGTGATGCCCACTTGAATACTTCATATGATGAACTTCTTGCTACTGTTATGCACCTTGGTTGCTTCTCTTGTCATGCTACCGTCTACTACACCTTGTTTTTCTTTGCTACTGTAGAAAGTATGGTCCTTTGCAATCCTTGACAACACATGATCTAGCTTTTTCTTGCCTTCTAGGAGCTCGATATTGAATCTGGTGTATCTCTGTTATATCAGATCCTTAATATCTGATTTTCAGGCCTGTATTATTCCCCTGAGTTTTATTTCCAATGCCATAGGTCTGACGCAATTTGGATTCTTCAAGAGAGAGTTATACCCAATTTCTCACAATTCCCTAATTATGGATTATTTCAGCAGAGCGCACTTGTATGGCGTGCCACGTGTCACTTTTTCTTCATTTGACTCTGAAATTGATATATCGAAAACTACATACCATGCACTATCTGCCAATTTTTATGGAATTCCAATCCAATACTCAAAGAGAGAGTTATGACGATTTTAACAAGGTCACTTCTTTGAGATGAATTTCAGGAGCCTGCAAAAACCCTGACTTCCACAGATCATATCTCAAAAAATGTTGTGCACCTTGATCTGAAATTTTTATTGCAGCTTCCTCAAGCTTTTGGCTTTGTCTCATAAAACTTTCAGCTTCTGAACCTTCGTATAAAAAAAGTTAGAGCGAAAATTCCACGATGACCTGTTTCAGATGGCCGAATCCCTTGCATAAGGAGGAAATGAGGATCACAATTTATATAAATGCTTAAGTTTAGAGGGGCTTCAACAACTGAACATGGGAGGGATTTTAGGAGCTTAAAAAATATTAATTCTGACTTTTCAATTACCCATGCCTCAACCCCATGGGGTTTTATCCCACTAACTAGGGGTACAAACTTCAAACATGAATATCTCTCAAACCGTGAAGAATTACATGGCGTGCCATATATCAACGGAAACATCTCGACAAGTATAAATCATCAAAATAATTGTTGACCTAGAATATATTAACTTGGTAGGTCAAAATTACCATGCAATATTGGGTTAGCCCCTGGTGTTGCTTGGGTTGACATCAATTGCAACCGCTGATCAACAATCCCCCCCTTTGGCATTGATGGCAACACAAGTACTCCCCATGCAATCATGACACCTCTTCCTACAACATTTTCTCCCCCTTTGACATCAATGGAAAAGGGTAACTCCCCCTAAAACACAACCATCCTGTGGACCTGTACACACTTCCACTCCCCCTTTAGATTCTGAAAAACGGAAAATCTAATGAGAACTTGGGAGAATCCCAAGATTTTGGCGAAGATATTCCAATGTCAGCGAATATTTAATATGTGATTCTTTTGGTGCTGCTTGGAATATTGCTACTTGTCCAACTGCTTGCATAACATCTGGTTGGGAGGCTATTACATATGGAGGACTACTAATCATAGATTTGTACAACCTTTGATCCACATCCTTAAATGAGTCGTCTATGCTCAATTTGCAACTTGTTACCATTGGAGTAAGGATGGGTTTGCAATCTTCCATCTTAAATTTCTTGAGCATTTCCTTGATGTTCTTGGCTTGAAATATAAATATTCCTTTCTCTTGATGAGATATTTGAAGCCCTAAGAAGTATGTCAGATCATCAATTAAAGACATCTCGAAATAACTTTTCACCTTTGTAGCAAACTTCTTACTTAGTTGATCATCATTGCTACCAATTATTGTATCATCCTCTTTAGATATTAGACATAAATTAGTTGCTCCATCCAGAACATATATGTCATTTGGAGCTTGACTTGCTGTAGCCACAATTTCACCGTACACGCCTTTCTTGATTTCACATTTCGTGAAGTTGAATAGTATTGTGTGTCCTTGATCACACATTTGTACAACACTGAGCAGATTGTCATTCATGTTTTCAACCAATAGAACATTATTGGCTAGAGAATATTTGCTTCTGAGAGTGACAGTACCTGATCCTTTAAGATTTGAAGATCCATCATTTCCAAAGGACACAGTTCCATCCTTCTTCTCTTTCAGAGATACAAATTTATTTCTATCTCCAGTCATATGCATTGAGCAACCGCTATAAACATACCACACATCTTTATTCTTTTGAGCCTTGAGAGCGTGAGAACAATTATCATTCTTCTTCTTCTTCCATGTTCGTTCATTCTGTGGCTTCGAAGATTCTTCTGGAGGATTTTCAAGTCTGCAGTCTTTGGCTATGTGTCCAAAGTTTCAACATTTGTAACATTCAATATTATTTCTTAAATGTTCAAATATATTGATGTTTCGCTAAGCCCTGGGAGTTTCGTATTTGATATATCTCCTAGAATTGTATGCATTCCTAGGGTATGTGTGACTTTCTACAGCTTTATGACCAAATTTTCCACATGAATAACAGTAGCCATAAAAAATATGTTGGTACCTGGATGGAAATTTTCGTCGAGCAATTGTCTTCCAAGGCTGTTCTTGCGAATCTTGTCCAATGAAGTCTACATGCATGTAAGATCTCATAGGTTCATTGTATTTTGTTGTAAAAGTTCCTGCTTCTTCTTCTTTGTAACCGATGCCAATTTTGTCATTTTAAGATCGTTGATTGTTGATGAGTTCTTCCAATGCCCTTGAGCTGTTGGCATAGTTTTGGATAGTTTTTCCTTTGTTCACTTCCTCATGTAGTGAGACTACTTCAGCTTCTAGTTATTCCCTTTCTTGGTTGCTTTCTTACAACTTATTTTGAAGTGACTCTTCAATGCATTTTTGTTCTTCAAATTCAATTTTGAGACCTTTAACTTGTTCTTCAAGAGTTTTGGAACGGATCTTCTTCGTCTTGAGATCTTTTATAAGCTTGATTGCTTCCTCATAAAATTCATCTATGGTCCATCCTTATTCATTGTTTGATACCTCTTGCTTATTGTGCTTGGGTTTATTGTGCTTGGCCATAAACAATACTCTCTCATTGGCTTCTTCTTCACTATCATTGTCTTCATCGGATGATGAGCTATCTTCTTTAGAGAGAAAGTTCCTTTGGGATCCTTGCTTGTTGAATTTCTTAAAGCCTTTCTTTATTTTTGAGTTTCCATTACTTGTGTTTGGACATTTTTGCTGCAAAATGCCCAACCTCATTACAACTGAAACATATCAATGGAAGTTTACCTTTGAATTGTCCCTTACCAATTTGTAGTTTTCTTGTGAAGTAATCATATTCTTCATCTGAAAGACCTTCTTCATCATCTCCCTTTTCTTCACACTTGCAGGTGCATGTCTTTCCGATTGAAGGTTGTTTATCCTTATTGGTTTTCTTAGATGCAACAAACGCAGTTTCTAGATGTGAAGTACCCTCTTCTTCATCAAGTCTCATTTCATATGCTATGAGAACTCCATGTAATTCCTCTTTGCTGAGTTTGTCTAGATTTGCACTATATTCTAAGACCGATACCTTTGGGTTGAATATCCATGGTAACATTCTAAGAATATTCCATATAATAGTCTTCTCGTCAATTGGCTCTCATAATCCTTCTATATTATTGGTTATTTCATCAACATATTGAAAGTATGTAGCAATGTTGAAATCTTCTTTCATTCTGAGTTGCTCAAATTTTGCTCTATAGATTTGAAGCTTTGCTTCTTTGACATTTGGGTCACCTGCATATATATTCTCAAGATTTTCCCATACATTTTTGGTAGATTTACAACCCAACACCTTATTATAAGCAGATTCAATAAGTCCATTGATAATAATATTCTTTGCTTTTGCATCATTTACCAAATTCTTCTTACCTTGTTTATCCGCAGTTGATGTAAATCCATTTTGAACAGTGTCCCATACTTTGTAACCTTGCACAAAGAGATAGACGTCCATTATTCCTTTCCAAAGTGCATAATTATTTTCATTGAATAGAGGTACACCATTCTTGGTATGCTCCATGACCTCCTTCCAGCTGTTAAACTACTATTGAAGGAACCAAGCTCTGATACCAATTGTTGGAAATACTGAGAGGGGGGGGGGGGGTGAATCAGTATTATTTTCAATTAGATCATTATTTAATCTTCAATTATTATCAGTGTTTGTACAATGATAGCAGCAAACAAGAGGAACACAAATGCACATATTTTTTAAGGTGGAAACCCACTCCGGGACAAAAACCACCTAATTCTTTTCTAATAATTCTTTAATATTCAACTCCAATTGAAAATAAAGCTCCAACTTCCTAGAATCTAGAAAAACATTCTTCTCCATCTCCCACTGGATGGATGCTCCAACGCCCAAGATTCTTCAGTAGTCAAATAAATGAATGCCCCAACACCCAATGAGCTACAACTCACCCTAGCACCACCCTACCACCCTATAGAAGAATAAAAGAAGAATGGACTCTTGTACCAGGGAAAATGGTCCACTTTACAATTATATAGAATGATGTAGAAGAAGGAGATATACTAGACCATAACCCCAACTTTGACACAACCACCTAATGATGATCCCAGACCTCCCAACACTTCCTCTTCAACCCTTGGTAGATAGACAATAGTACAATTTGTACAATAATGTATTTACAATGACTAAGTACAATGATACCTTTACAATGATTGTATGCAGTGCTACCCACTTGAAGACATCATATGATGAACTTCTTGCTGCTGTTATGCACCTTGGTTGATGCTCTTGTCATGCTACCCTCTACTGCACCTTGCTTTTCTTTTCTAGCATAGAAAGTCTGGTCCTTTGCAATCCTTGACAACACATGATCTAGCTTTTTCTTGCCTTCTAGGAGCTTGATATTGAATCTGGTGTATCTATGTTGTTTTAGATCCTTAATATCTGATTTTTGGTCTTGTAGTATTACTCTAAGTCTTATTTCCAAAGCCACATGTCTGACCCAATTTGGATTCTTCAAGAGAGATTTATACCAAATTTTTCACAATGCCCTAATTATAGACTGTTTTAGCAGAGTGCACTTGTACGGAATGACACGTGTCACTGTTTCTTCATTTGACTCTGAAATTGATAGAGCGAAAACAAAATACCATGAAATATCTATCACCTTTTACATAATTCCAATCTGATACTACGAGAGAGAGTTATGACGATTTTACCAAGGTCACTTCTTTGAGATGAACTTCAGGAGCCTGCAAAAACCCTGACTTCCACAGATCATATCTCCAAAAATATTGCACACCTTGATATGAAATTTTTACTACAGCTGCCTCAAGATTTCGGCTTCATCTCATTAAAAATTTCAACTTCTGAACCTTTGTATAAAAAAAGTTAGAGCGAAAATTCCACGATGACCTGTTTCAGATGGCTGAATCCCTTGCATAAGGAGGAAATGAGGATCACAATTTATATAAATTCTTAAGTTGAGAGGGGCTTCAACAAGTGAATGTGGGAGGGATTTTAGGAGCTTAAAAAATATTAATTATTACTTTTCAATGACCCATGCCCCAACCCCATGGGGTTTTAGCTCATTAACTGGGGGTACAAACTTCAAACATGAATATCTCTCAAACCGTGAAGAATTACATGGCTTGCCATATATCAACGGAAACATCTCGACAAGTAGAAACCATCAAAAGCATTATTGACCTAGAATATATGAATTTGGTAGGTCAAAATTCCCATGCAATATTGGGTTAGCACCTGGTGCTGCTTGGGTTGACGTCAATGACAACTATTGATCAACACTATGAATGGTTTTCCCCATCATGGTAACCTAAATTAGGAATTCTACCTAAGATGGGAGCCAACAAACAAAGTTCTCAAGATAGAAATTGATAAGGTTATATTCCACGAGATCAATGCCTCTAATGGAAGATAATAGTGCCTTTCCTTGTGATGGACATGATTGAAGGAATTCCAATGCCGACATCGTCAAAGTCACCTAAGCTAAGTCCTCTACAATGTTATTGTGTTGAGAAGCTCAAGAATTCGGATTATAAGATAATTTCTGAAGAAAAACTTTTAGGGGTCGCCAGATTATGGAATCACTACTAGGTCTCTCAATCTAGAGAGGATCAGAACTAGGAGATATGGAAGAGAAAGGACTATTTGTGGCATCTTGTTCCTAGGAGCCTTCGATGGATTCGGGTAATCTTTCAATCATGTGGAAACAAAAATGGGTTTTGTGCTAGCCATAAAATCTTGGGAGCTTCCGAATGATTGGGGTTAATATATCATTTGTGTATGCTGTGATGGGAATGGTTCTTTCAAGAAAGCCAGAGTCGTGGGTGTGCCACTCAAGAGAAGGGAAACTTTGGCATGCCAAGGAAAATCCTTGATGTAATGGCCGTCATCACATATCAAATAAGGATATTTGGGCTTGTGTTTGGAAGCATCATCAACAAATGACTTATTTAAATCTTTTTTAGGGTTATTAGATTTGGATTTTCCTTTTCCCTTTTTCTTACCTTTTTAGGATTTTTTTGCTGCAGAAGATCATACAAAATTTACCTTGGAGTTTTTACCATGATTCTTCTGGTTATTTGAAGGTTTAGAGGGTGTAGTGGCAGTGGTGGACTTAGAATTTGAATAAGCCTTGGGTGCACTACTATAGGCAGGGGCCACTAACCCAATAATGCCATCAACAAGAGGAATAGCAGGAGGTTGAGATGATCTCGAATTGGTTGAAGGTCACAGTGTGTCAAGTAGAATCTTGTAGAAGGTTCCAGATTGGGAATAAACCAAATCTAGATATTGAGCATAGGTGATGATTGCCTCTTTCGTCACACAACCACCCATGGAAAGATCTCTTGTGATTTTTGGGACAAAATATTTAGTGAACCATTCAGTCAACAATTAATCCGGGATCTCGAACTTCATGAGATGACCTATGCATCTCCATTCATGGATGTGATCCAAAATATGAGTTAAAGTTGATTCTTGCAATGATTTGAGAATGTGGGTGCCGATTTCATACCGAATAGGTAACTTGAAGTGAGTTAGGAAGGCCATGTTCAAAGTGTTAAAATTGAAGAAGACACCTCGAGGGAGTTCAATATACCATTTATTCACTATGCCTATGAGAGTGTGCTAGAAAATATGTATACGAATTGAATCGTCAACCGAAGAATTGGAAGAGCACCATAGGTGGTACATCATGACATGGGCTTGGGGGTCTTCCCCAGACTTACCTTCAAACTTTGGGCCATCTCTTGGAATCTTGGTTGGAATTGGCGGCCAATGCAACATATTTTTGATGAGGTCATTTTTGAGCTTAGGCACATCTAACAATTCAAATGTAGCCGAAAATTGCAAGGGAGGATGGTGAGGAGAAAAAGGTCATTGAAAGTTACCCATCTAAGGGTTCCAATCTAGTTGATATAGATTCCCCCCCCAATAGAGTGGATTTTGACCTGGATACGCATACTACCACCATGGTCAGTAAGGACCTTGTTGCATTCGCTATTGAACATAAGTATCCTACTGTGGTTGTTGATAAGGCCCCAACTAGGTTTGAAATTGTGTTCCTTGCTAAACATAGAGTCCAACCTGAGGTATTTGCTAAAAATGAGGTCCAAATTGGGCTCTCAATTAGGTCTATTGGTACTGAGGGATCTCTTGATATTGAGCACCAGAATGAGGCCTCGGTTGGGGTTGTTAGTACTGAACATGAAAAATTGGTTGGTATTGGACACCAAGCTGATTGGGGTGACCACCAGGTTGACCCAAAGGGATGTTTTGACTAGTCTAGGTGTAAGGACCAAATTGAGAAGTAATCACAATGGTACCTATTGGATTTTGGGGTTTTTGGACATATTTTTACAAGACGTTTGGTTGAGGAACATACAAATACTGCATATTCGGCTGTTGAAAATATTGATGAGGTATGTTGGGTTGTTGAACATGTTATCACTCAGATTTTCCTTGAAGTTGTTGGAAGAGGAAAGGGGTCCGAGGTAACCACAAACCAACTTTTAGGTACATAATCTAGCCAATTTGTACCCAGAGAGGGCTCTCTCTATAAGATTTAGCTTTGTTTTGAAAGATATTAGGAAAGTTATGAAAGTCCAGGGATTTTGATTGAAATTGGGTGATGAAATTCTATAGTAGAGGGGTAAGACTGAGTAGTTTAGGCCATTAGGCTAATGGAGTCAAAGAAGATGGCTTAACTAGATTAAGTTTCTTAACAAAAGATTGTTTCACAGGGCAAGGTAATCAAATACGGAACATTTATAGATCTAAGGTGAATGGAATGGACTCGAAATGGGTGAAGGGCATTTAAGAATCCTTCAACATTTTCGAAAGAGGGAACTTGAATGATTATTAATAAAGAGAAATTAAGAATTCTTTACTAAATAATCAAAATGCATAAACTAGAAAACAGGAGCAATTAAGAATTCACTGTTTAAGCTAGTTTAGAAGAAAACAATTAGAATAACAACGATTGAAAACAGATTGCACTTAAGCACTTTTTGATTTATTCCTTTTCGTTAATCATTCAGATATGAAACACAAATGGTATAATAAACAAGTATAAAACTCTAAAACATAAGAGATAGATGACTTATTGATTCGTTGTCTGACTCAAGAATCCTGTGAAAAGTCTTTTGCATCAATTCTTTATCCAGCTAGCCATACGAAATTTGTCCAACAACACTTTATTCCAAAATACTCAATGTTACATCAAAGTCTAAGATTCCACACCTAAATACTCCAATTGAGGGAGTATTTATACAAAGAATTATAAAAAAATATCTCCAAACAAAATGAGATATAATCTAGGAAGAATCATGGATATATTACAAGAAAATAGAGACAGATGGTCTCGTAGATAAGAGAAAGGATAACTGATGTTGTGATGTTTCCTTATTTCGAGAATGTGCTGGAGGCAGGCCCTATGATTGGGCTTACTGCTGTCCTCTTTAGTAATTCTTTGCTGGCTGCTCTGTTTTACTAATACTCTTTATCTGTACTGATACACTTTGACCTCTGTTTCTCCTTTTATCCTTCTTATCAAGATTTACTGTAGTAAATAATAAAAAATTCATGTAAGGATAATTTTTACAAAAGTTCTAACATTTATTCCCACCATTGAGCTTCTGGTATTCTGGTTCTTTGTAGCTTCCTTAGAGTTTCATCTGTCTCTGTGTATCTGAAGAAAGTAGGCTGAATTGGGAATAAGTGCTTTACCTCATGCTCGAGATAAAACAAATTTTCCAATTTGTCATGAAGAATTTTTCCTGTAGGCAATGCTATTGATGTTGATGAACTAGTTGAGGAACTGATCTGATTGTCAGTATGTTTGTCCAATTTCTCAACATAACTTTCAAGATTCATTAGTTTATCATCTGAAACTAAAGGAATTGGCAATCCTTTATTCAACAGAATATCCAATATTTTTGTGAAGGCATTGATTTCTTCTTGCATATCAGAGCATCTTATTTCTAGATTCTGCATCAGAGTTCTTTTAGTAAAAACTATTTTTATCTCCAAAATTGTTCCTGTTCTGTCTTGAATGCCTAGTTCTTCAAGTTGATGTTTGTTCTTAGTATTCAAAAAGTGTATAATTTCATTGGCTTCTTCAGGCATGTTTCCTAATTCTTCTCTTGCTTTTAGAACTTCTTCCAGAGCCAATTTAACTAAATCATTCTGCTCATACATGATTTGAATTGATGGCCAAACATCATTTATTGACTAAATGATGTTGGTCCAAAGAATTTCTTTTATTTCCTTTAAAGGCCTCTCCAATGTGAGATCCTTCTCCAATTCTTTGACCAATTTTTCTAATCTGTTGACCTCTCTTGTTTTTTCTGCAACACTTATCTTAGAGAGATCATATTTTTGTTCTAAAGTGGTGAATTTCACCTTTGTTCTCTGGAGCTCTGTCACTTGGAGTTTCAATTCCTCCATTGATTTTATTAATTCTTTGGTGCTTAAATTGGAAGTATTGCCCGGTGATAATTCTGTTGGCTGACCTGTTGTGGATGTACCTGTAATTACTTCTATTGTAAATGCTGGAATATTTTACTGTTTGTCTTTTAATGCATTTTCAAGCTCTTTTTTAGTCTCATTTAGTTGCTCATTCAATTTTGAGAGCAAATCCATCAATTCTTCTTCAGAGTTTTTCTTTATAATTTCTGCAGTCTGTGGATGCCTTGAGGATGGTAACTTTAGTTGTTTTCTCAAAGCTGCAATATCGTCATATTTATTCTTAATCAAGGCTTCTATACCCTTGACATCTTTAGGATTATGACCCAATCCAATAATTATTTCCTCCAAAGTCTTTATTCTGTTGTCCTTAGTCTGAGAATAGGATTTTTCAAGATGCAATTATGCATTAGTATTCTCCAAAGAATCTTGTAATTTTTGGGTCATCATTGATTTATCAGTCAGAGTAGAATAAATCATTTCACCTGTTTGTTTATGCAGCTCAATCTGATCCAAAGGATGAATATCATTTACTATAACTTCAAAATTGGTTCTCATATAATATGTAGTTGTTTGAGGCTGCTGCACTTTGGGTTTGAAGTGACTCATTACCATTTTACCTTGCTGGATGTCATAGGCTGACATCAATCTTTGTTGATTTTTAGGAGCCATTTTCAAATATTAATTGTAAAATTGAAGTCTTAGTGGATCATTTCTGGCCTTTATATTTATAAATGTCCTTTTAATATCCCAGGCATCTTTCACTGGTGCTTTGAAATAAGATACTTCTGCAATTTGCTTCCTTTGTAGCTCTTTCCTCTGTGAATTAGTAGATGTCCCACTGATTGTACATGTTTGTTGACTACCTAATTCTTCTCTCCTCTTACTATCAGGGATGTTTTGAACAGATTCTACTTCTGGAAGAGGATTCAATTTTTGTATTTTAAAATAAGGTTGTTTTGAAGATCCATTGATAGGGGTAGCGGCTTCTGCATCTCTCTTCTTACCTTTTTCTACATTCAGAGGAGTTTGTAAAATTGAAATTTCTGCCACATTGATCTAAGTAGGATAAATCTTTATTTGACCTTGTTCTTTAGAAGTTTCAGGTTGTTCTGTCATTGTGAATTTCTCTGTAACTTGCATATCAACCTCTTTCTCCTTCCCTTCAGAGGATACTGTGGTTGATGCACTCATTTCCTGTAAATTTTGCTGAGAAGTTCCAGCAGAAGAAGGACCAATTCCTGGTCTTTGCACCTATCCAAAAGAGTCTAGGTGAAGTATTTTTTCAAGGTTTTTCATAAAATTTTCAACACTGGCCTGTTCACTATCTTGTTCTATCAATGTCCCTTCCATCCATTCATCCATATTGGCATATTGTTCAATTTATGGGATTCTATGATGAAGGTATGGTGACAATTTTGTTTTCATCCTCCTATCACAAATAAAGTTGTTTAGGTCATAAGGTACCCAGTAGAAATTTTTTTGCAATTTGAGATAGTCTTCTAGGATTCTTTCAGCTTATTTTCCAACATCCCTGTTGAAAATGCAGCAAGATGATGGAGCCTAGTGAAAAGAAGTCGCCTTCACTAGGTGGGCCCGCAGGCTATTTTTGGCGCAAAGTCTATTTTTAGACTATGTCTATTTTTAGACATATGGATCATGGACCGGGAGCTGCAGTATGCTATTCTTGGATGATTGGTCAAGTTGGTAAAAATAGATGGACCTCTATTTTTATACTTTCAGGTGGTTTCTATTTTTAGACTGCCGAGCTAAAAATAGAATAGTCAAATATTATTTACCCTTAATAATATTTGGACTCTAAACTTCAGTTTACTCTCTTGCGACACTTCAGTTTGACCCCCGGAGGTGGGGCATGCAGCTGACATGAGGATTTACGCTATTCCCATGTGTTTGGTTGAGCTAATGCGTGATTGACTTCAGTTAGACTCATGTGGCAGAGTTTTGGTGGAGTTGATTGAGGAGTTGATGGAGATGGTGTTCCGGTTAACTAGTTGAACTAGTTGTGATCAGTTTAACTAACGATCACACTAGAGATGAGTTGGGTGAATTAAATATTATTTAATTCAATGATATTAACTCATTATTCAACTAAAGAACACATCAGTTTAACTCAGTGCATGGACAGTTCAGTGAAGACAAGTGGAAGAGGTAGATGAAAGGGTGAGATCGACAGCAGTTGTACATAAGTTGTGCATGAGATTTGCACAATCAGTGGGATAAGAGTGCCAGTGATGATTGCGCTGTTCAATCAAGGTGAATTCGAACTTGGTTCAGCTACATTCACACTTTGGATTGCGCAGTAGAGGCAGGCAGACTAGAGGAGGAGTTTTGAACCCGCGATCGGTTCAAACTGAGCTAGTTTTGCGTGTAGTTTTTGGAGACAGTACTGTGTACTTGTGAGGAGTATTCTATTGTTTAAAACTACATGATTCTCATCCATTATATGATACATATAGCTGGGGGTTTTCAGCTATAAGCTTTCCCCATACATGCTGCGTTCTATGTGTGTGATTTGATGTTCTGTCGCTTTGTTTTTTTTATTCCGCATGTGACGATTAATGGTAGAAGCGATTATGTGTTATGCATGCAATTCGAATTGATGTATGATCAGGTTAATTGCAGTGAATAAACTTCATTATTCAGCAAATTTCTACATGGTATCAGAGCGAAATTAATCGTCGAGATCTATTATGGTGATTGTTTATTATTTCCTCGGACAGAGTCTGCATGCGGGCCAGGTAGCCTCCGGAATATTCATCCTTCCTTGTAAGGTGAAAGATCTGGTGAATGCCCGTGCAGTCAATCTCTGATTTGGAAATAATTAGCTCTCAAGTGTAGATCGGAAGCGATCAAGTTTATCAGCTCTTGGTGAAATTCGAATTTGCAGATTTGTGTTCTTGGTGCCGCGGCGAAAATGTCCTTCAACGGTTTGCGACTCGAATATGCTCTTGAAGGCAGTTCGAATTATGTTGCATGGAAAGACCGCATGGAGGCTGTATTGGATGATAATGGGCTGTTGGAATTCGTGGAGAAAGATGTTCCAAAGCCTACCTCTACTGATGCTGCTGTTGTGGAAGCATGGCAAAAGAAACAGGCGAAATGTCGAAGGATCTTGTTGGAGGGCGTTAAGGATCATATTGTATCCAGCCTGCATGGTAAAGCTACTCCATATTTAATGTGGAAAGCGCTGACAGATCTGTACCAGAGAAAGAGCGACCAAAGGAAACTGGCGCTCAAATATAGACTGAGAAACATCAAGATGGAGAGAGGAGAAAGCATCCCCAAATACCTCACGGGGTTCACCCAATGTCGGGATGAACTGGGAAGTGTTGGTGTGACGGTGGATGATGAGGATCTGGTGAGTTTGGCGCTTCTTGGTTTGCCGAAGAGTTGGCATGCATACCAAGATAGTGTCAATGGTCGGGAAAAGTTGCCGGGATGGGAAAGACTGTGGTCTGATCTCGTGCAAGAGGAGATCCGGCGGAATACCAGAGATGGAGCTTCATCAAAGGGAGTTGATGAAGAAAACTGCGCTTTGGCTGCCAAAGCAAAGAAGGGGAAGAAGAAGTCTTCTCAATCCGGTGCTAAGGGTAAGCAGAAGCAAGAAATGTCCAAGGTGAAGTGCTTCCACTGTCACCAGCACGGACATTATGCCACAAACTGTCCGCAAAAGAAGAAAAACAAGAAGGCTGGCGGATCTGCATCTGGAGAGGCATTGGCCTCGCAGTTCGAGCTTGACTTTTCACTGATCGCATGCTTGGTTTCAAGTGTGATGGGATCGGTGTGGTTCTTGGACAGTGGCGCATCATTCCACATGACTGGAGATCGGGATTTGTTTTCAGATCTGGAAGACAAAGATCTGGGCATGCACATCGAGATGGGCGATGACGGTAGATACAGTGCGACTGGTATCGGTACTATATCCTTTCAGAGGGAGTCTGGTAAACCCTTTGTCTTAAAGGATGTCATGCATGTACCTGCATTGAGGAAGAACCTGATTTCAGTAGCGATGTTGGAGGATAAGGGGTATGATGTGGTCTTCAGCAAAGGAAAAGCCTTCCTGCGCAGTAAGACTACTGGAGAGACCCGGATGATAGGGGTTCGAGTCAAGAACCTGTATCAGTTGCAAGTAGATGGCTGTGCAGCAATGGCATGCAAGGAGGGAGAAGTGGTGAGCCGGGATGATGAGGGCGAACTGTGGCACCGGAGATTGGGCCACCTTCACCATGGAGCCTTGTGTTGGAGTTTAACAGCGGAAAAACATTAAACACATAACACACAGCAGAAAACCATGCACAGAAGACACAGAGTTTTACCGTGGTTCACCCAACCATTCTGGGCTACGTCCACACAGCAGGGCATTGGAAATCTTTATTAATCAAACAGGAGATTACAAACTCTCACACCCCCCTCCAAAACAAACGTATGGATACCTGTTTTATAGCAAGGAGAATCTAACAGCCTCATAAATCCTCTCAACTCAAATTTAGGATGCATTAACTCCCTCCCAACAAACTGGAGTTAATCTAGCAACAAATTCCTAATTTTTGTCACCTACTGAGATTTTTGACTATTTTATTAAAACAGAAAATCTCAACAATCTCCACCTTGACAACAATTAGCCTGATGCCCTGTTTCTTTATTATTTATTTTTTCTGCAAGCCAAGAGAAGCCAAACACCAGCGTAGCTTCTCTAACAAAACTGGTTTCGTGAACATGTCTGCACAGTTTTCCTTTGTATGCACCTTTTCAAGAGAGACTCCCCTTTCAGTAATAACCTGTCTTACAAAATGATACTTTATTGGAATATGCTTTGATTTACTATGATAGGCCGGATTCTTAGCCAAATGTATTGCACTTTGACTGTCATAAAATAACTTGATGTTGTCCTGCAACCTACCAAATTCACCAAACAAACCTTTTAACCAAACCGCTTCTTTGCAAGCATGAGAAGCAGCAATGTATTCTGCTTCAGTAGTGGATAAAGCAACAATGTTCTGTAGCTTTGACATCCAGCTGATAGCTCCACCTGCAAGAGTAAAGACGTACCCTGAAGTTGACCTTCTCTTATCCAAATCACCCGCAAAATCGGAATCAACATATCCGCAAACAAATTCACTACTCTTATTGTAAGTGATACAATAACTAATTGTGCCTCTCAAATACCGAAGCACCCATTTCACTGCTGACCAGTGTTCTTTACCCGGATTTTCCATGTACCTGCTGACAACCCCAACTGCATGTGAAATATCTGGTCGAGTACAAACCATCGCATACATCAAACATCCTACTACATTGGCATATGGAATTTGAGACATATAATCCTTTTCTTCATCTGTATTAGGACATAAACCTGAAGAAAGCTTGAAATGGGAAGCGAAAGGGACTAAAACAGGCTTCACATTGTTCATACCAAACCTCAAGAGTATCTTCTCAACATACTTCTGTTGTGATAGCCACAGCTTACCATTGCTCCTGTCTCTGAAAATCTCCATGCCCAAAATCCGTCTTGCTGCTCCTAGATCTTTCATATCGAATGTCCTTGCCATCTGAGTCTTCAACCTGTTGATTTCATCAATGCTTTTTCTTGCTAAAAGAATATCGTCAACATACAACACTAAGATAATGAACATGCCATTTTTCAATTGCTTGAAATACACACAATGATCATATTCACTTCTAACATATTTCTGACTCAACATGAAAGAATCAAACTTCTTATACCACTGCCGAGGCGACTGCTTCAGGCCATATAATGACTTCTTGAGCCTGCAGACAAATTTCTTATTGCGATGCTGAACAAACCCTTCCTGTTGTTCCATATAAATTTCCTCATCTAGATCTCCATGTAGAAAAGCAGTCTTAACATCTAGTTGCTGTAACTCTAAATCAAACAAAGCAACTAAAGCTAACACAATTCGAATTGAAACTATTTTAACAACTGGTGAAAAAATCTCATGAAAGTATATGCCTGCTTTCTGAGAAAACCCTTTTGTGACCAGTCTCGCTTTGTACCTATCCTCCGTATCATTCACACCTCGTTTCACCTTGAAAACCCATTTGCATCCCACAGTTTTCCTGTCTTTCGGAAGCTCAACCAGATCCCATGTGCCGTTCTTACTCAAGGCCATCATTTTGTCCTTCATGGCTGCTTTCCACTTGTCACTTTTCGAACCTTCTATTGCTTCCTGATAGCACAGAGGTTCATCGTCATTAGCAGTAAAAGCAACTGAAGTAACATAATCATCATACCTTCTCGGAACACGTTTTATCCTTGCAGACCTCCTTAAAGCTGTTTCTGGTTCACTACCATCTGTAGGAACTTCTTCAGTCACCATCACAGGGACACTGAAATTTAGGCCTACACTCCCGAAGACACTGTTCATCATCCCAGTTAAGAGAACTTTGTTCATGACTAGAATGCAGACTATGGTGTCATGACTATGTTAAATTAACACCAAATGCCAGATATTGAAAGTGAGATACATCATTTTAACAATCCTGTCTACATCTAACGTACAAGAGAGATTCATTAAACTTTACATCTCTGTTGATGATGATTTTGCGGGTAGTAGGGTCACACCATATATCCTTTGTTCCAACTTTCCTTACTAACAAAGATAAAACTTTTAGACTGGATCATGGTTCGCTGATGTTTCGGCTGCTAGAGCATATGCATCACAACCAACACTACGTTTAGAATAATCACAAGGGTGTCCATATATACCTCTTCATGAAATCTCTGCAGATACATTAAAATCGATGGAATCAGTTTATCCTGTAAAAATTTGTTGCACCATACATCCCCCAACTCATAGCAACCCGGCGTTACTCAGCATACTCCTTGCTCTCTCTAGAAGAGTCCTGTTCATGCGTTCAGCAACTCCATTTTGCTGAGGAGTATAAACCGTGGTCTTATGTCTCTCGATCACTGCATCCTTGCAATAGCTGTCAAACTCTTTGGAAGTAAACTCACCACCATTGTCAGTTCTTAAACATTTTATTGTTCTACCAGTGATGTTTTCTACCAATGCTCTAAACTGCTTGAAAACTGAAAAAACATCAGACTTTCTTTTCAACATGTAGACCCACACCTTCCTAGAAAAGTCATCGATGAACGACACAAAATATGACGAGCCACCATATGACGCTGTAGGAGCTGGACCCCAAACATCTGAATGAATATAATCAAGTATCCCTTTACTAGTATGTTTTCCTGTTTTAAATTTTTGTTTACTTTGTTTTCCAAACAAGCAATGCTTACAGAAATCTAACTTTTCAGACTTTAGATTAGGAAGTAATTTACGATCAGCCAAAATTTTTAACCCAATCTTTGATGCCATAGGCGAATGGAACTACTGTCATGTTCAGACACTGTAGACACATGATTTGACCCTGTTCTTCCTTCTAACTGAAACAGATTTCCTACTTTCTTAGCCTTCATTACTAGTAAGATACCTTTATAGATTTTCATAACTCCACCTTGAATTACAGTTTTATATCCATTCGTATCCAATGCTCCTAAAGAAATTAGATTTTTTCTTAAGTCTGGAACATGTCTCACATATGTTAACAATTTAGTTGTGCCATCAAACATTTGCAGTTGTATACTTCCTATCCCAACAATATTAGATGTGACATCATTACCCATGTACACGACTCCATCATTAACTGATCTATATGTCTTAAACCATTCTCTAAGAATACACATGTGGTTTGATGCACCGGAATCTAACAACCAATGTTGACCATGATTTGACATATTAACAGACAACACTTCGTCGCTCATACCTGAACCAGATGTCGAACCTGTATCTGTCGCATTTGCCTCCTTCTTCTCTGTCGAAGAATCTGCTTTAGAAGCTTGCTGCTGTCGCTTCCAGCATTCCTTCTTCAGGTGTCCAGTTTTCCCACAATGCCAGCACTTCACCTTTGTCTTTTTTCCTTTAGACTTTGAACGAGAGTTGCTATGCTTACCCCCGGAGTGTCTCTCTCTCGAGCGACCTCTGGCCATCATTACCTCTGATGTAGAGGTGTCTGCATTCGACTTCTTCCTCGTCTCCTCAGCCTCAAACAACAAGGCTCCAAGCACATCGTTAAACTCAAGAACAGTTGCATTACTGAAGCTTATGGAAGTAACAAAGTGATCCCACGATTCAGGCAATGTACACAATAGAGTTATTGCCTTATCCTCTGAATCAAATTTTACATCTAGACTTTGTAATTGTACCAATAGAGTATTGAAAACATTCAGATGGTCAGTAATCGAGGTACCTTCCTTCATCCGCAAACCATAAAGCTGTCACTTCAGGAGAATCCGATTTGTCAAGGATTTCGTCATGTATAGCTTCTCAAGCTTGATCCACAAGCCTGCAGCGGTCTTCTCTGACACAATGTTGAATAGAACGTCATCCGCCAGACATAACCGAATGGCGCTCAGAGCTCTGTCATCCAACTCATCCCATTCATCCTCCGTCATGGAAGAAGGCCTTTTGCTTTTCCCCAACAGTGCTTTCACCACGCCTTGTTGAACCAGCAGATCGTGCATCTTTAGCTTCCAGATCTCGAAATTGTTTTTGCCTTTGAACTTCTCAATTTCAAACTGGGCATTTTGAGTTTTCGCCATCTTGTATCAGCAAAAAAACACAATAATCTCCAAAAAAACCAACTTTTAAATAAAGAATGCCTTTTTTAATAAAAATGCCCTTCACCTTCCTTTAAGTGCCTCTCACTTGCCCTTAACCTTGACATGATGCCATATTGATTTTCAATTTGCAAAAAATCGATTTAAAATTACATATCGATTTTAAACATTACAATATAAATTGGCATTTTAAATATTACAATATAAAATGGCACTTTATATACCAATGGACTTCCCCCTTTTTTTTATTTTAAAAATGCTATTAATCGATTTGGCATTTTATATACCAATCGACTTCCCCTTTTTAAAAAAAAAAAAAAATTACAAATAGCATTTAAAAAAAAAGTAATACAAATCGATTTTGTTTTTAAAAACATTGCAATTAAAAATCGATCTTTGTTTTTAAAACCATTCTTCACCAATCGTTTACCACGGCAAGAATCGATACCATTGTTTTTTTTTAAATACACATTGAGACTTCAATGCAAACCGATTTCAAAAAAAACTTTAAAAAAACGATGGCAAGAATCGACCCACGGCAATAAACTCACGTGCATTCTGCATAAACTGATTTTCATATGGCATATTGATTTACCACGCATCCGGCACCAGCACCTCCATGCACAGGTTTGAACAGCAGTGCCTCTGCGCAGCACCTCCAGGAACACAAACGACCTCCTCCTCGTCTCCTCAAACCTGTCAACGCCTCCACGCAGCTTCTATGGTCTGTTGTCATTCACCAGCATTCTAATAGTTCTGCACACTGATTCACCAGAAAACAACGCTCCAGCGCTCCAGCAATCACCAAACTCCGATCTGCAGCAAACCATACGCATGTGCGCAGGGTCCAACCACGCCGGGCCTTGTCGCAGGAAATTTCGGTAAACGACCTCCACGCAGACCAGCGCTCCACACAATGAACATGCAGGTCTTGAATGACTATCGCCCCCAACCATGCAGCAATCCTCCACGCATAGTCAATATACAGCTTCACTTCAACGAATAAACCAGCAATCATGCGCTGCAACAGTTCTGTTCGACAGCAGTTAAATCACGCAGCAACAAGTCTGCGCATCAGCACTCCAACATGCTCCGATACCATTTGTTGGAGTTTAACAGCGGAAAAACATTAAACACATAACACACAGCAGAAAACCATGCACAAAAGGCGCAGAGTTTTACCGTGGTTCACCCAACCATTCTGGGCTACGTCCACACAACAGGGCATTGGCAATCTTTATTAATCAAACAGGAGATTACAAACTCTCACACCCCCCTCCAAAACAAACGTATGGATACCTGTTTTATAGCAAGGAGAATCTAACAGCCTCATAAATCCTCTCAACTCAAATTTAGGATGCATTAACTCCCTCCCAACAAACTGGAGCTAATCTAGGAACTAATTCCTAATTTTTGTCACCTAATGAGATTTTTGACTATTTTATTAAAACAGAAAATCTCAACACCTTGAAGATACTGCAGCAGATTTCTACGGGACTTCCAAAGGGCACTCTTGCGCAGTCAGATCAGTGCAAGGGGTGTACCTTGGGGAAGTATGTGAAAGCCACCTTTCACGAGAAGGATAGTCGCGCCACGACGATCCTTGAGAGAGTTCACACAGACGTGTGTGGTCCTTTCTCAGTTGCTTCGACAGCAAAGCACAAGTATTATGTGATCTTTGTTGATTATTTCTCTCGAAAGTGCCGGATCTTCTTCATGCAGAAGAAGAGCGATACATTCGCGAAGTTCTGTGAGTTTAAAGCACTGGTCGAGAAGGAGTCGGGGAAGAAGGTGATTGCTCTAAGGAGTGATAACGGTGGTGAATTCATCTTAGCTGAATTCAAGGAGTTCTGCAGCGCAGAAGGGATTCGGAGAGAGCTCATCGCACCCCATAACCCACAGCAGAACGGGGTGGCTGAGCGGAAGAACAGAACGATCGTGGGTGCTGCACGGGCGATGTTGCATGATCAGGCCCTACCCCTTCACTTGTGGGCTGAGGCATGCAATACAGCAGTGTATGTGCAGAACCGTTGTCCTCACAAGGTTCTTGGCATGAGTACACCGGAGGAGGCTTATTCTGGCAAGAGGCCTGATGTTTCTCATTTGAGAATCTTTGGTTCTCCTGTCTACATGCATGTGACGAAGGATGCAAGAAAGAAGTTGGATCCGATCGCAGAGGAAGGAATATTTGTGGGGTACACTGATACGCCCCACAACTATCGGGTGTATGTGCCAGACAGTCACAAGACTGTTGTTCGACGGGATATAAAATTTCTGGAGGAGAAAGCCATGCAATGTTCGCTTGAGAAGGAGCCACACTTGCATGCAGAGGAGGAGCTGTTAGCTCCCAAGGAGGAGTCTCCGGATGTGGATCAGCCACAAGAGGAGGTTCAGGGAGTGGAAGAAACCACTCATGCAGCGCCAACCATCAGAGGGCGCAAGCGCACTACAGAAGCTGAGCGACTGGCTCAAGATGCAGAGAGGGTTGTAGGACCACCTACAGCTCAGCGCAGACAGAGACAGTCATGGGATCGGTACACTGGATACATGGCTCTTGTGATCAAATGTGTCGTGACGGAGCCTTCCTCTTTCAAGGAAGCTGTGGAGGAACCCGCTTGGGTTGATGCCATGATCGAAGAATATGATTCGATCATCAGAAACAGTGCATGGGAGATTGTCCCAAGACCGAAGGAGAAGTCAGTGGTAGGTTCGCGATGGATCTACAAAGTGAAGCAGGCGGCTGACGGGAGTGTGGAGAAGTACAAGGCGAGATTTGTCGCCCGAGGCTTTTCACAGATAGAGGGAGTCGACTATGAGGAGACCTTTGCACCTGTCGCAAGGTATTCCTCCATACGGACGATCCTTGCTCTCTCAGCGCAGATGGGGTGGCACATCCATCAGATGGATGTGAAGACTGCGTTCCTCAATGGAGTCATTGAGGAGGAGGTGTACATAGAGCAGCCTGAAGGTTTCGAGATCTTTAGCAGTGAGTCGCATGTGTGCCGACTCAAGAGAGCACTGTACGGGCTGAAGCAAGCACCTCGTGCTTGGTACACTCGGATAGACAGCTACTTCACCGGGCTTGGATTCCCCAAGAGTGAGGCGGATCCTAACCTGTACCAGATTGTGGTGGAGGGGAAGCTGTTGATCATCGTACTGTATGTAGATGATCTGATTTTGACTGGCGATGAGCAGTTGATACTTTCATGCAAGGAGGATCTTGCACGAGAGTTTGAGATGAAGGACTTGGGCCTCCTTCATTATTTCCTGGGATTGGAGATTTGGCAGCGGAGCGGTGGACTGTTTGTTTCTCAGGGCAAGTATGCTCGGGAGATTCTGGAGAGGTTCAACATGCATGGCTGCAAGCCTGTTGATACCCCTCTTCCTGGTGGATGGAGGAAGGGAGATGCTACTTCGGAGGAGGTAGTGGATGTAACTGTCTTTCGACAGTTGGTGGGGTCATTGATGTATCTGGTCAATACTCGACCCGACATATGCTATGCAGTTAACTAGCTTTTGCAAGCTATGGTTAGGCCTACCAAGCTCTTTTGGAAGGCTGGCAAGCATGTGTTGCGTTATATCAGTGGCACAGCGGGATATGGACTTTGGTACAGACAGGAGGATGGAGTGAAGCTTTGTGGCTTCACAGATGCAGATTGGGCAGGGAGCCCAATGGACCGGAAGAGCACATCTGGAGGGATCTTCAACATTGGGTCGACAGCAATTTTCTGGTACAGCAGGAAGCAGAGATCCGTAGCACTCAGTTCAGCAGAGGCCGAGTACATGGCAGCAAGCTTGGCTGCATGTGAGGCGATTTGGATGAGGAAGATCCTGGTCGGCTTGCTCGGGTTGCAGTTGGAGCCTACAGTGATTTAATGTGATAACCAGAGCTGCATCAAGCTCTTGGTTAATCCATTTTTTCATGATAGGTCCAAACACATTGACATTAGGTACCATCACATCAGAGACTGTGTTTAGCGGAGGATCATGTTGTTGTCCTACATTCCGACGGAGGATGAGGATGCTGACATTCTGACGAAGGCGCTCACCAGGAGAAAATTAGAGTTTCACAGAGGCAGGATAGGGGTTGCAGACAATCCATATCTTGCTGAGAGGGAGTGTTGAAAATGCAGCAAGATGATGGAGCCTAGTGAAAAGAAGTCGCCTTCACTAGGTGGGCCCGCAGGCTATTTTTGGCGCAAAGTCTATTTTTAGACTATGTCTATTTTTAGACATATGGAGCATGGTCGAGGGGTTGTAGTATGTTATTCTTGGATGATTGGTCGAGTTGGTAAAAATATATGGACCTCTATTTTTAGACTTTCAGGTGGTTTCTATTTTTAGACTGCCGAGCTAAAAATAGAATAGTCAAATATTATTTACCCTTAATAATATTTAGACTCTAAACTTCAGTTTACTCTCTTACGGCACTTCAGTTTGACCCCCGGAGGTGGGGCATGCAGCTGACATGAGGATTTACACTATTCCCATGTGTTTGGTTGAGCTAATGCGTGATTGACTTCAGTTAGACTCATGTGGCAGAGTTTTGGTGGAGTTGATTGAGGAGTTGATGGAGATGGTGTTCCGGTTAACTAGTTGAACTAGTTGTGATCAGTTTAACTAACGATCACACTAGAGATGAGTTGGGTGAATTAAATATTATTTAATTCAATGATATTAACTCATTATTCAACTAAAGAACACATCAGTTTAACTCAGTGCATGGACAGTTCAGTGAAGACAAGTGGAAGAGGTAGATGAAAGGGTGAGATCGACAGCAGTTGTACATAAGTTGTGCATGAGATTTGCACAATCAGTGGGATGAGAGTGCCAGTGATGATTGTGCTGTTCAATCAAGGTGAATTCGAACTTGGTTCAGCTACATTCACACTTTGGATTGCGCAGTAGAGGCAGGCAGACTAGAGGAGGAGTTTTGAACCCGCGATCGGTTCAAACTGAGCTAGTTTTGTGTGTAGTTTTTGGAGACAGTACTGTGTACTTGTGAGGAGTATTCTATTGTGTAAAACTACATGATTATCATCCATTATATGATACATATAGCTGGGGGTTTTCAGCTATAAGCTTTCCCCATACATGATGCGTTCTATGTGTGTGATTTGATGTTCTGTCGCTTTGTTTTTTTTATTCCGCATGTGACGATTAATGGTAGAAGCGATTATGTGTTATGCATGCAATTCGAATTGATGTATGATCAGGTTAATCGCACCGAATAAAATTCATTATTTATCAAATTTCTACAATCCCTAGAATTACAAACAAAAGGACCTAATTGACTCTTAATTCTGAGTTGAGCTTTTTTCTTTGCACTAGAAAAATGGACTATGTCTGAATTTATCATCTGTCTGAAATAATCTACGGCAAAGAGCCTCATTGGGACATATTTTGGTAACTTGAAAGGGCATAAATCACACCCATATATTCTGATTTCTGTGTGATTTCGGTATAGGTACCAATCACCTATCCTGTATTATTTAGAAAGTTGGAAAATTTTCTTCATGTCATTATTGACCCTAGGAGGGGAGACTCCTGTTAATAAAGTGGTTACAGGGTGCACAAATAGGTCAATGAACTCATTGTAAGGATAAGGAGAATAAGAGGAATTATGAGTAATTTCAGACCAAAAGATTACAGACCTGGGATTTCCTTTTGCATCAATTTTCTTGACTTGGAAAGGGAAACTCTCTAATTGATAGTAAAGCATGAGATGGTATATAACAGAGTAACATTTGAGCACTTTTTCATTTTCCAATATCATGAACTGATCATGGATTTTATCAGCAATGTAGGAAGAAAAATCATATTTGATAACAGGGGGCTATCCAGGGGTAAAAATTGACAACAATACTAGGGTTAATTGATCAATGTATTCACTAGTATTGAAACCCACTATAGAGGTATCATATTCAAAATAAGCTTGCCCACATCAGTGAAAAAGGTATAACCATAAGGGGGAGGGCCTTTAGGCTGATGTTCTGGCAACATGAAGGTTTGGCAGAGGCGATTTAACTCTTCTTGGGATAAATTGGCCGATTTCTCAAGTAAATCTCCCATGGAAAGGGGATTCAGGGCTTGACCAGGCTAAAACTGTAACATTTCGTTTACAGACTGAGCAATTATTGGGAAAATGACGGTTTGACTCGGGGACAAAACTGCTCGTTGATTGGGATCATAATTGGCATGGTAGTAATAGATTATTTCAGGAAAAATGTGGACTGAGGGGAGAAGATACATTGGAAGATTGGATTCCCATAGTCCAAAAATGTTAGAGCCGTTCAGCTAGTTATCTCTGCAGTGGCAAAAATTTCAAAGAGGATTTTCACTGAGGACAAGGTCTTTAACTTGAAAATCCATATATGCTAGAGGCAGATAGTCTAAATCTCTATGAGGGGCATTCAGGGGTGAGAAATCCAAAGCCACGGGAATTTCCATTTTTGGTTCTTGTGGATTTAGAAATGAATTTGGGTTTTGATGAAAAACATGCACAATCACAAGTTTGGGAATACAATTGCAATTTTGGGAATTTGAGGAATAAAATGAAGACTAATCTTGACCCTTGTTTTAGTTTTTCATGTGCAAGTAAAACAAAAACCCGGATTTTACAGAGTTCAACGGGAATTTGGGTAAATACCTATTTTCTGGGAAATGAACAGTAACAAAAATAGGTGTTGGCTATGGTGGATGAATTCTGGATTACTCGACTGCAATTTTCCTCAGCAAGGTGGCGGTTAACAATCTTCAACAGTTGATTTTGGAATTCGTTGCATGGGACACTGGTCACTGCACAAGATAATGAAAATGACGCAGGTTTATTTGTTTTATTCGCAAAGTCAAAGGTTGGCGGGTTTTTTATATTTTTAATGGATGACGTCAGCAAGTACGGTTGGTATGTCACGGGAGGCAAGCGGTAAGTGGTATTCATCGCACAAATTTTTGGGATGGGAAGTTTTCAACGGAGGGCAAGCGATTCCATATAATATACGACACGTGGTGCGGCACTGTTTAGAAAACGGCTTGGCCATCGCGCGTTATCGTTTGGATGTGGAGGCGCAGCGATATGGACGACAACCATAGATCGTGGATTGGCTGATCGAACGGTCGCCAGGAAAGGGAGATGACAGGAATTTAATAGGGCAGGCCCAATGTAATTAAGCGTAAATTAATCGCATCGGCGGGAATTCTATTGGTGAGGTGTGTTTTTAATTAACTGTGAGGGTTAATTAACATATTTTAAACACAGCGGGGATAAGGGCTCATAATTTGATTAATTAATCACCATATTAAGCTTATATTTCAACCAAAGGGGCGGGATAATATATAAATTTGGGAATTTTATTAAAATAATACGGGAAAAGGGGGAATTTGTATAGGGATTTAAATAATAAGGTTAAAAATTAATATGAAAAATGAATTGAAGTGCTAAGTGTAAAACATTAGGTTAATGTTTTTAACTTATGCTTGCATGAATAGGGGTTTTTGTGAAATATTGCATAATTTTCCTAAGTAAAATGGGATTTTACTTAGGAAAAGATTTTTTATAAGTGAATGAATGACATGATGAATGCTTTTAAGTACTTAGGCTTTTCCAATTATTGGGCCGAGGGTCTGGTCCCTCCAAAAGTCAAGGAAATGCCTTGAGCCCCTTTAATTTTCCAATGCCTTAGTACTTAGGGGAAATTAGTGAAATTTTTAGGGGAAAATGAGAAGGGAGGTTAATAATTTTCCTTTGCTTTGCTTGAAATTATTTTAGTGTAGTGTCTGTCTTTGCACTTGTGATGAAAGTAAAGATTTAACACATCTAGATTCGTTATCCATCACATGTAATTCTGGAACAACATCTACCTATCTTACCTACTTTACCCTACCATTTTTTCTTCTTTATTAGGGTGCACTTAGACTGACAAACCCTTATCACATTTTTTCTTTTACATGTGGAAATCTATCTAATTCTAACCTTATTACATCCAAGGGCTCAGATTAAACTGTTGAGCTCCTTTTATTTACTATACCTATCTACTTATCTGCCAAGATTAAACAGTTTGGTCAGATTTTATTCTCTATCTCTAAAACATAAAATTGAAAAATGAACTAGCCAAGCTTAAACGGTTTGACTGTTCACCAATTGCGGCATAAGATACAAGTTGCACACAAATTTTTTTATTACATAAGAGAAAAAGTAGTGGCATTTAGACTTGCACACTTTCCTTGGCCTTTCTTTTGGTGGGGTTCATTTTCTTTCACTTTTTTTGCCATTTTTATTTTTTCACCCTTTGATTTTTCTTTTAGGGTATACCCTCTTTACATTTTTTAAATTTTTTGATTTTTTTGACAATATGGAAAACCTTTGCAACAAGAAAATGTATGAACATATTACATATCTCATCAAGTCAATCATGATATATGACACCTATTGGTATAGGAGTCTAACACTGGCTCCACTTGGCGATGGATTTTCCTGGTGAAAAGTCAAGAACAACAGGTCAGTTGTCCTCATCAGAATGATTTTGACTGAACCATGGAATATTATTATGTTTGTTACTTTTATTGTATGTATGACAGTAATACTTCTGAAGCTTAGGGCCTTCTCCTCGGGCTTCAACTCTAGCCAGTTACTATCCACTCAAAAAATTAACATTACAAAGGATATAGTATCTACATGTTAAAAATCAGCATATCCTAATAAATAGGATCAAAGTAATGTTTCAACAATCGACCATTAACTAGTCCTTCTAGTTTCTGTACCATCCAAGTTTTTCAGAAAATATGTATTATTTTCTTGTAAAGCATGAATAACATAAGGTCCTTTCCATAAGAAGTCAAACTTCTCATGTTTTCCCTTATCCTCTCTTCTAGAATCCCATCTTAAAACTTTGTTTCCCAGTTGGAAATCTTCTGCCTTGGTCCTTTTATCAAATATATTTTTTAGTTTCTCCTGCAATACTTGGGATCTTTGATAAACTTCCTCTCTGGTCTACTGCAAATTGATAGTCTGATTTATTCTCCTTTGAATATCATTAGGTTCAACCTGAGCTTCTTGAAGTAGTTTCATTACAGGAACTCCTAAAGATGAAGTAAATACAACCTCAATGCCATAGACTAACTCATAAGGACTAGTCCCAATAGATTTTTTGGTGGTGATTCTGTCTGCCCATAGTGCATTTGTAAATTTCTTGTGCCAATTTTTCTTGTTTTCCTCCAATAATTTCTTAATAATATTAATGAGACTCTTGTTGGAAGATTCAGCCAATCCATTACCCTGATGGTAATAGGCTGTGGAATGGCTTCAGGTGATATGATATTTATTACAGAAACTTATCATCTTCATAGATTTGAAGGAAGCAACATTATCAGTTATGATTTTCTCAAGACAACCAAATCTTGATAATATATTAGTTTCTAGGAATCCTATGATCACAGTGTCATTGGCTTGTCTGGAAGGAATTGCTTCTATCGATTTGGTAAAATGGTCTATGGCAGTGAGGATCCATTTTTGTTGGCCAGAAGAAGGAGGATGGATTTCTCCAATGAAATCCAGGCCCCATTGTTGGAAAGGTTTTTCAGTGTAAATTGGTTTCAGGGGTAAAGGTAATAGTTTTCTCTTGCCTTCAAAAAATTGACATTTATGGCAAGCAGTGACAAATTTCTTTACATCAGAGAACAATGTTGGCCAATAGAATCCAGATTTTAGGATCTTGTCTGCAATTGATTTCCAATAAAGGTGTCCACCACAGTATCCTGCATGGAATTCATTGAGAGCCTTGTCAGCTTCGTCTTTTAACAAACAATTCAATAGAATACCATCATGATTTTTCCAAAAAAGAACATTATCTAAAATACAAAACTTTAAAGATGTCATCTTTAAAAACCTTCTCTTTGTTTTGGATAACCCTGGAGAAGCTTCAGGTTTAACAGTACATAAATTATATCAGCATACCATGGTGAATCTAAGAAGGCTTGGCTGATTTGTGGAGTCGCCATCTCCTGTTCGTCATCTAGTTCATTAATATCCAGGGCTTGACAATTTGTTTCTGTCATGGGTTGAGCCAATCCTTGTCCCTTTATAAGCTTTGTAGGTTTTATTTCAATATCATACTCTAATATGGTAGTAATCCATTTACCTCTTTTGCCCTCAATTCCATCTTGAGTTAAGATGTCTTTGACAACAGCTTTTGGTACATAGGCTATCACATGGGAATACAATATATAGATTCTAAAATATTTAATGGCTTTTACAAGTGCAAAAGCTTGTTTTTCCATGATGTTGTATTTTAATGATGCATCCCTTAGTGCTTTACTAAAAAAGGCTATAGGTTTTTCACATCCTTGATCATCCTTTTGTAATAAAACAGCTGCTACAGTATGTTCTGATGCAAATGAAAATATTATGAAGTCTCTATCAAATTGTGGACTAGTAAGAACTGGTGTTCTGGTCAAAGCCATTTTAATTTCTTCAAATGCTTTTTTGGCTTCTACTGTCCATTTAATACTTGAATCCTTTCTTAACATGCTAGTAAGAAATCTAATTAGTTTAGCTAAGATAGATATGAATCTTCTCAAAAAATTGATTTTTCCTAGGAAAGCTTGAAGTTATTTAACATTTCTAGGGTGAGGTATCTGCAATATAGCTTCTATTCTAGTAGGATCAATTCTAATACCATCTTTGGAAATGATATGACCCAAGAGTTTACCTTCTTCAAGACCAAACAAGGACTTCTTTGGATTCAAAGAGATACCATACTTTCTGCATTTTATGAATACTTGTTTGAGATGGTCCAAACGCTGCTGATCTGATTTAGAAAAAACAGTTAAATCATCCAGATATATAACAAGAAAGTCATGAATTTCTTTTTCAAATGCAATATCCATTGCTCTTTGGAAGTTTTCTCCAGCATTTTTAAGTCCAAATGGGATTTTAATGTACTTGAATGTGCCCCATGGTGTTGTAAAAGCTGTTTTTTCCTGGTCATCAGGATGAACCAGAGTCTGGTTGTATCCTGAAAACCCATCTAAAAGAGAAATCCTAGAGGCACCTACTACCCTTTGTAAAATGTGATCCATTTTGGGCAAAGGGAAATTATCCTTCAAAGAAAACTTATTTACATTTCTTAGATCAACACATAATCTGATCTCTCCAATTTTCTTCCTAGTAGGTACTAAATTAGACACCCACTCTGAAAACCTAATGGGAGAAATTATCCCTGCTTCATACATTCGTTTGATTTCTTTTTCAATTAAAAGCAATAGTACAAGGTTGATTCTTCTGAGTTTCTGTTTAAACGGTTTCTGATTTTCTTTTAGAGGTATTGTATGCTGAATTATAGAGGTGTCATATGATTTCAAGTCTTCATAACTCCAAGCAAAGACATCCTGTAATTCTCTTATTAGTTCAACATATTTTAGTTTTTGATTAGGAGACAAAGATTTAGATAACTTTATCAGTTTAGGATTTTCTTTAGTTCCTAGATTATATTCATCAATATCAGCTTTCAATGGTTCCATTTTGGGTTTCTTTGGAATATCATTAGAGTCAAAAAGATCTTCTATAGGATTTAATCCTTTAGGAAAATGATTATCTTTTAAATTAATGATCTCAGATTCTTCTTCTATAATCTCATCGACCTCCATTTGTTTAAGGTCCTGCATTTCTTTTTTGGTGAAATTTTTTGGATGAAGCATTTAAATTGCACTCTCTTTTGAAATGTCTATTTCTTGTTCATTTATTTGATCATATTCAATGATTGTATCTTCATCTATGTTACTGTTAGAAAATTAATTCTCTAGAGTCAGGAAATTGTTAATTTGATTGTCATTTGCAAACACTTGCCAATTCTTAAAATTGTCTGGTATGGCTGGTCTGTGTATAATCTCAGCTATGAACTGATGATTAGGTTCGAATGGTAATTTACAAGTGCTAGCAAACATTGCAAGACTATGAGCATGAAAATTTTGTTTTCTTGGGATTTTAGCAAGCTGAGTCTATAAAAAAGTATTGAGAATTTCTACAACTGTTCCTCTATATTCTCTTAGTCTGGGATCATTTGTCAGAAAGTGACCTTTGATCTATTGAATGATTAAATCAGAATCTCCTATGACAGATACTCTAATTTCCCCTAATCTTTTGACAAGTTTAAGACCTAGCAAAAGAGCTTCATATTCTGCCATATTATTTGTGCATTTAAAATTCAATCTGTAGGCATGGCCTTTAGCATGATCATTTTCAAGGTTATGCACCCAAAATCCATCTCCTGCTCCTAATTTATTAACAGAACCATCAAATTCTAAGTGCCAAAGAATTTCAAGTTCATAATTGGTATCAGGAGTTTCAGGAACTTTCTTAACTATGAGATCTGGTTTTTCTTGGGTATCTGATGTTTCATTGTCCTCAGAGATTTCCTGGATTTGAACATTGGATTTTTTTTAAATTTATTTTGGTTCTGTTGCTGGAACTTCTAATTCAGTGAGAGGATTAGATTCAAGATTAAAAATAATAAATGAGTCCATATCAAAGTGTACTGAGTAGATGGGGAAATTTTCAGGTTTCTCCTGACTACTGACTACATATTTCATTAAAGTTTCTGTGTATAGTCTCTTAGGTTTTCCGAACACTGAAATAGTAGAATATGACATGTCCAATTGAAGAGATCCTCCAAGCTTTGCACCCCAATATATGGAAAATAGCATACCATATTTTGGAGGAATATTTGCTACTACTATATCCATCAAAATTGTTTTTGCAGGGTATTGAACCAATGAAACACACAAATCTTTGATTAGTCCTAAACATCTCACCTGATTTGAATCAAAAGAAAAGAGCTCTTTGTATGTTCTGGTGATATATAGGTTTAATCTCTCCATTACATCCTTTGGAATTAGATTGTGAGATGCCCCAGAATCAAGTATGGCATTATGAAGTATTTTATCATGTATGTTCAAACTCACATAGAATGGAGGGGTCCCTCCACTTCCTGGTTTTCCATTTACTTCAGGGCCAAAGAGTAATCTAGGTTGGTCATCAAAAACATTTACTGAGTCATCACTCCCAATAATATTAAGTGATCTATTGATTTGGCTTTGGTAGACATCATGCTTAGCTAATTCAGACAATGGAACAATTGTTTTTAATTTGCCTACTTCAACTTCCAGATTAAAAGGTTTTTCAGTCTGATTTCTTGTATTTCAGAAAGTTGGATTCTCTTTTTCTTTTGTGTTTTTGGTATTTTTCTCCTTCTCAGGAATGGGGTTGTGGGCTGAAGTTGTTTCTGAATCAACTTCTGGTGGTTCCTCTACATTTCCTTTGGGAGGAAGAGTATTGGAAAGTTTTCTGTTATTCAGTTGACTATCAGATACATCTTCAATTATTGGGTTGGCAGGATTATGATTTGATCTAGAAAGAATATGTACATGGGTAGTATTAGTTTTACCTTTGAGGGATTGTTTTGTAGCCTTCTGTTTACTTTTTTTCGGGACATAAATTCTTCTGATCCTCAAATTATATTGCTTGTGAACTTTGTAAATGGCTGTATCATATCCTTCCTTAAAGTCAAATGATTCTCCTGAATGTGTTTGAAATTGCTCAAGAATGTGAGCTTCTTGATCCTCTTAGGTCAACAAAACTTCTGGTTCGTTCTTGCATTCAGTCAAGTTGTTTATTTGAGCATCTTCAGTTGGTTCCTCAGAAGTTGAGGCTTCAATATAATTTTCCTGGAATGGGAGCCTAATATTTGGGTCAGGACCAGTTTTTCCAGTATTTTGATTTTGGTTCCTTCTGAAATTTGGATTTCTCCTAGTATTGCTCGGTTGACCATCCCAAGGAGATTTTCTTTCAATTGTTTCTACTCTATCTCCTATCCTTTCCATTCCTTTGATAGTAGCATCCAGTTTCTTTGCAAAATCTGAGGGTTCTTCATTTAAAGGTATTCTCTTTTCAGCTCTAGCTCTAGCTCATTTCTCTATCAGCTTGGCTTCAACACTAATAGTTATACTTTGTATTTCTTCTAAGGTTTGAGGAGCCCTTTCCCTAAGTTGATACGCCATATCAGAATAAAATCCATCAGGGAATTTAATTAATACTGAATCTGGAGGAGGTCTAAGGTTTTGAGGAATAGCATAGTAAACATCATTGAACTTGCTGTAGTAATCTTGCACAGTCTCTTTTGGTCCTCTCTTTAAATTTCCAAAGTTTGATAAGATTTGAAGACGATCTTTATTCTTTTCCCATCTGTTTAAAAATTTTCTATAAAGAGCTTGTAATTCAGTAACACTGTTTGCAGGAAGGGCTCTAAAATAGGTTCTGACTTCTCCAGTAAGACTTTGGAAAAATGTTCTCATTCTTACATCATCAGTATCTATTTCATAAATTTCAAAATAATTGGTCATCTTCTTAGTATGCTGTTGTGCAGTGTAGGTACCAGAACCATCGAAATGAGTGATTTTAATTTGGTAGTCTTGGGGCATAGCCCCTATATTGGCTGGTAATACCAAAGGAGCATATATGTTTGCCATTGCAGGAGGTAACGATGAAATAACAGGTGAGGTTGGTCTATGAGTAGTGGATGGAGGAGTAGAAGGGGTAGTTTGAGGTTGAGATGTTTGAGGAAATGTTGATGAACTTGGAGAAGCTGAAGTGATCACAGAAATATTTGAAGTTCCTTCAGAGGTAAGCTCAGATTATATGGAATTTTGCAAATGTTTATCAATATGTGAAGTAACAAATTCAAATTGTAAATCTTCAAGAAATACTGGGTCTGGAACCAAATTGGACAACTCAGATTCAGAAAAATTTACAAATAAAGAGGTTTCAAATTGCTCATCAAATGGTTCATCCTCAAGATAAATCCACTTACCAAGAACTACCAGAGCTTTCTTGACTCTCTTTTCTCCTAAGAATTCTGGGGATTAGATTCGAATTTTCAAACACAGGTGGAGGATTTGGATCAGGATTAGCCCTGGTGTGATGAGTCCTTTCTGAAGCCAGGTTTCTAGGTGATTCTATTTTTTGGTTTTTTGTCTAAATGGGATGAAAAATACAACTTCGACAATCTCTTTAAGAAATTTTTGATATTGGATTTAAATTTTCTTAAATTTTTATTTCACTAGAGGAACTGATCAAATGTTTGAAATCAAATTTTCAATTCATAAACTACGCCGGAGATAGACTGAAGCAACATTTATTTACTTATGCAATTGCATATCAAAAGCAGTTCAAATGCTACCTGGCTAACTTCAGGCTCCGTCTGTAGTTTATAAAGTAAACAATAGTAACAATAAAATTATTCAGGTCCCTAGTGGAGTCGCCACTGTGTTATCACTCAGATTTTCCTTGAAGTTGTTAGAAGAGGAAAGGGGTCCGAGGTAACCACAAACCAACTTTTAGGTACAGAATCTAGCCAATCTGTACCCAGAGAGGGCTCTCTCTATAGTATTTAGCTTTGTTTTGAAAGATATTAGGCTAGTTATGAAAGTCCAGGGATTTTGATTGAAATTGGGTGATGAAATTCTATAGCAGAGGGGTAAGACTGAGTAGTTTAGGCCATTGGGCTAATGGAGTCAAAGAAGATGGCATAACTAGATTAAGTTTCTTAACAAAAGATGGTTTCATAGGGCAAGGTAATCAAATAGGGAACAATTATAGATCTAAGGTGAATGGAATGGACTCGAAATGGGTGAAGGGAATTTAAGAATCCTTCAACATTTTCAAAAGAGGGAACTTGAATGATTATTAATAAAGAGAAATTAAGAATTCTTTACTAAATAATCAAAATGCATAAACTAGAAAACAGGAGCAATTAAGAATTCACTGTTTACGCTAGTTTAGAAGAAAACATTTAGAATAACAATGATTGAAAAAAAATTGCACCTAAGCACTTTTTGATTTATTCCTTTTCGTTAATAATTCAGATATGAAACAAAAATGGTATAATAAAAAAGTATAAAACTCTAAAACATAAGAGATAGATGACTTATTGATCCATTGTCTGACTCAAGAATCCTGTGAAAAGTCTTTTGCATCAATTCTTTATCCAGCTAGCCATACGAAATTTGTCCAACAACACTTTATTCCAAAATAGTCAATGTTACATCAAAGTCTAAGAATCCACACCTCAATACTCCAATTGAGGGAGTATTTATACAAATAATTATAAAAAAATATCTCCTAACAAAATGAGATATAATATAGGATGACTCATGGATATATTACAAGAAAATAGAGATAGATGGTCTCGTAGATAAGAGAAAGGATAACCGATGTTGTGTTGTTTCCTTCTTTTGAGAATGTGCTGGAGGCAGGCCCTATGATTGGGCTTGCTGCTGTCCTCTTTATTAATTCTGTGCTGGCTGCTCTGTTTTACTGATACTCTTTATCTGTACTGATACACTTTGACCTTTGTTTCTCCTTTTATCCTTCTTATCATGATTTACTATAGTAAATAATCAAAAATTCATGTAAGGATAATTTTTACAAAATTTCTAACATTTCTTCCCACCATTGAGCTTCTGGTTTTCTGGTTCTTTACATCTTCCTTAGAGTTTCATCTGTCTCTGTGTATCTGAAGAAAGTAGGCTGAATTGGGAATAAGTGCTTTACCTCATGCTCAAGATAAAATAAATTTTCCAATTTGTAATGAAGAATTTTTCTTGTAGGCAATGCTGCTGATGCTGATGAACTAGTTGAGGAACTGATCTGATTGTCAGCATGTTTGTCCAATTTCTCAACATAACTTTCAAGGTTCATTAGTTTATCATCTGAAACTAAAGGACTTGGAAATCCTTTATTCAATAGAATATCCAATATTTTTGTGAAGGCATTGATTTCTTCTTGCATATCAGAGCATCATCTTTCTAGATTCTGCATCAGAGTTCTTTTAGTAAAAACTAATTTTATCTCCAAAATTGTTCCTGTTCTGTCTTGAATGCCTAGTTCTTCAAGTTGATGTCTATTCTTAGTATTCAAAAAGTGTATAAGATCATTGGATTCTTCAGGGATGTTTCCTAATTCTTCTCTTGCTTTTAGAACTTCTTCCAGAGGCAATTTAACTAAATCATTCTGCTCATACATTATTTGAATTGATGGCTAAACATCATTTATTGACTGAATGATGTTGGTCCAAAGAATTTCTTTTATTTCCTTTAAAGGCCTCTCCAATGTGAGATCCTTCTCCAATGCTTTGACCAATTTTTCTAATCTGTTGACCTCTATTGTTTTTCTGCAACACTTATCTTAGAGAGATCACATTTTTGTTCTAAAGTGGTGAATTGCACCTTTGTTCTCTGGAGCTCTGTCACTTGGAGTTTCAATTCCTCCATGATTTTATTAATTCTTCGGTGCTTAAATTGGAAGTATTGCCCGGTGATAATTCTGTTGGCTGACCTGTTGTGGATGTACCTATAATTACTTCTGTTGTAGATGCTGGAATATTTGACTGTTTGTCTTTTAATTCCTTTTCAAGCTCTTTTTCAGTCTCATTTAGTTGCTCATTCAATTTCAAGAGCAAATCCATCAATTCTTCTTTAGAGTTTTTCTTTATAATTTCTGCAGTCTGTGGATGCCTTGAGGATGGTAACTTCAGTTGTTTTCTCAAGGCTGCAATATCGTCATCTTTCTTCTTAATCAAGGCTTCTATACCCTTGACATTTTTAGGATTATGACCCAATCCAATAATTATTTCCTCCAAAGTCTTTATTCTATTGTCCTTAGCCTGAGAAGAGGCTTTTTCAAGATGCAATTGTGCATTAGTATTCTCCAAAGAATCCTGTAATTTTTGGGTCATTATTGATTTATCAGTCAGAGTAGAATAAATCATTTCACCTGTTTGTTTATGCAGCTCAATCTGATCCAAAGGATGAATATCCTTTACTATAACTTGAAAATTGGTTCTGATATAATCTGCAGTTGTTTGAGGCTGCTGCACTTTGGGTTTGAAGTGACTCATTACCATTTTACCCTGCTGGATGTCATAGGCTGACATCAATATTTGTTGATTTTTAGGAGCCATCTTCAAATATTGATTGTAAACTTGAAGTCTTAGTGGATCATTTCTGGCCTTTATATTTATAAATTTCCTTTTAATATCCCAAGAATCTTTCACTGGTGGTTTGAAAGAAGATACTTCTACACTTTGCTACCTTTGTAGCTCTTTCCTCTGTGAATTAGTAGATGTCCCACTGATTGTACATGTTTGTTGACTACCTAATTCTTCACTCCTCTGACTATCAGGGATTTCTTGAACAGATTCTACTTCTGGAAGAGTATTCAATTTTTTTCTTTTAACATTAGGCTATTCAGAAGATCCACTGATAGGGGTAGCTGCTTTTGCATCTCTCTTCTTACCTTTTTCTACATTGAGAGGAGTTTGTAAAATTGAAATTTCTTCCACATTGATCTGATTAGGAGAAATATGTATTTGACCCTGGTATTTAGAATTTTTAGGCTGTTTTGTCATTGTGAATTTCTCTGTAACTTGTATATCAGCCTCTTTCTCCTTCGCTTTAGATGCTATTGTGGTTGATGCACTGATTTCCTGTAAATTTTGCTGAGAAGTTTTAGCAGAAGAAGGACCAATTCCTGGTCTTTGCACCTGTCCAAAAGAGTCTAGGTCAAGTATTTTTTCAAGGTCTTTCATAAAATTTTCAACAGTGACCTGTTCACTATCTTGTTCCATCAATGTCCCTTCCATCCATTCATCCATATTGGCATATTGTTCAATTTCTGGGATTCTATGATGAAGGTATGGTGACAATTTTTTTTCATCCTCCTATCACAAATAAAGTTGTTTGGGTCATAAGGTACTGTTGTGACCAACAAAAACCCCCGTTTTATTTAATATTAGTAATAATACTAAATAAATGGGGACCCTTAGTTAAAAAATCCAAAAAATCAATTAGGATTTGTTTTCTTTTTCAAATAAAACTTTCTATCATAAACTTAGAGAAATCCCTTAGAAAGAACATTAAGAAACACTTAAGTTTATGATAGATTACAATAAAATTGTTCTTTAAACAAAATAGCGCATCCATCGCAAAATGATATATATCTTTTATAAAACTGAAAATGCGATTTTGCGCTTTTGCGATAATGCGATCCCAAAAAGCCTATACAATAAACATATTGGTCGCAGATCGCATAGCACAGAAAACAGAAATGATAAACGAATACCTTTTGCGCTATTTACAATTTTGCGCTTTTGCGAGATTTATGATATGTGCTTTTGCGCTATTTTACATAACTGCGATGGCTTCATTTTGCGATATTGCGACATTGCAATATTGCGATATTGTGCAACAAATCGTAGATCACAATGTCGCAGATTCATGTAGGCACGTTTTTCAAAGGCAATCTTCCCATATATCAAATCTGTTATGCGCTTTAATGATTAGATTAAATGATTGGATTGAAAATTAATGGTAAATGAGATTTTGTTTTGATTGAAATTCCTTTCACGATTAAAATATTATATTTCATCCACCTTCGCATTTAAAACAGTCTCATCACCTTTCTTATGCCATTACTCTCATTTAACTCGTAAAACGCAGGCACGAAGGAGCAAACGTCTATACAAAGCTTTCACTAAACACTATGGGTAAGAAGGAGAAGAGCTCGAATTCTGAAAACAGAGAAATGGCTTCACTGTACGCAGACACCACTTGTAATAAGGATGCCGGTATATTCTCTTGGGAAGGAATGTATAATCTTAGAAGAAGAAAATCCTGTGGTAATGAAAGTTGTGGCTACAGCAGGTTCTAGTAATACGTCTGAAGCAACCCTCAAAGAACTGGCTTGTTCATTTCTGCATAGGATAGCGGCAAAGCCGAGGATTCTCCTGTATACGGACATGGTGAAATGGGGGCTGGACAACACCGATATTTCAGACAGGAAATTTATAACTCCATCTCAAGAGCTAATCGGGTCATTCACCATGGAAGATGTGAGGCTGATGTATAAGTTGTCGGAACCTCATGCGACTTATAATAAGCAATTTATGGAAGAATTTGCCAGAGAACATGCGAATTTTTCAGAATGCACACAGGAATGGACCAAAAGAGATGAACCATTGAAGAAAAACAAACACAGGTGGACAGTACCAAAAAAGGATGTTTTAGATGCTATCCACAAGTTCATATGTCCAAGTGGGCAATTTGACACAGTTTCTACCACAAGATAAGGTATGTAAGTTTGCCAAAATTATCCTCTATAGAGCTTTTAGAAGTTACTAAAGAAGCTGTTGGAGGTCAAGAGTTCTCAGGGAAACATAAAAGCTCTTCTTGAGAAAAGTCGGGAGTTGAAGTGACTTGAAATAACTGTAAGGAAAAATGAGGAAACATTGACCAAATTCAAGGCACTTAACGCTGAGCGAGAAAAACGATGTGGAGCGTGTTCGGCACAGAGAAAAACTATTGCGAAAGGTCAAAACTATAAAAAAGAAACTACTTTGGCTGAAGTATGATATGAGAAAATGGTGAAGAAAAATCAAGATGAAATTGCAAAATTAATAACAGAGCAAAAAGCTCCAATAAAGGAAAATGCACAAAGAGAAGGCAACAGCAGAGGCAGCTACAGCGGCAAACACTCTTACGAATTGTGTAAATGATAATTTACACAAAGCAAATTTAAATTCAGAAACTATTCCAGGATATCTCCCACAGGCACATCAACTGCAAACAGAATGGAGGCAAGAGGAAGAAGAAAGAGAAAAATCAATCCAAGGGCTGACAAGATTAAATTGGGACTCATACTGGACGTACTTGGTGAAGCCACACAATCAGCACAGTGCGCTTAATTGTATCATCAATGCTACAAAGAAGATTGCGCCTACGCTTGTTGACTCTGTCTTTTCAGGACAGTTGAATTCTGAAGTCGATCAACCGCATCTTCTCAAAACTATGATAGATGCCTGCAAGTTTAAAGATCAAGTTCATAGATAGTTAGATTTAGTTTTAATTTTACTGTATTTTAGCCTAGGAAAAGGACGGTCATTGAACCGAATCCTCAATTTTTGTAATAGACTATTTTTAGATTTAGTTAAGTAGTATTTAAACCCTTCTCATGCATTTAGAGAGGGGACCCGGATCTTAATATTTTTGACTTGGAGATTGCATTTCTGTACTCCATTGTCTTATATATTTTTAAAAAGGATCACATCTGGTTATTTTTATGCGGAATTATCTTTGAAGTGTTGCATTTCTGTACCTTGGAATTTGATTTTGCATCAGAGTTACTGGATTAGAGTATCAGATTTCATTTGAAAGTCTTCAATATGAATAAGGTATTTCTATCTGTTCACTGTTGATTTCTTTTGTCTTATGATATTCGCTTTAAAATTGCTATCATTTATATATATTTGTTTTCACAACGCTTATTTTTATATATCATATCTGAGTATAATTGAAACGTTATCTTTCATAAGTATATATAGATGGTATACAATGATGAATGCAATATGCTAATACAACTCTGTTTAATTTCTTAAACAGAGTTATCTTTATTTTTTTCTGCACATTTCAATTTAAAGAATAATACATTTTCATGGTTATTGTTACATTGGAACAATATTAAGTTGTATTCACATATAATTACCCGGGTTAGTGTTAGAATTTATGTATCAGTATTTAGTTTAAATTAGATAGTTTTATTTCAGTTAATTTATTCCCATTTTCACCCATCCAAACCAACCCATTTAGTTATAAGGAAACTGGTCCTTTAAATCCAGTCGGAGCCAACATACCAAACGGAAAAGGAGCTGTCCTAAGGTCCCGACCAGGTGGTTTTCCCCAATGTTTGAAGCAGAAATTTTCTAGGCTTCAACATTTTTGGCGCTAGAAGGAGGGCATGAGCTATGAATGGCAAGTAAATCTTTATCCACAAGCCATTCTGAGAGCAAAACACCCTCATCAACTCCTTCAATTTCTTCTGAAATACAAAATCCTATAGAAGAAATTGCGAAGAGTATTCATACACCCACTACCAAAATCTAAAAACATTCAGACAATCAAAATCCTGAGTCTCCTGAAGTTCAAGATTTAATTAATAAATTGAAAGGATTCTCATTATCTCTAGAAGAGTCTGAAATATCTGAAGGTAGTGTAACTTCAAAATTTGTTTCTTCGAAACCTCTTACTAGGCTTCAAAGTGAAAAACTTGGTATTTCTCTGAAAGAATTCCCTTTACCTAGTAGATTCAAGACAAGAAAAACTCAATCGGAATCAATAAGTGATATAAGTTCAACATCTAATATTCAAATACCTATTTCCGAAATCCCAACTCAACAAAGTACAATTGTTTCCACATCATCTCCTCAATCATCATCAATCTCAACATCATCTATTCCAACAACTTCTATTCAAACACCACTAGTTTCTACTACTCCTCCAATAGTTGTTCCAATAATGGCTAGACCATGGGCTACTCCAGGGGTAGTCAACATGGCTGCACCTTTACATGATTTACCAGACAATCCTGGAAAATGGCTTCCAAAATTTAGCCCAGATCTTAACATTCAAGCTGAAAAACATATTAATAACTTTATGCTGGCTATTAATTTGAATGGAGTCACACATGAAGATGTTGTAGTTAGACTATTCCCTTATACTCTTCAAGGAGTAGCAGGATCATGGTACCTTTCATTACCATCAGGATCCATAACAAGTTGGGCCATTTTTGCAGATCCTTTTTTAACCAAATTTGGAGATGACCGATCAATAGCAACTTTACTCAATGACCTCTCAAATTTGAAGATAGAACCCAAGGAACCCATTAAAGAATTCAACGCTAGATTCAACAAAATCTTGAACAAAATCCACACAAATTCACAGCCCAGTGAACAAGTCAGAATTGAATGGTACATAACTACCTTACCCTCAAACATAGCATTTTTTGTAGATAGAGCTGCAAAACCTACGTTAGCTGAGAATATGAAAGAGGCTATTGCAGTGGAAAAATGAATTATTTCTCTAGAAAAGAAAAATGTTATTGAGGAAAGGAAATCAAAGAAAGTCAGCTTCAAAGATTATTTAAAGAAAAAGGCCAAAGACCCATACGACATGGAAGGTTTACAGAAAGTTCTTAAAACCATGTCAAATGAAATGGTTGAAATTAAAAAACAAGTAGCTGAAACTTCTACCAAGAAACCATTCCAAAATTTCAGAAGAAACCAAGTTAAATCTAAACCTCCTAATGCAATTTCTAATGCAGAATCAGAAGAAGAAGAAGAAGAAGAAGAAGATACATCTCTAGTATCAGATGAGGAAGTTGAAAATGAAGAAATAGCTGAATTGAATGGAATGTGGGATTTTATTCTCCCTAATTCTGATAGTGAAGAAGCTATGCCTATAAGTACTAGGAGTAAATCTATATCGGAACCAGTGCAAACAGTTCCTAAAAAGAAAATTACAACTCCAAGTACCAAAGACAAATCCCCTGTAAAGAAAACTTCTCCATTACCTACTCAAAATCAACCATCTTCTTCTAATCCTCCCACATCAACAACAAATACTTTAGTGGTGTCAGATCCTATGGAATACAACATTGTTGAAGACATGAAAAAGATTAAAGCCAACATTTCCTTACATGAACTCAGCAAACTAAAACACCAGCAAAAGTTTCTATTGAAAGAATTAAACGCTACACCAATTGCTCCTTTACCAAGTGGTGTAGTTGCAAAAGCAGCTAGAGGAGCTGGTAAGCCACCAGATAAGGTAGATGCTATTGATACAGTGCTCATTGGAGAAAAGTCAAATTCCCTAACTCCTCCTTTTCTTTTGACTTATGAGATGTACAATAAAAATCTGCACAATTGTTTGATTGATTCTGGAGCCTCCTCCAATATAATGCCTACCTCTGTCTGTGCTAAATTGAATATCGAACCACAGAAATCAGCAGTTCATATCGTTCAATTGGATCGCTCTAAAGTTCAAGTTGTAGGAGAAATCAATTCAGTTACTATCAGATTAGCTTCTGATCCTAGGATTGTCCAAAGAATTGATATTTTGATTGTTGATATTCTTGAATTTTATGGATTAATCTTGAGAAGGGGCTGGTCTGCAAAACTTAATGGTTATATCTCAACTGATTATTCACATATGTGGCTTCCCTATAAAGGGAAACCAAATCAAATCAAAATTGAACGAGAAAAACATATGACGCACACTGTCACTGAATTTGAACAACCTAATGAGCCTGTGGCATTCAACAACAATATTCTTGGAGGTTATTCTGCTGAATCATTTCTGGGAAACTTCGAAGCACCTCAATCACCTTTTTCTGTAAATACTTTTGTTTCTCAAATAGAAAATTTTTCACAATCTGATCCTTCCATAATTGTAAATATTTCTGATGTAATTATAGATAAGCCAATAGATAAGTCTTTATTTTGGTTGTTATATTTTGATGGATCAAAGTCTAGTGATGAAGTTGGAGATGGATTCATCTTAATTGATCCAAATGGAGAGAAAACCATGCTATCATGTAGGTTAGAATTTGAGTGTACAAACAATATCGCAGAATATGAAGCCTTGGTTCAAGGACTTTATAAAGCTATAGGGTTAGATGTTAAATACTTGAAATTCTTTGGTGATTCCGAAATTGTCATAAAAAAAGTTAGGAATACTATTCATTGCCTGTCAAGACATCTTAAACACTATCAAACCCTAGTACAAGATCTCTCCACTCATTTTTTAGCATTCAATATTTCTCCTATTCCTAGGAATCAGAATACATCAGCTGACTTGTTAGCTAATGTTGCATCTAAACTCCTACCTGCTGAAGATTGCAGTCCTGATAGGTTTTTTGTAGAATTGATTTTTCGTCCATCTGTCCCAGATAATGTTACAAATTGGAGAGTATTCTATCATGATCAAGATATTTTAAATTTCATGACTTCAGAGAAATCATATGATGAGCAAATTATTGACGAAGATGATCATGATTTACAAATTGATTCAAAAGGTAATGAAAACCCCATTCCAAAATATGTTGTTAAATTAGAGGATTTATATGACATTAAAGATAGATTCAAGAAAGTCACTAATGCTAAACTTCAAAGTTCCACTTTGAAGTTTGAATTAGTAAATCTTGGTTCTGATTCTAAACCTCAAAACATTAACTTAGGACTCAATTTAACACCAGAAGAAAGGAATGCATTGATTAAACTTCTGAACAAGTATAAAAACGTTTTTTCTTGGAATTATGATGATTTAAAAACGTATGATACTTCGATTATTCAACACACAATTCCAATGCTTCCTGATATTAAACCTGTTCAACAGAAGTTGAGAAAGATTCATCCAAATCTCGAAAGTCAAATCAAATCAGAACTTAATAAACTTTTAAAAGCCAAAATCATTTTTCCGGTCAGACACTCCAATTGGGTTTCCAATATGGTACCTGTAAGGAAGAAGAATGGTGATATAAGAATCTGTATTGATTTCATAAATTTAAACAAGGTATGTTTAAAAGACAATTTCCCATTGCCAACCATGGAACAGATACTTCAAAAGGTAGCTGGTTCTGAACTTATGTCCTTTCTCGATGGATTTTTAGGCTATAATCAAGTTTTAGATCATCTAGATGACAGATTGAAAACAACTTTCATAACAAAATGGAGAACTTATGCTTATCAGAAAATGTCTTTTGGTCTAATAAATGCAGGAGCAAATTTTCAAAGAGCCATGGACATAGCATTTAAAGGTTTGATCAATAAATCAGTTGTTGTTTATCTTGATGACATAACAGTGTTTTCAAAAAAGAGAGCCAATCATCTACATGATTTAAAACAAATATTCGAAAGATGTAGAAGATTTGGTATTTCCTTAAATCCAAAGAAATCTTTCTTTGCTTTGGGTGAAGGAAAACTCTTGGGATTTGTTGTGTCAAAATATGGCATATATATTGATCCAGATAAAGTGAAAGAAATTTCTTATATTTCTTTACCTCATAACAAAAAATCCATGCAATCATTTCTTGGATAGATCAATTTTGTTAAAAGATTCATTCCTGATTTTTCTTTAATTGTTTTACCTATGCAAAATATGATCAAGAAGAATTCACTATTAAAATGGGGACATAAAGAGAAAGAAGCTTTTGATGCAATCAAACAAGTGATCATTAATGCACCAGCATTGAGTACCCCGAATTTTTCTAAATATTTTATTTTGTATACCTTAGCCACCGAGACATCCTATGCAGCTGTTTTAACACAGCTCAATGATCAGAAAATTGAAGCACCAATTTCTTTCTTTAGCTCAAATCTGCAAGGAGTTGAGCTTAATTATTCCAATGTTGAAAAACAAGTCTTTGCTGTGTTTAAATCAATCAAACATTTCATACCTTTTCTCTTGAAAACACATACAAAAATCATTGTCCCATTCTCTGCAGTAAGGCAATTATTAATTCAAAAAGAAGTAGGAGAAAAGAGAGCTAACTGGGTAACAACCTTGCAAGAATATGATATTGATACTAAACCAACTAAGATTGTTAGAGGACAAGGTTTTTGCAGATTATTGGTAGGAGCTCATAACATACCAGAAAATCAAGATTCAAATCAAGATATTCAAGTAAGTCAGATAAGTGTTACAGATTCTGAATCTCAGTATGCTGATCTTATCTATTACTTGAAAAATGGGTATGCTCCTTCTAATCTCAGTTATAAGAGTAAATGTGCTTTAAGGTTAAAGGCTATTAAATATGAGATCATTGATAATGTGTTATTTAGGAAAAATTATGATTCAATTTTATTGAGATGTCTTGAAAAGACTGAAGCTGAAAAGGTTTTGCAGGAGTTGCATGATGGACCAGCAGGAGGTCATTTTGGAGGTGATACCACAGCTCACAAAATAATTCGTGCTGGTTATTACTGGCCTACCCTTTTTAAAGATACGCATGATTACGTAAGGAAGTGCCGAATTTGTCAAACTGCAAGTGGAAGACAAAGGAAACCAACTTTTCCTTTGCAACCAGTGACTATTGAACAACCATTCGAACAATGGGGGCTTGACATTATTGGTGAGATAGTACCTCATTCTTCCAAATAGCACAAATACACCCTTACTGCAACTGATTACTTTACAAAATGGGTAGAGGAAATCCCATTGAAGGTAGCCAATTCTGATGCAATTATTGATTTCATAGATCAATTCATCATAACCAGGATTGGTGTACTTAACGCTCTAGTCTTTGATAATTCATCTTACTTCTCTGGAAATAGTTTAATAGAATTTGCAGTCAAAAGAGGTTTTAAATTAAAATATTCAACAAATTATTATCCACAAGGTAATGGTTTGGCTGAATCCACTAACAAAAACCTTATCAAAATCATTAAAAGGACCGTTGATCAAAATCAAAAGAATTGGCACAAATCTTTAATCTTTGCATTATGGGCTGATCATATCACTGAAAAAGCTTCAATAGGGACTTCACCTTTCAATTTGGTTTATGGAAAAGAAGCTGTGATACCATCAAATTTAACTCTTCCATCACTAGCCCTAGTGCAATTTATTGAAGAAAATCTTTCTTCATCCATTCAATTGAGATATGATCAAATCCTTAAATTAGAAGAAGATAGAGATAAAGAAAAAATTATTCATGAAAAACATCAACAGCTTGTAAAATCTTCTTTTGATGCAAGTTCTACCGACTCAAAAATTTTGTCAATTGGTGATATTGTTCTGAAATGGGATAAAGCACACGAAGAAAAAGGTAAACATACCAAGTTTCAGAAAATGTGGCTTGGACCATTTCAGATCGTTGAAAAGATAGGCTCAAATACATTCATACTCCAAGATCTAACAGGTAAGAGAGAATCTCTTCCTGTAAATCGGCTTATCTTGAAGAAATTCTTTTCATAAGGAGGTAACCCCTTCTTAAACTATACATATTCCTTTCTGCAGAATTTTTGATTGTTTTTTGCAAATAAAGGTTGTTAATGAGTCTCTAATTGACTGTTTACTATTTAAGAAAATTTCTTTGGAAGAATATTAGAAATATATATTTTGTGTAAATAAGAATTTTTAGAGTAATGATCACAGTTTTTGGATAGGTTAAAATAAGATGTTAAACTTTGAAAGATTATTTCAATCATTTGCATGATCTTTTGAAAACTTAAGGAGAATGTAAATCATCATAAGTTTATTGAGCAGAGAAAGGTTATCTATAAAAGTAAAGATTTTTCAAAGTTTTGGAACTCAAAAAAACTCTGAAAATTGTCATCCATTGATTCTTAAGGATAAAACTATTTCACCCCATCCATTTAAGTTGTGATGTTTTAGAATGTAATTCTAAGAAATTTTATGAGAATTTAAGAGATAATATGTCTCATTATGAGCTGACTTACCATGTTCATAAGAAGTAATAAAACTGACGTTACCAATACTGCATACCAAAACAGGGTAATGGCTTATAAATATAAGACAAGGGGTCTCATCACGAGCCAGCTTGTTCAGTTTAATTATAACTAGTGAATGGCATTGTTATTAACTGGCTACCAAACCAGAACAATGGCTCTTAAAATAAAAAATAATTAAAAGACAAAAACATGAGATAATAGGTCTTATGAATTTGTCTTTTAAAAAGTCATAATTTTAATTGTATGGGACAATGAATGGTTAATGGTTTAAAGGTAACCCTGTCGAGACTATGAATGTTTTCTGGCAGGAGAGGCAATACCTAGGGCAATAGAGTATATTATAAAACCAAAACTTGGAGAAATCCACTTACTTCATTATTAACACCAATCAAAGCTTGAGATAACCCAAAAATGTTTTTTTTCTTAAGGAATTAGAAAGAAATTGTGAAATGATTTTTATTTCTTTTTCATAGTTACATTTTATTTGAATTATCCTAAGATAGTTTTCATTGTCTTTAAAAATATTTACTTACTAAAGATAGAGTGTTCATTTTATTTTTTCAGAGATAACTGTTTCTTTCAGTGAATCGCCATTTGTTGTGACCAACAACAACCCCCCTTTTATTTAATATTAGTAATAATACTAAATAAATGGGGACCCTTAGTTAAAAAATCCAAAAAATCAATTAGGATTTGTTTTCCTTTTCAAATAAAACTTTCTATCATAAACTTAGAGAAATCCCTCAGAAAGAACATTAAGAAACACTTAAGTTTATGATAGATTACAATAAAATTGTTCTTTAAACAAAATAGCACATCCATCGCAAAATGGTATATATCTTTTATAAAACTGAAAATGCGATTTTGCACTTTTGCGATAATGCGATCCCAAAAAGCCTATACAATAAACATATTGGTCGCAGATCGCATAGCGCAAAAAGCAGAAATGGTAAACGAATACCTTTTGCGCTATTTACAATTTTGTGCTTTTGCGAGATTTACGATATGCGCTTTTGCACTATTTTACATAACTGCGATGGCTTCATTTTGCGATATTACGATATTGCGACATTGCAATATTGCGATATTGCATAGCAAATCGCAGATCGCAATGTCGCAGATTCATATAGGTGCGTTGTTCAAAGGAAATCTTCCCATATATCAAATCTGTTATGCGCTTTAATGATTATATTAAATGATTGGATTGACAATTAATGGTAAATGCGATTTTGTTTTGATTGAAAGTCGTTTCACGATTAAAATATTATATTTCATCTGCCTTTGCATTTAAAACAGTCTCATCACCTTTCTCATGCCATTACTCTCATTTAACTCGTAAAACGTAGGCACGAAGGAGAAAACATATATACAAAGCTTTCACTAAACACTATGGGTAAGAAGGAGAAGAGCTCGAATTCTGAAAACAGAGAAATGGCTTCACTGTACGAAGACACCACTTGTAATAAGGATGCTGGTATATCCACTTGGGAAGGAATGTATAATTTGTTGGAAAAAGAAAATCGTATGGTAATGAAATTTGTGGCTACAGCAGGTTCTAGTAATACGTCTGAAGCAACCCTCAAAGAACTGGCTTGTTCATTTCTGCATAGGATAGCGGCAAAGCCGAGGATTCTCCCGTATACGGACATGGTGAAATGGGTGCTGGACAGCACCGATATTTCAGACAAGAAATTTAGAACTCCATCTCAAGAGCTAATCGGGTCATTCACCATGGAAGATGTGAGGCTGATGTATAAGTTTCCGGAACATCATGTGACTTATAATAAGCAATTTATGGAAGAATTTTCCAGAGAACATGCGAATTTGTCAGAATGCACACAGGAATGGACCAAAAGAGATGAAGCATTGAAGAAAAACAAACACGGATGGACAGTACCAAAAAAGGATGTTTTAGACGCTGTCCACAAGTTCAAATGTCCAAGTGGGCAATTTGACACAGTTTCTACCACAAGATAAGGTATGTAAGTTTGCCAAAATTATCCTCTGTAGAGCTTTTAGAAGTTACTAAAGAAGCTGTTGGAGGTCAGGAGTTCTCAGGGAAACATAAAAGCTCTTCTTGAGAAAAGTCGGGAGTTGAAGTGACTTGAAATAACTGTAAGGAAAAATGAGGAAACATTGACCAAATTCAAGGCACTTAACGTTGAGCAAGAAAAAAGATGTGGAGCGTGTTCGGCACAGAGAAAAACTATTGCGAAAGGTCAAAACTATAAAAAAGAAACTACTTTGGCTGAAGTATGATATGAGAAAATGGTGAAGCAAAATAAAGATGAAGTTGCAAAATTAATAACAGAGCAAAAAGCTCCAATAAAGGAAAATGCACAAAGAGAAGGCAAAAGCAGAGGTGGCTACAGTGGCAAACACTCTTACGAATTTTGTAAATGATAATTTACACAAAGCAAATTTAATTTCAGAAACTGTTCCAGGATATCTCCCACAGGCACATCAACTGCAAACAGAATGGAGGCAAAAGGCAGAAGAAAGAGAAAAATCAATCCAAGGGCTGACAAGATTAAATTGGGACTCATACTGGACGTACTTGGTGAAGCCACACAGTCAGCACAGTGCACAGTCAGCACAGTGCGCTTAATTGTATCATCAATGCTATAGAAAAGATTGCGCCTACGCTTTTCGACTCTGTCTTTTCAGGACAGTTGAATTCTAAATTCGGTCAACCGCATCTTCTCAAAACTATGCTAGATGCCTGCAAGTTTAAAGGTCAAGTTCATAGATAGTTATATTTAGTTTTAATTTTACTGTATTTTAGCCTAGGAAAAGGACGGTCATTGAACCGAATCCTCAAATTTTGTAATAGACTATTTTTAGATTTAGTTAAGCAGTATTTAAACCCTTCTCATGCATTTAGAGAGGGGTCCTAGATCTTAATATTTTTTGACTTGGAGATTGCATTTCTGTGCTCCATTGTCTTATATATTTTTAAAAAGGATCACATATCGTGATTTTTATGCGGAAATATCTTTGAAGTGTTGCATTTCTGTACCTTGGAATTTGATTTTGCATCAGAGTTACTGGATTAGAGTATCAGATTTCATTTGAAAGTCTTCAAGATGAATAAGGTATTTCTATCTCTTCACTGTTGATTTCTTTTGTCTTATGATATTCGCTTTAAAATTGCTATCATTTATATATATATTTTTTCACAACGCTTCTTTTTATATATCATTTCTGAGTATAATTGAAACGTTATCTTTCATAAGTATATATAGATGGTATACAATGATGAATGCAATATGCTAATACAACTCTGTTTAATTTCTTAAACAGAGTTATCTTTATTTGTTTCTGCACATTTCAATTTAAATAATAATACATTTTCATAGTTATTGTTAAATTGGAACAATCTTAAGTTGTATTCACATATAATTACCCGGGTTAGTGTTAGAATTTTGTATCAGTATTTAGTTTAAATTAGATAGTTTTATTTCAGTTAATTTAGTCCCATTTTCACCCATCCAAACCAACCCATTTAGTTATAAGGAAACTGGTCCTTTAAATCCAGTCGGAGCCACCATACCAAACGGAAAAGGAGCTGTCCTAAGGTCCCGACCGGGTGGTTTTCCCCAATGTTTGAAGCAGAGATTTTCTAGGCTTCAACAGGTACCCAGTAGAAACGTTTTTGCAATTTGAGATAGTCTTCTAGGATTCTTTCAGCTTCTTTTCCAGTATCCCTATAATTACAAACAAAAGGACCTAATTGACTCTTAATTCCGAGTTGAGATTTTTTCTTTGCATTGCAAAAATAGACTATGTCTGAATTTATCATTTGTCTGAAATACTCTAAGGCAAAGAGCCTCATTGGGACATATTTTGGTAACTTGAAAGGGCATAACTCACACCCATATATTCTACTTTCTGTGTGATTTCGGTATAGGTACCAAACACCTATCCTGTATTGTTTAGAAAGTTGAAGAATTTTCTTCATGTCATTATTGACCCTAGGAGGGGAGACTCATGTTAATAAAGTGGTTGCAGGGTGCAAAAATAGGTCAATGAACTCATTGTAAAAATAAGGAGAATCAGAGGAATTATGAGTGAATGCAGACCAAAAGATTACATACCTAGGATATCCTTTGGCATCAATTTTCTTGACCTAGAAAGGGAAACTCTCTAATTGATAGTAAAGCATGAGATGGTATATAACAGAGGAATATTTGAACATTTTTTCATTTTCCAATCTCATGAACTGATCATGGATTTTATCAGCAATGTAGGAAGCAAAATCATATTTGACAGCAGGGGGCTGTCCAGGGGTAAAAATTGTCAACAATACTAGGGTTAATTGATCAACATATTCACTAGTATTGAAACCCTCTATAGAGGATATCATATTCAAAATAAGCCTGTCCACATCAGTGAAAAAGGTATAACCATAAGGGGGAGGGCCTTTGGGTTGATGTTCTGGCAACATGAAGGTTTGGCAGAGGCGATTTAACTCTTCTTGGGATAAATTGGCTGATTTCTCAATTAAATCTCCCATGGAAAGGGGAGTCAGAGCTTGACCAGGCTAAAACTGTAGCATTTCATTGATAGACTGAGCAGTTATTGGGAAAAGGACAGTTTGACTCGGGGACAAGACTTCTCGTTGATTGGGATCATAATTGGCATGGCAGTAATAGATTATTTCAGGAAAAATGTGGACTGAGGGGAGAAGATACATTGGAAGATTGGATTCCCATAGTCCAAAAAATTTAGAGCCGTTCAGGTAGTTATCTCTGCAATGGAAAAAAATTCGAAGAGGATTTTCACTGAGGACAAGGTCTTTAGCTTGAAAATCCCTATCTGCTAGAAGCAGATAGTCTAAATCTCTTTGAGGGGCATTCAGGGGTGCGAAATTCAAAGCCACTGGAATTTTCATTTCTGGTTCTTGTGGATTCAGAAATGAATTCGGGATTTGATGGAAAAAGAGGCACAATCACAAGTTAGGGAATACAATTGCAATTTTGGGAATTTGAGGAATAAAATGAAGACCAATCTTCAACCCTGTTTCAGTTTTTCATTTGGAAGTAAAACAAAAACCTGTATTTTATAGAGTTCAACAGGAATTTGGGTAAATACCTATTTTCCTGGAAATGAACAGTAACAAAAACAGGTGTTGGCTTTGGCGGATGAATTCTAGATTACTCGACTGCAATTTTCCTCAGCAAGGTGGCGGTTGACAATCTTCGACAATTGATTTTGGAATTCGTTGCATGGGACACTGGTCACTACACGTGATAATGAAAATGACATGGGTTTATTTGTTTTATTCGCAAATTCAAAGGTTGGCGGGTTTTTTATTTTTTTAATGGATGACGTCAGCAAGTATGGTTGGTATGTCACGGGAGGCAAGCGGTAAGCAGTATTCATCGCACAGCTTTTGGGGATGGGCGGTTTTCAGCGGAGGGCGAGCGATTCCATACAATATACGACACATGGCACGACACTGTTCAGAAAATTGCTTGGCCATCACATGTAATCGTTCGGACGTGGAGGCGCAACGATATGGATGACAACCGTAGATCTTGGATTGGATAATCGAACGGTCGTCGGGAAAGGGAGATGACAGGAATTTAATAGTGCGGGCCCAATGTAATTAAGTGTAAATTAATCGCATCGAGGGGGATTATATTGGTGAGGTGTGTTTTTAATTAACCATGAGGGTTAATTAACATATTTTAAACACGATGGGGATAAGGGCTCTTAACTTGATTAATTAATCACCATATTAAGGTTATATTTCAACCAAAGCAGCGGGATAATATATAAATTTGGGAATTTTATTAAAATAATACGAGAAAAGGGGGAATTTGTATAGGGATTTAAATAATAAGGTTAAAAATTAATATGAAAAATAAATGGAAGCGCTAAGTGTAAAACATTAGGTTAATGTTTTTAACTTATGCTTGCATGAATAGGTTTTTTTGTGAAATATTGCATAATTTTCCTAAGTAAAATGGGATTTTACTTAGGAAAAGATTTTTTAGAAGTGAATGAATGACATGATGAATGGTTTTAAGTACTTAGGATTTTCCAATTACTGGGCCGAGGGTCCGATCCCTCCAAAAGTCAAGGAAATGCCTTGAGCCCCTCTAATTTTCCAATGCCTTAGTACTTAGGGGAAATTAGTGAAATTTTTAGGGGAAAATGAGAAGGGAGGTTAATAATTTTCCTTTGCTTTGCTTGAAATTATTTTAGTGTAGTGTATGCCTTTACACTTGTGACGAAAATAAAAATTTAACACATCTAGAGTCATTATCTGTTGTGTAACTAGCTCCAAAAAGAGAAGAAAAGAGATATCAATGCCTTATAAATGAGCCTCTTCGAGGGGGCAACCTCCAATACATTACATAAATGAACAATTCTTGGATGATACAATTCACAAAACCTCCTTTCTATATATAGGAGTCCATGGGGCCATAATGTAATCCTAGTGGGCCACAATCTAATCCTAGCCGACCTAACAATAATAATTTAAGGGCACAATAATAACAAAATGGGGGTTACAAGGGTACAATAATAACAATAAGGGGTTTACACTAACAATAATAAGGGACTATACTAGTGATATAGGGACCTAACATGCCCCTCTCCTTCAAAAAAAGTGTTGTTCTCAACACTTGAGTAGCTCTGGGTGCTTCTGTATAAAATTCTCATCCTCCCATGTATAATCTTCAGTGGTTAAGTTCTTCCACTTGATGAGATACTTTGAAATTGATCGATTTCGTAGTTGTCGAGTTCTTGTTTCCATGACTGCTTCAGGTTCCAATATGATTTTTCCTTCCTCATCAAGTTCTGGCAATATTGTTTGAACTGGAAGATTTTCACCTATAACCTTCTTTAAGCATGAAACATGGAAAACTGGATGTACTCGCGAAGAAGCAGGAAGCTCCAATTTGTATACCATAGTACCAATCTTTTGCAACACCTTGTAAGGACCATAGTACTTTGGCGATAATTTATTATCCTTCTTTGCTTGCTTGAGGGACATTTGTTTGTATGGTTGTAGCGGTAAAAATACCCAATCTCCTACATCAAAACTTCTCTCGCTACGATGTTGATCTGCCTGTTGTTTCATTCGATTTTGTGCCAAATTCAGGTTATCCTTTAAGAGTTGGAGAACTTCTTGCTGATGCTCGATGTGATCTTCCACTGCTTGAACCTTCGAATTTTTCCTTAAAGATGATGTGATGGATGGTGGATGATATCCATAAAGTGCCATAAATGGGGTCATTTTTGCTGCAGTATGGAAGGAAGTGTTATACCACCATTCGGCAAGAGGTAACCACTTGACCCATTGTGTTTGTTTATCAGATACAAAACAACGAAGATATCCTTCCAAACATTTATTTACTATCTCAGTTTGACCATCAGATTGAGGATGATAAGATAAGCTATGAGCTAATTGAGTACCCAAACAAGAAAATAACTCCGTCCAAAAATTTCCAGTAAAAATGGGATCTTTGTCGCTCACAATAACCCTTGGGCTTCCATGTAGCTTTTGAATTCTGTCCATAAATGTAGTAGCAATTGTACTTGCTTTAAATGGATGAGATAATGCACGAAAGTGTGCATACTTGGTAAGTCTATCAACTACCACCATGATGACACTCTTTCCTTCGGACTTAGGTAAACCTGTGATAAAATCCATTGAAATCTCCTCCAAACGTTGACTTGGAATGGATAAAGGTTGTAGAAGTCCTGGGGTCTTAATTGTTTCCACTTTATTCTGCTGGCAAACCAAACATTCCGCCACAAACTTTCGAATATCAGATTTAAGGCCATCCCAAAAAAATTCTTTCTTCACCCTGTGGTAAGTTTTAAAAATCCTGAGTGTCCTCCTAAAGGAGAAGTGTGCAATTCCAGAAGAATCTTTTGTTTTAGTTGGGAATTCTTACAAAGATATAAGCGATCTTTGTACCATAAGGAATCATTTTTCCAACTAAATGCATCATATGTACTAGGATCCTGCTGCAACTTTTGAATGAGTATCCATACATCTTTGTCCTTCTTCCATTCATCTCTTACTTCGGTTATCCAATCTGGTTGGATAATATAAATGGCACAAAGCAATGCTTCCACCTCTTCATTCTTTCTTGAGAGTGCATCTGCAACAACATTCAACTTTCCTTTTTTGTAGATTATTTCAAAGTCATAACCCAACATCTTTGTGACCCACTTTTGCTGTTCTTCTGACGATAGTCTTTGTTCCAAAAAGTGTTTAAGACTATCATGATCAGTTTTTACCTTGAAGTGTCTTCCCATTAGGTAAGTTCGCCATTTCTTTAGTGCATGTAGTATTGCTAACATTTCCTTCTCATAAATAGGTTTCTGCAAATACTTTCCTTTGATTGGACGACTTTCAAAAGCAATGGGTCTTCCTTCCTGCATTAAAACTGCACCAATTCCATTTCCTGAGGCATCACATTCCACAATAAAGGTTTTTGAGAAGTCTGGCGTAGCTAAGACCGGTGCTAGGCACATTGCCTCTTTAAGATGTTCAAAGGCCTTAGTTGCTTCAGGAGTCCATGAAAATGCATCTTTCTTCAATAATGTTGTTAGAGGTGCTGCTGTTCTCCCATAATTCTTAACAAACTTGCGATAATACCCTGTTAACCCGAGAAATCCTCGCAACTTCTTTATGGTTGTGGGGACTTTCCATTCCTTAATGGCTTTAATTTTGTTAGGGTCTACTTTAACACCCTTGTGAGATACAATATGACCCAGATATTCCACCTCTTGTACTCCAAAGAAAAATTTGGATTTTTTTGCATATAATTGTTTCTCCTGCAATAGTTTGAGCACCCTGTCAACATGTTCAACATGATGCTTCCAAGACCTGCTGTAGATTAGTATATCATCAAAAAATACTAGCACAAATTTTCTAAGGAAGGGTTTGAAAATGGAATTCATCAACCCTTGAAATGTAGAAGGTGCATTGGTAAAGGCCAAAAGGCATGACCAGAAATTCAAAATGACCTTCTTGAATTTGAAATGCTGTTTTTGGAATGTCTTCAGTCTTCATTCTAATTTGATGATATCCTGAATGAAGATCCAACTTGGTAAAATAAATTGCTCCATATAATTCATCCAATAATTCATCAATCACAGGAATGGGAAATTTGTCTTTAATGGTGAGCTTATTGAGCTCCCTATAATCCGGACACATTCGCCATGATCGATCCTTCTTGTGTACCAACACTACAGGAGCAGAGAAAGAACTTTGACTGGGTTGAATTATACCCGCCTCTAACATTTCTGCAATCATACGTTCAATTTCGCTCTTTTTGGAAGTAAGGATATCTATAAGGCCTGATGTTTGGAGGAACACTTCCTGGAATCAAATGAATAGCATGATCATGATCACGAATAGGTGGGAGTCCTTTGGGAGTTTCAAACACCATGGAATTATTGTCCAAGACTTGTTGGAGATCTGCAGAAATAGATGATTTTGATGTTGGGACTTCTAGTGAGCATAATTGTGCAATTACGCCTCGCTGTTCTTTCTTTAGAAGCTTTGTCATGACATTAGAGCTTATTATCCTTCCTGGCTTCCCCGCAATACCCAGTAATTCGACTTCCTTTCCTTCTGAAAAAAATTTCAAGAAAAGTTCTTGAAAATTAAAAGCTACCGTCCCCAAAGATTGTAACCATTGTACTCCTAGTACAACATCAACACCTCCCATAGGAATGGCAAGCATTGGACTAGTCAATACATATTCCCCCATGGTTAGCTTGATATTATGGCATTTTCCGGAGCAATTTATAGTTCCTCCATTTGCAACCATCACTTGACATTCTGGTGCTGGGTATAGGAAACAATTTAATTCCTTGGCTACCTTATAATGAATAAAATTATGGGTGCTACCTGGATCAATCAACACTATTACCCTTTTCTTCTTTATATGTCCTTCTATCTTGAGAGTTTGAGGAGTGGTAATTCCTGCCAGTGCATTACACGATATGGTCGGATTCATTTCTTCCTCTTCTAGGGATGGTTCCTGGTGTATATCCTCTTATTGTTCATTTTCTTCTTCTTCTTCACAATCTATGTAAAATAATTTCTTCTCAGCACACTTATGGCCTTTATTGTATTTGCTATCACAACTATAGCAAAGCCCTTTTGCTCTTTTTTCTTCCAATTGTTGTGGTGTCAACCTTGTAGGTTGTGGAAATGTAGGCATAGCAACACTTCCTTCTTTATAGAATTGAGTGGTAGGCTTCCTTGTCGCCATAATTTTACATTCAACTTTTCTTGCCAACTTGAATGCCTTCTCCAATGAATCAGGTTCCAAAACACGAACTTCATGTTGGATGTTATCCTTTAGAGTACCTATGAAGAGATCAATCCTGTGTTCCTCTGGAATATCAGTTACCCTTATATTCAATTTTGGAAGTCCTCAATGTGCTGCCCCACTAAACCCTTTTGTTTGAGATTTATCAATTGGCTAAAGAAGGTGTTGCTCTTTGTATCCTCATAATGTGCTATCATTTCCTCCGTAAAAATTGACCAAGTGACAATTTTTTTAAGGGAGCAAAGCCATTGATACCATACAAATGTATTTTGTTCTAAATGTAAAGTTGCAATGCGTACCTTTTGTGTGTTTTGTACGTTATGGAGATCGAAATATTGCTCCATCTGTAGTATCCATGTTACAGGATCCTTTCCATCAAACTTCCTCATATCCATCTTTGGAATATGGTGGTTCTTCCCGCCAACATTAGAGTTTATGAAATCACAATTAACATTTATTTTGTTCTCATCATGAGGTTCTTCTACTATATTTTAACATTAGGAAATCTTTCTTGTATAAACTTTGTCAAACCTTCCATGTCTGCTTTTAGAAAATTCTTCATGTTTTCCATTTTCTCATCGATCTTAGCTTCCATGTCATCCATCTTAGATTCCATGCTAGCCTCCATGCCATCCATCTTAGCTTCCATGCCTTTCTTCAAACCGTCCATCTTCACTTCCATGCCTTTCTTCAAAACTTCCATTTCATTTTTTGCTGCTTTTTGCGAGAGTGAAATTTGTTGCACTTGCTCTTGTAATTTTGATAGATCATGTGGCAATTCTTCATCTTCATGAGTCATGGTAGAGCCTTCTGAAGGCTTAATGGGTGTTGAATTCTTTTTAGGGGCCATTTTAGAATCCAATATTGATATCTATTCTACAATATTCCCTTGGAATCAATTCAACTTCATTCTTCAAACAAGACTTATGCAATTCGGAAAAAAAATACACACCTTTTACTAGCTTTGAGGAGCTCGATATTGAAATTGAATTATCTCGGTAATTGAAAATATTTGATATCTAAAATTCATCCCTGTAGTAGCCCTCTGAATCTTCTTTCAAATTCCATAGTTCTGACCTGATTTGGATTCTCCAAGACAAAGTTGTGTCCAATATCCCACAATGACCTAATTCTGGACTGGCTCAGTAGAGCGAACTTGTATGACTTGCCACGTGTCACTGTTTTGTCCTTTGTTTCTGAAATTGATATCCAAGAAACTACAGGCCGTGTACTTGCAAAATATTTTGACGGTACTCCAATCCAATCTCCAGAGAGAGAGTTATTGAACTTTTCCCACGATCACCTCTTTGAGATGAAATTCAGGAGCCTGAAAAAAGCACTACCTTCCACAGATCATATCTCCAAAAATATTGCGAACCAAGCTCTGATTTTTTTTTTTGAATTTCCTTAGTATTTCAGCTTCGCACCATATGAATTTCAGATTCTGAACCTCCGTAGAAACAAATTTATAGCGCAAATGCCACGATGACCTGTTTAGGAGCCTGCAAAAATACCTGACTTCCACAGATCATATCTCCGAAAGTATTGCGAACCAAACTCTGAAATTTTTATACAAGCTTCCTCAAGATTTTTGCTTCGCACCCTAAAAATTTCAGCTTCTGAAACTTCGTAGAAAAAACGTTATAGCGACAATGCCATGATGACCTGTTTGGAGCAGCGAAACCCTAGAATCCAAAGCTCTGATACCAAATGTTGTGTAACTAGCTCCAAAAGGAGAAGAAAAGAGATATCAATGCCTTATAAATGAGCCTCTTCGAGAGGGAAACCTTCAATACATTACATAAATGAACAATTCTTGGATGATACAATTCACAAAACCTCCTTTCTATATATAGGAGTCCATGGGGCCATAATGTAATCCTAGTGGGCCACAATGTAATCCTAGCCGACCTAACAATAATAATTTAAGGGCACAATAATAAGAAAATGGGGGTTACAAGGGTACAATAATAACAATAAGGGGTTTACACTAACAATAATAAGGGACTATACTAGTGATATAGAGACCTAACATTATCCATCACATGTAATTCTGCAACAACATCTGCCTACCCTACCTACTTTACCCTACCATTTTTTCTTCTTTATTAGGGTGCACTTAGACAGACAAACCCTTATCACATTTTTTCTTTTACATATGGAAATCTATCTAATTCTAACCTTATTACATCCAAGGGCTCAGATTGAACTGTTGATCTCCTTTTATTTACTCTACCTATCTACTTATCTGCCAAGATTAAACAGTTTCATTAGATTTTATTCTCTATCTCTAAAACATAAAATTGAAAAATGAACTAGCCAAGCTTAAACTGTTTGACTATTCACCAATTGTGGCATAAGATACAAGTTGCACACAATTTTTTTATTACATAAGAGCAAAATTAGTGGCATTTAGACTTGCGCACTTTTCTTGGCCTTTATTTTGGTGGGGTTCATTTTCTTTCACTTTTTTGGCCATTTTTATTTTTTCACCCTTTGATTTTTCTTTTAGGGTATACCCTCTTTACATTTTTAAAATTTTTTGATTTTTTTGACAATATGGAAAAAATTTGCAACAAGAAAAGTTATGAACATATTACATATCTCATCAAGTCAATCATGATATATGACACCTATTGGTATAGGAGTCTAATAGAACATACGAATATTATACATTCGACTGTTGGAGATGGGGTAGTTTAACCTAAGAATACTAAACGTGGGGTTGCTGATAGACAAATGCGACTGCAGTGGGTTGAACACTTGCTGAGGCCTTGGAATTCTGCTTCCAAAACATGGGGGAAAACCACCTGGTCCGAACCTTAAAGAAGCTCCTTTTTCGTTTGGTGTAGTGGCTCCAACTGGGGATGACGGGACCACTTTCCCAATAAGGATGATTTTGGGGTGTGCTTTTATTATACAACGTGAAATGGAAAATTATTCTAATCTATCACATGCATCTATCTAAAATATCTATTCTATTATATACCTGGGGCGTTTCTTCCTTTATGCGATCTAAAAAGATATCCTTCAACTGTTAGTAATATAGATCATTTAACAGTTAAAAGAGATGAAAATTATGTAAGATGATTCTTCTAACAAAATAGTTTGATAAGAAGTATTGTGAAAAATATATTGCATTAATATGTGTGATTATATATTTAAGAAGAAATCACAGACAAATATTACAACATAAGTGCATGTAACATTCAACAATAACAATGTTTCAAATATATAATGCAATAAAAATAGGATTGTCAATCTATAAAGTAAGACTTAATACAAGTGAATATAAGTACCATATGTGCAAAGTTCTATTCATGTAAACTGACAGTAATTGATCTGCTCCTCTTCAATTTCAAGAAATTTAAAGAGTACAGTAGTGCAACATCAGTTAAACAACTTTAATTTTCAAAAGATAACAGACGTGTTCCATTAATTCATCAAAGCATTCACAAACTTACAATAGTGCATTGTTTGCAAATGTTTTTGAAAAATTTCTGGATGCTTCTTGTTACACCAAAAACTGTCACCTTGACATTCTGCTGACTGTATGAGCTCATTAACACTCATACATGCCTCCTCTACAAGTCTTACAACCTTTACTCCTCATGTCAAGCCCTGAAACAAGAATAAAAACCCTAAAAACATTTGAAAGAATGGGTACGCATGTAACATGAAGCCTACCTATGTTCCTGGCTTGGGTACGCAGGTAATGCATGGCTTACCTGTCTTCTAGAATGCATTTTTCCTTTGGAATGCCTGCGTACCCCCTCCAAACTCAAAAGAGCAAGAAAGTAAAGTGAAAAAGGTGAATTTTGGTCAATTCTAGAAGGTTCTATATGAGATTTTTTGGGGATGAGTACGATTTGATAAGGTGCATGTATCCCTCACCTTAAGGAACTAATACCTTGATGTGAGGATCCTATCCCTTTGAAGGAGGATTCTATCCCTTCAAAAGTGGAATCATAACCTCCTCATCTGCTCTATAAAAGGAGGCATTGGGTAGCCTCAAAGGGTTAGATTTTGGAGATTGAGATTTTGGAGATTGAGGATTAGAGTTCAATCTTTATGTGTGATTGAGTTGAAGTGCTGTTGAGATTTAATATTCTTTCTGCTGAGATTTTGAGAGGAAAGATCACATACCTTTTTTTGCTCCTGGAGGAAGAGTGCAAGACTTATCAAAGTAGAGGAGATTCCTGCTTCGGACCCCGGGAAGGCCTTTTGAACATCAAGGCTAAGGTTGTAAGGTTCTTCTATTATTTTTAAGATTAATACAATCATGTTTTGTTTTTCTCAATAAATTGTCGTTCGATCGTTTATTTCAATAAGCTGTCGTTTGATCATTTATTTCATAGATTCCTTGATCACTATGATAGGTATGTTTTATGATTATTTTTTATATAGGTGCTATTTAATATTTGCTTGTTTGTGATTGTAGGTCGACGAAAGACGACACTTTCTTGCAACGAAAGAACTCTTGTTGCGACGAAATAAATCTTGTTGCGACGAAGGATTATTGATGCGACGGAAGCACTACGACTGCAAATAAGCATTTGGATCTAAGGTAGGATCGACACCTTCATATCATTTATTTGTAAAACAAATATATTTAGAGAAAGACAAGCTTAGTTGTTTGTTTGTTTCTAGATTGTCTTCTGACACTAGGGAGATCGATCTTGTCCACAAGAACGATTTATCCGACCAACACTTCTCTAAATGCATGAGAGGGGTTTAAATCCTAAACTAACTATTTTCTAAAATAGATTATTAAAAAAATGTAGAGGAGGTTTCAAACAACCATCCTCGTAAGACTAAATTTAACTAGAATATAGGAAAATAAAGTGACAATATGACTTAAGAGTTCTGAACTTTCTTTTGTATTTCCTCCCAAAGTTGACAAATATTTAGCATGGGCTTGAGCTGAGCTAGCTATCAAATTTGTGATCTAAATTTTCCTTTGAATATTGCATTTGAGAGTGTTAGGTGTGATCTTCTTGTTGAATCTATTAAATATTGCAGGGTCTAGTACTAATAATAAGGTTTGATAAAAAAATTCCAATAATTTTCTTGATCACACTTATTTACTATTTTAATTGTTTCATTTTGTGTTAATGCCTTTTGTTTCCACTGTGTTTCTAGCTGTTTGATTTTTTAGAACACTTCAGACGTGTACTCTTTAATAAGTTTTGCTTTCAACAGCTATTCACATACATATTCGGTAATTTCCTTTGATAATCTTGATGTTTTCGCTACTGCTTTCTCTGCCTTATTTATTTGTTCTTCCCAATATTTGAATAAGACCTCCTTGTGGAAATTATCTACCTGGGGCGGATTATCTTCCTTTCCTGAGTCTGATTCTTGCCATTGAATGTGTTCATTGATTTTCTTCTCGAGCTTCTCACATTCAAGTTTATGGATAGCTATTTGCTGGATCAGTATTTCACTTGAGTCACAATAAGAGCCAATAATAGAAGCTTGTTGGAAACATACTTCCTGTTGTTGCTTTAAATTAGCATTTACATCCAATGTTTCTTTTATGAATTTCTCTAATTGTGATTGGTTGTGTAATTTGGTCATTTCTGCTTCCAGTTGTGCTTGCTTCTTAGTGATTTGTACCTGATGCTCTAAATTAAGATTTTCAAAATCCTTTTGAAATTGGGCCATCTTCGATTTTATTTTCTCACAGGAGTTATATTTTTCTTGATCTAACATTATCTCTAGTTCTTGTATTATGTCTTCCTTCTACTTTAGTAACATTTTAACCTGAGTAGCTTTATCAATAGTGGAAGTATCATATGCAACTGCAAATTGTGATCATTTGATTTAATTATTCAGTAGGATCAGCTAGGGGATCCTTGCACAAAATGTCAATAGATTCATTTGTAGGGTTTGAGACTGTATCATCAATTTTTCTGTTTTTTCTTCTCTTGACTACAACCTTATGACTAGACTTTAGAAGATATCCAACGAAGGAATTTATTCAACTTGTAACACTATCTATTCTATAGGGTAAGTCGAAATGATCTCTCGATCATGATTTACTGGAACTTGTTGTAGTGGAAAAAAAAATTCCATTAACTTCTGGAAATGTTCAGGTGTCTGAAAACAAGTAGCTTGATCAGTATTAGGATTGGGAGTTTCTATTACTTTAGAAAAATCATCCCATTCACTACTTTAATTATTTGGTTGGGACATTCGTGACTGATCAAGTGTATCTTGATTGTGCTAAACTTCTTGAGAAGTTGACTCTATTCCATTTCTTCCTTTTTTTTCTCTTGCATCTCAATTTCTTGGCTTACTTGATCAATTATCTTTTTTGGGATTTCCTTTCTATTTTTGGATTCATTTTCAGAATGATCTGAATTGTGAGATTGATGCTCTAATTGCCCCGAATCATCCTCAGACATGTCTTTTGGTTCATTATCCAAGCTAATACTTGGAGTAGGTTTGTTGACATCTTCAATAGTTAACAAGTAAAGAGGAATTTTCTCCAGTATCTTATTTCTGTATGTTTGGAAGGCTTACAAGTCATCTTGGTTGATCTGACTGGATGCAAACTTAAGTATATCCAAAAAAATTTCCATACCTTCGAATAAATCATCAAATCTATCAATTTATTTTACAAAAGGCTTCATTTTGAGATCTGTGATGTAGTTTTTAATTACATCATTTGGATCATATGACCTCTTTGGCATTGCTACTAATTTTAAGAGATTAATCTTTGAAACCTATTTTTAGGCATCACCAATATCAAAAAGTGAAAAAGTACCGCACTATAAAGGGAAATTAGGGAAAATGGCCTTCTTAGCATTTTTCAGCTGTTTAGAAATACCATTAAAAAGCTGGTAGCCTATCTCTCTTGCAAGTAACTTATCATGAACATAATATGGTAGGATTTGGGGAAAAGCATTACTCCCAAATGCTCTAACATATGTAAAACTCTCCTCTGCAAACCATATAGCAACAGAAATAATATCTATACTAGCCTCTTCGAAAACCCTAGGGGATTTCTCATTGAATATCATCTCGTGCATAGACAACATGACTCTATGGAAAATTTTGTAAAAATTCAAATGCAAGTCTGAATCCCAAAGGGCTCTGTGATAAATATAGATTGGAGTAATCTCTTGGGTAGTCCATTTCCATCCCATGGTAGGAAAACTAGAAGAAAAGAAAATTGTGTGCATGACATAGGCACTCATGTAAAAGGGAGGTATTTCTCTAGATGAAACACTCAGTTTATTCCTATACTCCATGATTTGTATAGCTAAATTATCAGATAAGATATTTTCCCAATTCAGGATTAAAGAAATGAATATTGCGTCAATTAATGCGACCCAATCTGCAGAAAACCTAGTAGTATCAGGTTTTAAAAATGATAAACACAACATATCGGCAGCATAGCAATAAGGGTAAGAAATTTGGGCAATTGGGTACATACCGAGTTTATTTCGTTTCAACATTCCTTGCTATTCCTTCCATTCCTTTATGAATTTTGTTAGATCTGGATTTTTGGCTCTAAAACTTTGAACAAAATGTTTTTCACACTTCTGTTGTGGGCCTGGTAAGTGGTACATTTCTCTCAAAATGTTTGCCCTGAAAGAACCAATATTTTGTCCATTTGAATCCTTAAAATTTATATCTTCTATGTTTAAGTGGTTAATTGCCCACTTAACCATGTCTGTGTAAGGGATAATTTTTGGCCTTGTGGCTATCTTGTGGATGAATGAACGTGTGACGTCAAAATTAGTCGGGTCTAAATAAATAGATAAGTCTACTGAAGCAACTTTGTCCATTACTATTAGATTTTCATTTTCAAAAAACTGATACATTGCCTCCCATGACAAACTGTTACATTCCTTTTTGCAGGTGGTGTTTGAGAATAGGGGAGACATGTCTAAGTCTTTAGTAGATGGTGTTTGAGCAATATATTTTCCTTTCTTGTTCATTTCAATCTTCCTCACTCCATTAGGTGGTCTCCTAATTTCAAGAAAACTGAGAGAATATTAAAAGTATAGAAAACAGGGAAGAAAAACAGAATTGAACAATTTTGGCATTCAATCACTTCAACACATGCTCAAAGTAGATATGAATTTGTCAAAAAATTACTTCTATAAAATGTTATTAATCACCAAAAATATTTATAAATAAAATATCTTACACCTTCACGTGAAATGTTTATCGATCAAATTAAAGACGTGTATCTTGTATTTCGGTTTGATATGACATAAGTCATTTTGCATGCTTGAGTAATTAAATGCCATTCATTTGCATATCCCAAATTATAACTTTTACCGTTTACTATGTTACTCATAAATTCTGTGAAATGTGATCTGCGCAAATCGCACGTCGCAACTCTTATGGGGTAAATGAATTTTATTTTGGTTAAGTCCTGTGAAATGTGAAGTGTGCATCAAAGAATTAAAACATATGTGCTTTATGGTACTTTAGAAATTTATGTTTATTTCTTTGTTGGCACATCAGGTCCGCGTAATCGCAACTTATACCGAATTGCTTTATAAGTTAGATCATTTAAATGAGGTGCAATGTGATAAACAAATTATAATGGTGATTGAAATGTGTGCAAGTTTTTTAATCTGATTTCGGAAAGGGCTTAGTGCATTTCGTAGCCTACATGACTTAGTAGGTTTCAAGTCTTTTGGATTGTAAGTTATACGATTTGCGATGCACACTAAGGAATAAAGAAGAAAATCACAAAGAAAACTTTATTTCCTAAAAAAAAATTACGTAAAGCTAAAAGTAAATTTCCTATTTATTTCTAAAGGGTCCCCATTTATTAAAATAAATGGGGGGGTGTTGTATAGCACAACAATTGGCGATTCACTTGGGAGAACAAGCTATCTATGACTAACTTTTTGAAATTTCCAAAATATCTTTTAAAATAAAAATAGTTGCAGGAATGAATTTCAAACAAATAATATCTTACTAAGCAATAAAATCTCTCTTGATTACAATTCATAAGAATCCATATTTTAAAGATATAAGTATGAGAATCTATATCAGTCTTTACTCAGTTCAAAAAGATAAAGCAGGTGGCTCTTACAGATTATCTTTATAAATATTTACTCTTTTATCATAGGTAGAGCCTCTGTCCCAATAAGAAATTTAAGCTCTTGGTAGGGTTACCTTTTACCCAGCAATGATTCATTGTCCCATCCAGTGTTTCTTACAATTTTCAAAAATAAATTCTAACTTTATACAATTGATCTTTTTTGAAATTTTTCTTTTTGTATCATATTTTTATTTACTTCAAAACCATTGTATTGGCTTGGTAACCAAATAATGACAATTCCATTCACTAGTTGTAATTAAACTGATCAAGTTGGCTCTTGATGAGACCCTTGTCTTTCTAATATAATCTCAAGTCATTACCCTATTTTGGTAGGCAGTATTGGTAATGTCAGTTCAACTATTTCCCTATGAACATGGTAAACAAGCTCGTGATGAGACTTATTATCCTTTAATATTTTCTAGTTATAATCTTTTTTGAATTTCTTTCAAAAATTAATAAGTTTTCTCCGATGGGGTGAATCATTGGTCCTTTTGAGGGATCTGGATGATAATGTTAAGTTTTAGATAAAATTTTATGTAAAAGAGTTTTTGCTATGTTAAATATTCTTTTCTCGACTGATAACAGAATAATAATGCCATATAACGATGAAAGTTCATCAGAGAATAAATAACTTTAGTGAAATTACGTCTTTCAGTGAAAATAAAATATATTTGTCTTTCAAATATTTCGATTGTTACCTTAACATTTCTTATTACTATAAGCGATAAATCGAAAAGGATCATTTGAGATATTTATTTGAAAATCCAAAAAATTATACTAAGCAACTTTTATTTTCCTAAGGAAAATAAAAAGACACTAGTATACAGGGAATATAAAGGGTTACCTCCTATGAAAATTATTTTTTCAAAATATTCCCATTAACAGGCAAAGAATCTCTTTTGCCTGATAGATATTGCAATAAGAATGTTGATGGGCATATTTCTTCAATTATTTGAAATGGACCTAGCCACAGTTTTGAAACTTTGTTTGTTTACCTTTTTCCTCATGCGCTTTATCCCATTTCAATACCAGATCACCAATTTGAAATTTTTTTGGAGTAACAGAAGTTGAATCAAATGAGGCTTTTACTATCCATTGATGATGTGCATGTGTATTCTTAGCTTTTTCTCTTTCCTCTTCTAACTTAATAATTTGACATTATCTAAGTTGTAAAGAAGAATAAGGTGATTCATCAATAAATTGTACTAAGGAACGAGAGGGAATAACTACATTGGAAGGAAGTACAACTTCCTTTCCATAAACAAGATTGAATAGAGAAGTTCCAATATAATCTTTCGAGTTATTTGATCTTCCCAAAGAGAAAATATTGATGACTTATGCCATTTTCGTTGGTTTTTATCAACAGTTCTTTTGATTATCCTAATCAAGTTTTTGTTTTTGGATTATGCTAAACCATATCCTTGTGGCTAATAATTTTCAAAATACTTAAGTTTAAAACCTCTTTTGATTGAAAATTCCATCATAATAGTTCCTGAGAAGTAATATGCGTTATCAAACGTTAAATCAGTAGCTAAACCAAACCTAGTTATGATATATTAGTCAATGAAATCAATGATATTCTCAGAATTGGCTATATTTAATGAAATTTCTTCCACCCATTTAGTAAAGTAATCTGTAGTTGTGAGAATATATCTATAATGTTGGTTGGAAGAGTTAGGAAAAATCTCACTGATTATATATAATCCCAATTGTTCAAATGGTTGTTCGATATTGACTGGATGTAATGGGAAGGTTGGATTTCTTTGTCTTCCAGATGCACTTTGACACACTTTTCATTTTATTGCATATTCATGAGCATATTTGAAAGGTGTAGGCCAATAGTAACCTGCATGCAGGATTTTATGTGTTGTCGTATTTCCTCCAAAATGTCCTCCAGTCGATCCATCATGGAGTTCCTGCAAGACTTTCTCTGCTTCAGATTTTTATAAGAATCTTAGTAGTACATAATCAAATTTTCTCCTAAACAATACATCATTGATTAATTCATGTTTCTTGGCCTTTAATCTTAAATTCTGTTTTGTTTTGTAGCTGTGTTGGGTCGGAGCATATCCATTCTTCAAATAGAATTTGAGATAAGCGTATTAAGATTGTGCATCGTTGAGGCTTACCTGTGATATTTTCACATAATTACCTGAATCTTCTTATGATGATAGATGGGATGCTCCTGTAAGAATTTTGCAAAAACCTTGATCCCTAAAAATTTTAGAGGGTCTTATTTCTACATCATATTCTTGTAAAGTTGTAACCCAGTTATCCCTTTTCTATCCTAATTCACTTTGCATTAATAGTTCTCTCACTACGAAGAATGGAACTATGATTTTGGTGTGAGTTCTTAGGAGAAATGGCCTGAAATTCTTTATAGCCTTAAAGACAAAACAATTCTTTCTTTTTGACAGATGTGTAATTTAGTTCCGCGCCTTGTAAATTGGAACAGAAAAATGATATTGGTGCTTCAATATGTTGGTCATTAAGCTGTGTTAAAATAGAAGCATATGATGTATCATATGAAAAAGTATATAAAGTAAAATTATTAAGAAAATTGGGGGTAGTCATGGATGTATCATTGATGATGGATTGTTTAATCACATAAAATTCTTCTCTTTCATTATGTCCACATTTAAAGACTGGATTTTTCTTAATCATGTTCTGTAATGGTAAAACTATTTGTGAAAAGTCAGGGACAAACCTTTTAACAAAATTAATTTTCCCAAGAAACGACTGCATATATTTCTTGTTGTGGGGGAAAGGAAGTCTTTGAATTCCTTTAATTATTTCGAGATCAATATAGATACCTCTTTTTGACACAATGAATCCTAAAATATTTCCTTCATCTAATGAAAAAAATTATTTATTTGGGTTTAATGAGATGCCATACCTTTTACAGTGCTCAAGGACTTTGTTTAGGTCATTTACATGATTGGTTACTTGTTTATAAAAAGGCTGTAATGTCATCTAAATAAATAACCACTGATTTATTTATGAGCCCCCTAAATGTTGTGTCCATAGCTCTCTGAAAAGTGGCACCTGCATTAATTAATCCAAATGGCATCTTTTGATAGGCGTAAGTTCCCCACTTAGTCCTGAATGTAGTCTTTAATCTGTCATCTGGATGTACGAGAATTTGGTTGTATCCTGAGAATCCATCTAGAAAGGACATAAGTTTACAACCAACTACTATTTGCAATACTTGTTCCATGGTTGGTGATGGAAAGTTGTCCTTTTGACATGCTTTGTTTAAATTCCTAAAATAAATACAAATTCTAATATCGTCATTCTTCTTCCTGACAGGTACCAAATTTGATATCCATTCATGATGCCTGATTGGAAAGATTATTTTTGCCTTGAGGAGTTTGTTCAGTTCTATTTTGATTTTATTTTCAAGATTTTGATGAATTTTCCGCAACTTCTACTATATAGGTTTTTCTTATGAGATCATAGGAATGGTATGTTGAATAACATAAGTGTCATATGTTTTAAGACCAGTGTAATCCAAAGAAAAAACACTTTTGTACATTCTAAATAACATGATAAATGATAATATTTCTTTGGAATATAGACCAAGACCTAGATTGGAATTTTGAGGTTTTTCGTTAGTTCCTAGATTTACTAACTCAAATCTTAAGGTAGATATTTGTGTTTTTGAGTTAGTAACTCTTTTAAATCTATCTTTTAGATCATATAGATCTTCTAAATTAACACCAAAATTAGGAATACGATTTTTGTTTTGTTCTTCCTTAATATGAATTTCATGTTCATTTTCATCCAAAATTTGACTACCATAAGATCCTTTAGATGTTAAGACATCTATTATATATGAACCATTATTGAATACTCTCCAATTGGTAATATTATCAAGAACATATGGTCTAAATATTAATTCAATGGAAAATATATCGGGACTAAACTATTGAGATGGATTTAACTTTGATGCTACATTAGCGAGTAGATCTGCACTAGCATTTTGCATCCTAGGTATAGAAGAAATATTAAAGGCTAAGAAATGAATGGTTAATTCTTTGACTAATGATTGGTAATGCTTTAAATATCCAAAATTAAAATGAATGGTATTTCTTACTTGTCTAAAAATGATTTTTGAATCTCCTAGGACTTTCAAATATTTGATATTAAGATCAATGGCTTTGTACAAACCTTGGACTAATGCTTCGTATTCAGCTATATTGTTTGTACAATTGAATTCTAGTCTGCAAGATAACATGGTTTTTTATCCTTCTAGATTTCTTAAAATATAGCCAATACCTGCACCATCTTCAAATTTAGAACCGTAAAAATAAAGAGTCCAAAACAAATAATTAACTACTGCTTTATCTACACAATTTATACACTTGGAATGATCTGTCTTGGAAAAATTCTCGATATGAGAAAAAACTATATTATTAAAGAAAGGTGATGGTTGCACATTGAAATTTCCCAAAACCAACTCTGCTAAGTAGTTTCCAATAATGTTATTATTGAATTCTACTGGCTCATTTACTCATTCAATATCGGTGACTGTATGCTTCATGAACTTTTCACGGTCTACCCAAATTTGATTTGGCTTTCCATTATATGGTAGCCACATATGCGACCAGTCTGTCGCAAAATATACATGATGTGTTTCAGACCAGTCTCGACTTCAAACTAAGTCGTAAAACTCAGGAATATCAGCCACCAGTATATCAATTATTTGAGTAACCTTGGGTTTTGATGAAAATATGATGGAAACATAATTTATTTCTCCTACCACCTCTACTCTGGTTCTATCAAGTTGTATTATATGAACATGAGAAATTTGAGGATCTATGTTCAACTTAGCACAAACTTATTTTGGCATTATATTTAGAGGAAGCCCCTGAGTCTATTAAACAATTATGAACGTTTTTATTATCGATCTCATAGGTTAAGATAAATGGAGGAGTATGAGAGATGGATCGATCACCTATCATAATCAAGTCCGTAGAATATATTTTAGTTGAAGGAGAAGGTGGCTTACCCATTTCATTAGCATCTTGTACTATTACTGGAGCAAGTAAGGTTGAAGCAGGAACTGCATTTAAGTCTCTAAGTAAGATTTTATGTTGCTAATTTAATTTAGTAAGCTCATGAATTGAAATGTTGGTCCTGATTTTCTTCATATCTTCAACTAAATTATACTCAATAGTGTCTGAAACTACCATTGTCTTAGATGTAGGTGGAGTATCTGAAGTAACGGGACTTGTTTGTGTAACCTTTGAAGTAGACATTTTGCTTACTATTTTATCCTTAATGGGAGTTGAAATCATTTGTTGTTGATTTGGCTACGTTGCTTCAATAGTATTTTTTCTCCTTGTACTTGCAGGTAATTCTTGAAGTTGTTCTTCCTTTGGTAGGATGAAATCCCACATTCCATTTATTTCAACTTCTTCTTCTTCATCATCATCTTCTTCCTCTCTTTGCTCTTCCTCTATATCTTGATCAGATTCAACATTAGATATGATATTTGGAGGTTGAGTATTAGAGGACTGACATTTCTTGAAGTTTTTGAAAGTATTTTTTGAGCTATAATTTTCAGCGACTTGTTTCTTGATATCTGCCATCTCGTTTGTCATAGTCTTCAAAACTTTTTGAATACCTTCCACATTAAAAGGGTCTTTTGGCAACTTATTTTTAGAATCATCTTTGAAAGATAAATTTTTTTATTTTCTATCTTCTTGAAAATTCTTTTTCTCAAGAGAGGTTATGTTTTTCTCTACAGATGGAGATTTCTTCATGTTTTCGGCGAGTGTCAGTAGTTTTTCTCTATCAACAAAAATATCTATATTGGATGGAAGAGATGAAATATACCACTCAAATTGAACTTATGCACCAGGAACTGATGTAGCAAGAATTTTATTGAGTAATTTATTAAATCTTGAATTAAAATATTTTATCTTCTCCTGTTTTTTGGCTTTTAGATTTGATAAATCATTGATTAGTGCAGCAGTGGTCCTGTCATCCCCAAACTTAGCTAGAAATTGTTCTTTGAACATATTCCAACTAGTTATATAATGGGAAGGCAATGGAAATACAAGGATCCTGTGGATCATATTATATTATACGGAAATAATCTTGAAACACAATCCTCTTCAACTACTTCTTTTAAATTGATGGCTAACATAAAATTGTGAATGTGTTCTTCTGCTGGAAAACCATCATCGGGATTAAATTTAGGTAACCACCTTTCAGGATATTTTGGAAGAGCATGAAGAGGAGAGGACATATTTACAACCCATATATTGTTCCATGGATGGCCTACCATTGGAGCTTGGGTGGATGTGATGGACGGAGTTTTAGTTGAAGAAGAGGCAGGCTGAGTGCTAGGACTAGTTGAAGGGATAGTAGTTTGAGTACTGGAACTAGTAACACTAATTCTTGGAATGGAAATTGTGGAAGTGAGTAGAGGTAATGATGTTGAATGGGATAAAATATTATTGGTGATTGACTTTGATTGAGTCCTCTTTATTCTCTGTTGGGAAATTCAAAAGTAATAATTCATGTCTTTTGAATTTCTGATCGAGTTAATATTCTTCGAGGTTGTAACAAAGACGAAATATTGATATAAGATATTTGAGAAGATTCAAGATTTTCAGAAGAAATGGATACTCTTTCTAACCTTTCTATGAAATACTAAACTTTTGGGGAAGTTTGATGAGAATTAGGAGATAGTATGGGTTGAATATCACTAAGAGACTTAGGATAAGGATGATCAACTTCATATTTTAAAGATGAGGATCTAGATAATTTTCTAGAAGTTGATGGGGATCTAGAGGGAGAGAGACACTTAGATTGACCTTTAGATTGATTAGACTTGTTTTCATTCAGAAGGCCCTCCTTCTAGCACTAGAATGTTGAAGCCTCAGAATTCCACTACTAAAACATGGGGGAAAACCACCCAGTATAGACCTTAAAGTATATCCTTTTCCATTTGGTGTAGTGGCTCTGACTGGGGATGATGGGACCAGTTTCCCAATAAGGATGATTTTGGCGTGTTTTTTTATTATACAACATGCAATGGAAAATGATTCTAATCTATCACATGCATCTATCTAAACTATCTATTCTATTATATACCTGGGGTGTTTCTTCCTTTATGCGATCTAAAAAGATATCCTTCAACTATTAGTAATATAGATCATTTAACAGTTGAAAGAGATGAAAATTATGTAAGATGATTCTTCTAACAAAATAGTTTGATTAGAAGAATTGTGAAAAATATATCGCATTCATATGTGTGATTATATATTCAATAAGAAATCATAGACAAATATTAGAACATAAGTGCGTGTAAAATTCATATATAATAACGTTTCAAATATATAATGCAATAAAAATATGACTGTCAATCTATATAGTAAGACTTAATACAAGTGAATAGAAGTACCATATGTACAAATTTCTACTCATGTAAACTGACAATAATTGACCTGCTCCTCTTCACTTTTAAGAAATTTAATGAGTATAATAGTGCAACATCAGTTAAAAAACTTTAATTTTCAAAAGATAACAGATATGTTCCATTAATTAATCAAAGCATTCATAAACTTACAATAGTGCATTCTTTGCAAATGTTTTTGACAAATTTCTGGACCCTTCTCTAAATGCATGAGAGGGGTTTAAATACTAAATTAACTATGTTCTAAAATAGAATTATTACAAAAAGGTAGAGGAGGTTTCAAACAACCATCCTCGTAAGACTAACTTTAACTACAATCTAGGAAAATAAAATGACAATATGACTTAAGAGTTTAGATCTTTATTTTGGATTTCCTCCCGAAGTTGAAAAATATCTAGCATGGGCTTGAGCTGAGTTGGCTGTGAAATCTGTGATCTAACCTGTTCTTTGAATATTGCATTTTAGAGTGTTAGGTGCAATATTCTTGTTGAATCTGTTAAAGACTACAGGTTCTGGTACTGATGATAAGGTTTGATCATAAGATTCCAATAATTTTCTTGATCAATCTTATTTAATTTTTTAATTGTTTCATCCTATGTTTCGGTCTTTTGTTTCCACCGTGTTTCTAGTTGTTTTATTTATGAGAAAACTTCATACATGTAATATTTAATAAGTTCTTATTTCACCAATTGTTCACATACATATTCAGTAATTTCTTTTGATAATATTGATTTTTTCGCTGCGGCTTTCTCTGCCTGTTTTATGTGTGCTTCCCAATGTTTGAATAAGATCTCCTTGTGGAACTTATCTACCTGGGGTAGATTAGCTTCATTTCCTGAGTTTGATGCTTTCCATTGAATGTGTTCAATGATTTTCTTCTCGAGCTTCTCACATTCAAGTTTCTGGATAGCTATTTGTTGGATCAGTATTTCACTTGAGTCACAATAAGAGCCAATAATAGCATCTTTTTGGCAAAATACTTCATGTTGTTGCTTTAACTTAGTGCTTACATCCAATTCTTCTTTTATGAATTTCTCTAATTGTGGATGGCTTTGTAAATTGGTCATTGTTGCTTCTAGTTGGGCTTGCTTCTCAATGATTTGTACCTGATGCTATAATATAAGATTTTCAAAATCCTTTTGAAATTAGGCCATCTTCGATTTTATTTGCTAGCTAGAGTTAGATCTTTCCTAATCTAACAGTCTCTCTAGTTCTTGTATTTTATCTTCCTTCTAATTTAGTAAAATTTGAACCTCAGTAGCTTTATCAACAGTGGAAGTAGCATATGCACCTGAAAATTGTGATAATTTGGTTAAATGTTCAATAGGATCAGTTAGGGGATCCTTCCACAAAACGTCAACAGATTCAGTTGTAGGGTTTGAGACTGTATCATCAATTTTTCTCTTTTGTATTCTCTTTAATACAACCTTATGACTAAGAATCTAGAAGATATCCAGCGAAGGAGTTTCCTCAACTTTTAATGCTATATGATTTGTAGGGTAAGCTGGAATGATCTCTCGATCATGAGTTACTGGAACTTGTTGTAGTGGAAAAACATTTTACATCAACTTCTGGAAATGGTCAGGTGTCTGAAAACAAGTAGATTGATCAGTATTGGGAATGGGAGTTTCTATTGCTTTAGAAAAATCAGCCCATTCACTACTTAAATTCTTTGGTTAGGAATTTCCTGACTGATCAAGTGTATCTTGACTGTGTTGAACTTCTTGAGAAGTTGACTCTATTCCATTACTTCCTTTTTTCTCCTACATCTCAATTTCGTGGCTTACTTGATCAATTATATTTTTTGGCCTTTCCTTTTGGTTTTCGGATTCATTTTAAGAATGATCTGAATTGTGAGATTGATGCTCTGATTGCCCCGACTCATCCTCAGACATGTCTTTTGCTTCATTATCCAAACTAATACTTGGAGTAGGTCTGTTGACATCTTCAATAGTTAGCAAGTAAAGAGGAATTTTCTCCAGTATGTTATTTCTCTATGTTTGGAAGGCTTCCAAATCATATTGGTTGAGTTGACTCGATGCAAAATTAAGTATATCCAAAAAATTTTCCATACCTTGAAAAAAATCATCAAATCTGTCAATTTCGTTTACAAAAGGCTTCATTTTGAGCTCTATGATGTAGTTTTTAATTACATCATTTGGATCATATGGCCAATTTGGAATTGATGCTAAATTTAACAGATTAATTTTTGAAACCTCTTTGTAGGCATGGACAATATCAAAAAGTGCAAAATTACTGCACTGTAAAGGGAAATTAGGCCAAACAACCTTTTTAGCATCCTTTACCTGTTTAGAAATACCATTAACAAGCTAGTAGGCTATCTCTCTTGCAAGTAACTGATCAGGAACATAATATGGTAGGACGTGGGGAGAAGCATAACTCCCAAATACTCTGACATATGTAAAACTCTCCTCTGCAAACCATCTAGCAACATAAAGAATATCTGTACTAGCCTCTTTGGAAACCCTAGGGGCTTTCTCATTGAATACCATCTCATGCATAAGAAACATTACTCTATGGAAAATTTTATAAAAATGCAAACGGAAGTCTGAATCACAAAGGGGTCTGTGATAAATATGGATTGGAGTAGGGTCTTGAGTAGTCCATTTCCATCCCATGGTAGAAAAACTAGAAGAAAATAAAATTGCGTCCATGACATAGGCACTCATGTAAAAGGGAGGCATTTCTCTAGACGAAACACTCCTTTTATTCCTATACTCCATGATGTGTTTAGCTAAATTATCAGATAGGATATTTTCCCAATTTAGAATTAAAGAATTTACTATTGCGTCAATTAATGGGACCGAATGTACTGAAAACCTAGTAGTATCAAGTTTTGAAAATAATATACACAACATATCGGCATCATAGAAATAAGGGTGAGGAATTTGGGCAATTGGGTACGTACCAAGTTTATCTCGTTTCATATTTCACTGGTCTTCCTTCCATTCCTTTATGAATTTTGTTAGATCTGGACTTTTGTCTCTAAAACTTTGAAAAGAATGTTTTTCATACTTCTCTTGTGGGCCTAGTAATTGGTACATTGATATTAAATCGTCTGCCCCGAAAGAACCAATATTTTCTCAGTTCGAATCCTTAAAAGTTCTATATTCTATGTTTAAGTGGTTAATTGCCCACTTAACCATGTCTGCATAAGGGATAATGTTTGGCCTTGCAAATATCTTATGGATGAATGAACATGTGACGTCAAAATCAGTCGATTCTGAAGAAATAGATAAGTCTGCTGAAGCAACTTTGTATTTGTAATGTTCCAAATGGGGAAGAATTATCTCAGTAGGGAATATCTTAAGATATTCCACTATGGATTCATAGAAGTATGGAAATACACCAGAAATTATAAACCATAGATGGATTGAAGGGGATTTTATTGGATGTGTCACCTCTAAGGAGAGGGTGAGATCCAGAGGCTACCTGGCCCGTTTCAGACTCTATCTATAGAAAGTTGGTGAAACACAGAAAGTGTGGGAATAACACATGCAAAATGGAGTTTGAAGCACTTGGTATTATTATATATTTAGATCTAAATAATGAGTCCAAAGAGGAGCAAAAACCAACCAAGGAAGAAGCGGGAAATTCCACTTTCAAGAAAATCAGCAAGAGGCTCAGTGAGAACGCTTTATAAGCCAATGGGTGGAAAAATAACGCAGGTCAGGGCTTGGTTCCCATATCTTGGGTTGTGTGGGGATTTTTTGATTAATTTCAGGAAAAAAAATGAGTTTAATACCCTTAAACAGATCTCCCACGAAGCTGACTAGCTAAAAATCAGCTAATCAGAAAAGTTGCTGCAACAAGGAAACCCAGCAACCAGAATTGCATAGTTTCACCCAGTAATCACTGGAGACCAGTCAGGAGTCTCAGAATTCAGTCATAGAACATCATATCATAATTATGAAATATTATCCCATTATCATACAACAAATCACATGAAATAATAGTGCATAAATCCATTAAAATGACATCTCCAGCATTTATAAAATTGTAGAAAGGAATGGACTGTGTCCCTCTAAGTGTGCTTCAGAAGATAAATAATGGAGCTCAGATCTATGGTAGATATATGGCTATAACATCATATCCATACCAGATCTGGAAACTACTCAGCCTCTTCCACAAGTCCCCTTTGGGATTTTTACAAAATATTGCACAAGAATATGTAGATCTGACTTTTAATACATGAAACTGCAGGAAACTTCCAGGAATTGCTGAAGATGATTGTTATTACAGTATATCAGATCTGTACAATAGATATCATCAAGCTACAAGATGAATCTTCAAGATGAGAGGCAAACCTCAATCATCAGAAACCAAGTACAATGAAAGATCTAAACAATAGTGAAGCGGTACATAGAGAATAACGTAGTTCCCTAAGGAGAAAACACTGTAGCTTGGACAGAATATGAAAATATGTGAAATATACAGATCCGAAATGAAAATAAAATAAATCTCCTCTTCCGGGTGGTCACAAGACACCCTCCCTGAGATAAATCCCTCAAAACAATAAGATCTTTGTAGATCTAAGTCACCACTTGTTGCAACTTCACAGCAGCTACAAAACCCTCAATAGGACCAGCACTTCTAATCGAGATGAAGCTTGGCCAAAATGCCAAATAGTGGAGAAATGCAGCACATCCTCCTCCAAAGAGCTACTCCATGGAAGGAGAGAGGATTCCTAAATAGGAAACCTTCTTTCCTTTGGCTAACCAGCCAAGATAACTCGAGCTGCTCAAGCAACCATAAATCATCAACAACCTCTTCATGTGCGTTCTCCTCCTTTTTATAACATTAGGGTCTCTTGGAAACCCTAAACCACTTCATCTCTTTGGCCCCTTTCACACTTCGAAACCCCTTCTAGAATAGTGTAGTCCATCAAGGAGGTTCAATGAACCTAGAAAGCACTGGTTGACTTGGTCAAATAGGATCTCCTTTGGCGTTCTTGACCCTTTCACACCTGCAAGTTTTTATTAAAGTAGCTCAAATATGCCTCTTTTCACATAGGCACTGATTTATTCTTGAGTTTTATGAGTTTTTCATGTCCTCCTTTCCATTTTATTCATCAGTACATAAAATTAAGACAAAATGAAATGTTCCAATTAGCTTGGGCTAATTAGGAACATTACAATCCTCCCCTATAAAAATTATTGCTTGCTCTCAAGCAACTGCAAGGTGAGTGCTGCAAAATTTCCTCCTTGGTGACATTGACATAAGATAAGCTTCCTCCATAAGCCAAGTTCTCACTAATCCATCCATGTCTTGCTCCTCCAATGTTCTCATGAGATGCAATTATCTCATCCCATAAGGATACAATAGATCATATGAAACAAGCATGGTTTTCCCCATGCTCTCTCTGGAATATGAGACATTCAATACATGGAGAGTGGTATTCTCATGAGGCACATGCCATCCTTCATTCTTGCTACCCATTCCACATCATCATGTCTGAAAGTGTGATGCATGTTTGGTGTTTTGGGGCAGCACCTTCTCTTTGCAAAAATCCCCCTTTTCCTTTCAAGGGAGTGGCTCAAATCAAAAAAAATTGGAGCCCAAAATTGGCCAAGAGTCTCACATGATATATCATTTCTCCTTGGAAAATTTGGCCTGGAAAAACATGGTGTAAGAATGCATGAAATCAGAAATAAAAACATGTATAACATGAGCATTTCTTTCACCAATAATTCTTCTCCAAATAAGGGAGAGGTGCATGGTTCTATTCCCTCCATCCATAGAAGGAAGAGTGGGATGATTCAACTCTCCCAAAGAGTCATGTTGCTGATCTACCTCTAAAATTCCCATGCCTCTTTGAAAATTCTGGTGTAGCCCTCTTAAAGATTGCTTCCACCAATAGCTTTTGAAGGTGTATGTTGGAAGGCTCCCCTTTCCATGTTGCTCAAAAGTAAGTGGCCATCCCACCACTATTTTTGCTGAAAAAAGCTTCTTCAAATCTTGGAAATGATAGAGGATAATGATTGTTGGATGAATGGAATTCAAGAAACACATGCCATGCTCCAATTCCCCCCCATGTGAGGGACTTCCCTTCATGATACCAACTCAATACATGACCTTTTACATAAGGAAACATCATACATAATGCAGCAGTCATATAAGGTTCCATCCTATCCTTGAAATACCACTAAATTTGGGAGATTTCATTCACCATGAACACATTCACCCAATGTGTCATCCCTCCTCTCATGTTTGGAGCATCATTATGATTTTAACAAACCTCCTCTTATGCTAACCTATGAGAAGGTTACACTTCTTCCAAGCTCACATATACATGATTTTAAATGGCCTTAAAATAAAATACACATGAAGATGGTAAAAAGTAATTAAAGTATGTATTTTATCATGTGATGTCCATACTTTCTTCTTATTAATTCCACACTCCATGTTTCTTTCTTCTCATGCAGCCTCTTTATGCAAGTATGTGAGGAACGCAAAATTTGGGGAGTGTTTAAACTCACCCAACAAGAACCAGTGCAGGATGTCCCTTTCCTTCATCAAATATGAATGTTGTAAGTGGTTCACAAGCCACTTACTTGCTGCCACCTTCATCTCACCATGGCTGAAAGTGAGAATTATATTTGGTTCTTTAATACATTACCCATGATGGTGTAGAATCTCCCTTAGCCCATTAAGGGAGTGGCCATGTTTGAGAGCAATCTTGACCCATAGTTGGCCATGAAGCTTGTATGGTATAACACTCCTCTTGGGAGTCATGGGCTGAAAATATGAAGTAAGAAAATACATGCAACCATAAAATGAAATTTGATTCTCATAAGCATGCATCTTACCTAAAGTCTCCAGCGCTGTGATAGTTTCCCCCTTGGGAAGAGATGACATTGATGCACAAGGTTGAGGGAACACTTTTCTCTTCTGCTCATCATGGGAATTCCTTGGTGGAATTCCTTCAAGTAAGGAGACATCAAGGCATAGATCATGAGAAGATGTAGGGACTGATATGTCCTTGCTTTGCTTGCATTTATCTTTTAGCATTCTTTGTGCAACATGTTTTTGAAATACAGAGGGGAAAATTTCTTCACCATTTGAAGCTTGCCCTTCCCTCTGTCTTTTGCAATCTTCAAGATCTCACCATCTGATAAGTATGGCACATGCTTCCCATGGATTGTGCCATAATCTCTATGTGTGATATTCTTAGGGACTCCTTGTAAAAATGAATCCTTGAAAAAATCCAAGAGCTTCTCTCCTTGGAGCGGTTGCTCCTTCTTCTTCTTCATGCAGTTCTAGAGGTCCTCTTGCTATGTTTGCGCTATCACCCCTAGCCTTTTCTTCAGAGATGGAACATGCCTCATCCAATAGGAGACCTTAAATATTGGTGTTATTTTGAAGGAGGGATCCCCATGTATTCTTCTTTCTCTTGAAACCTAATAAAGGTTTCACTACATATTCCCTCTTGAGAAGAGGACCCTTTACCCAAAGGAGATCTAACCCTTGGTAGTGCATCCGATAAACTCACTCCTTCTATTTCCCTCTTCATGAAGGAGTCACTAACAAAATTTTTAGGCTCTGATGATATGGCTGAGTGCACATACCCATAATACGAGGATTTTGGATGTTCCTCATGCACAGATCTCACAGATCTGACTGGAATATCTACTCTTCCTTGAAACTCCTTGGGAGCTTCAATGCTTCTTCTTTCTTCTTATTGCACAACCTCTTTAGAGAGGTTCTTCTTAGATCTGAAAAGAGATGAGAGTAATCTCATCTCTCCATACTTTCTGCTTTCTTCTTTCTACTTTCTGCTTTTTGCTTCTTCTCAACACTTCTCTGATAACTTGATCTCACAAGCTGAGCCAAAGATCATGCTCTGATACCACTGTAATGTTCCAAATGGGGAAGAATTAGCTCAGTAGGGAATATATTAAGATATTCCACTATGGATTCAAAATGGTATGGAAATACACCAACAATTCTAAACCAGAGATACATTGAAGGGGCTTTTACTGGATGTGTCACCTCTAAGGAGAGGGTGAGATCCAGAGGCTACCTGGCCTGTTTCAGACTCTGTCTATAGAAAGTTGGTGAAACACAGAAAGTGTGGGAATAACACATGCAAAATGGATTTTACAGCACTTGGTATTATTAGATCTTTATATCTAAATAATGAGTCCAAAGAGGAGCAAAAACCAACCAAGGAAGAAGCGGGAAATTCCACTTTCAGGAAAATCAGCAAGAGGCTTAGTGAGAACGCTTTATAAGCCAATGGGTGAAACAATAACGTAGGTCAGGGCTTGGTTCCCCTAGCTTGGGTTGTGTGGGTCTTGTTTGATGAATTTCAGGAAAAAAAAATGAGTTTAAGACCCTTAAACATATCTCCCATGAAGCTGACTAGCTAAAAATAAGCTAATGAGAAGAGCTGCTGCAACAAGGAAACCCAGCAACTAGAATTGCGCAGTTTCACCCAGTAATCACTGGAGACCAGTCATAAGGCTTAGAATTCAGTAATATAAAATCATATCAGCATTATGAAATATTATCCCATTATCATACAACAAATCACATGAAATAATAGTGCATAAATCCATTAAAATGACATCTCTGGCATTTACAAAATTGCAGAAAGGAATGGATTGCATCCCTCTAAGTGTGCTTCAGTAGATAAATAATGGAGCTCAAATATATGCCAGATATATGGCTATAACATCATATCCATACCAGATTTGGAAACTACTCAGCCTCTTCCACAAGTCCCCTTTGGGGTTTTTACAAAATATTGCACAAGAAGATGTAGATCTGACTTTTAATACATGAAACTGTAGGAAACTTCCAGAAATTTCTGAAGATGATTATTATTACAGTATATTAGATCTATAAAATATATATCAGCAAGCTACAAGATGAATCTTCAAGATGAGAGGCAAGCCTCAATCATTAGAAAGCAAGTACAATGAAAGATCTAAACAATAGTGAAGCAGTACATCGAAAATAACGCAGTTCCCTAAGGAGACAGTGTTGTAGCTTGGAAAAAATATGACAATAGGTGAAATATACATATCTAAAATGAAAATACAATAGAGATCCTCTTCCGGGTGGTCACAATACACCCTCCCTGAGACAAATCCCTCAAAACAATTAGATCTTTGCAGATACGAGTCACCACTTGCTGCAACTTCACAGCCGATGCAAAACCCTCAACATGACCAATGCTGCTAATGGAGATAAAGCTTCACCAAAATTCCAGATAGTGGAGAAATGTAGCACATCCTCCTCCAAATAGCTACTCCATGGAAGGAGAGAGGATTCCTAAACAGGAAACCCTCTTCCCTTTGGCTAACCAGCCAAGAGAACTCAAGTTGCTCAAGCAATCACAAATCATCAACAACCTCTTCATGTGCCTTCTCCTCCTTTTATAACATTAGGGTCTCTTGGAAAACCCTAAACCACTTCCTCTCTTTGGCCCCTTTCACACTTGGAAACCCCTTCTAGAACGCAGTCCATCAAGGAGGTTCAATGAACCTAGACAGTGTTGGTTGACTTGGTCACATAGGATCTCCTTTGGTGGTCTTAACCCTTTCACACCTGCATGTTTTTATTCAAGTAGCTCAAATATGCCTCTTTTCACATAGGCACTGATTTATTCTTGAGTTTTAGGATTTTTTCATGTCCTCCTTTCCATTTTAATCATCAATACATAAAATTAATACAAAATGAAATGTTCCAATTAGCTTGGGCTAATTAGGAACATTATAGTATATTACTATTGGCTTTTCATTTTCGAAAAATTGATACATCACCTCCCATGACAAATTGTTGCTTTGCTTGTTGCAAGTGGTGTCTGAGAATAGGGGACACATGTCTAAGTCTTCAGTAGATAGTGTTTGAGAAATCTTTTTTCCTTTCTTGTTCATTTCAATCTTCCTCACTCCATTAAGTGGTCTCCTGATTTCAAGCAAACATAGTGAATATTAAAAGTATATAAAATAGGGAATAAAAACAGAATTGAAAAAATTGTAGCATTCAATCACTTCAACACATGCTCGAAGAAGATATGAATTTATCAAAAACTTACTTCTATTAAATGTTATTAATCAAGAATAATCTTTATAAATAAAAATTTTTACACCTTCACGTGAAATGTCTATCGATCAACTTAAAGATGTGTATCTCGTATTTCAGTTTGATATGACATAAGTCATTTCACATGCTTGAGTAATTAAATGTCATTCATTCACATATAACAAATTATAACTTTTATTGTTTTCGATGTTACTCATAAATTCTGCGAAATGCGATCTGCGCAAATCGCACGTCGCAACTCTGATGCAGTAAATGAATTTTCTTTCAGTTAAGTCCCAAAAAATGCGAAGTGTTCATTCAAGAAGTCAAGCTGCTACTCTTTATGTTACTTTATAGCTTTATGTTTATTTCTTTGTTGGCTCATTGGGTCCGCGTAATCACAACTTATACCAAATTTCTTTATAAGTTAGATCATTCAAATGAGGTTTGATGTGATAAACAAATTATAACGGTGATTGAAGTGTTTGGAAGTTTTTTAATATGATTTTGGAAAGGTCTTAGCGCATGTCGCAGCCTACGTGACTTAGTAGGTTTCAAGTCTTTTGGGTTGTAAGTTATGTGGTTTGCGATGCATAATAAGGAATAAAGCGGAAAGCACAAAGAAAACTTTATTTCCTAAAGTTTTTTGACTTGAAGCTAAAAATAAATTTCGTATTTACTTCTAAAGGGTCCCCATTTATTAAAATAAATGGGCGGTGTTGTATAGCACAACACCACTGAAAGGATAATTTCCTATGATATTTTTTGTCAGTTGTGAAAGAAATGTTCCACTTAGACTAGCATTAGGTTGTCCTTCCCCCGAAATGAGTCCAGAGTTCAGATGCCCCGCACTCTAAAGGGGAGGTTCGTAAAGAGGATTGGACTACCACCTAAGCATGGATGAAACCATAGATTTTCCACTAAGTGGTGGAACCACAGTAATCATAGATAGTGGCAAGGGGGTATAATATCGTATTGAAACGGTCATTTAACCTATAGCCACTGTAGGTTGAACAACAGGTTGAGGTACAGAAGCCATATTAGAAATGATTGAGTCGGAATATGGGGGAATACCCATTGACCAAATGGGATTAAGAAATAAATATGTAGCTCCATAAGCTCCTAAAACAACGCTCTCAAGAGAGGTATGCCCATGCGGAAGTGAATATACATCTTGACTAGAGGGTATTCCCATCCCACTTCCGGTATCTTGGGGAGTAGTGACGTAAGGATAACGTTCAGGAGGAAACATGGATGAAATGTCTTTTGGAATATGAGTTGCAGTGGTTTTCTGTAAAGTGCTCTAAGGAGCACTCATGAATGGAATGTCATCACCGTTAGATGTCATTTTAGGAGGAAACAACTGACGAGCAGTAGTGCGAGATGCCAGTGGATAAAAAACAAAGGGAAAACTGGGTGTGTCAAAAATACTATAAGCCTGTTGAGGAAAGACCACTATTAGATCGAAGATTGGATTTAGAGGAAAGACTGTAAACTGTGCAAATGGTTCGGGACTTTCTTGCTCAGGATCCTCAGATGAGGATGAAATAAAATTGTTAGGTGGTGGACGTGATGAAATAGTTTGTACACTTATGACAATCCCAAGTTCAGCGCCTTCAGCTTCAAGGGGTCCAACTAGAAATTAGGGGACCTCAAGAGGAAGGTCTTGAGATCCTTCAAAAGAGGAAGAAATTGAATCCCACGATTCAACCACGATGATCTTGAAGGCAATATCAAAGAGAGAAAAGGTGAATCAATTTTGAGCAATTTAAAATTTACAATTAATCAGGCAAAGATGAGGTCAGAGAAGTGCACAATTAAGATGTTATTGCGGGAATTTGATTTTAGAAATTAAGAAAAATATAAATAAAAAAGGGTGAAATAGGCATAAAGGAATACTAGGTATCCATAAACTGTAATATACACTGTTAGAGTCGGTCTCTTCATCCCTCCGTCAAAGATCAAAATCTCTTTTGTTGCATTTCATTTTAGGAGTCTCATTCAGTTCAGTCAGCTTCATTCCATTAGGAGCATGGATCATCTGACGGAAGGGTATTTTCACTCATATCCCTCATTTCATGTACCTGCTGGTCCGTGTCTATTCATCAAAATCAATTTTAAAGTCATTCACAGTCATGTTTGGCCTCATGTTTGCCAAAGAATCATTTTAGGGTTTTTAGTCTCATTAGGTCTAGGGTTTCACAAATTTAGTCTTCAGAATGTCTAATAATGTCATCAGGCACATGAGGGAGGCTCGAAATAAGGTTTTCAGTGCAAAATTTCATCATCATAATGATTAATCGTGATTCTTCTTCAAAACTCTGTTTTCAAGAAAAATCGTCAAATTCATCCTTTGTAATAAATGTAATGTAATTTTCAAAAGTTTTTCAATTGTGAAGTTCTTCAAGCGCATCCCTGGTCGCCTTTGTCGAAATCCCATGCCAGCTATCCTTGCAAAAGATAGACAAGATTCATCATTAGTTCAAAAAATCAAAGGAAACAAACAAAAACAGAGTTTATTTAAAAAGTGTAAAGTGCCAAAGTCTGCAACATTAGAAAGTGGGTTTGTCAAAATAAAATCAAAGTCCTTTGTGTATAAAATATATTTTCATTTTTTCACAATTCATTTGCATACCAAAAGTCAGCAAGGGGCCAAGAGAAATCGTGGAGAAATAAGTTGGAGGGTGAAACTGTGATTTAGAGGCCGGATTGTGTATAATTTGCAGACCGTGGTGCATTGGGTGGAGGTCATGGTGCATAAGCAAGTCACGGTGCATAGGGCCACCCACCACCGTGTAATTCTGAACTGGTGCGGCGCACTCAGCTGTCGTGACGCACTGGGTTATGCGCGCGGCGCACAGGGCTGAAGCATAAAAATTCATGCCATCTCTCTCAGATTTCAAAACGATTTTGCCTCCCTTGTTCCAAGTAATTTTGTGATTTCCATTTGATGTTGATTGAGGTTAAATAAGATATTTTTTAATGTCAAATTATAAACCCTATCACCTTGTGTAAAACTGCTCCTTAGGGTTTTGAAATTGGCCTTTTAAAAAGTAATTGTGGTGCCCAACTTGTTCATTTCCCATCTTGTTCATCCCTTCCCTCACTGTAATCCCATCATCACTGTTAATATTACTGTAACCATTCTCTTCATTCTCATATCCCTAAAATACTATACCATTTCTTCTCATTCCCAGTGCCTGCTCCATCTCGATTGAAATTTCAAACCCCAAGGTTGTTCCAAGAAACCAAGTGACTGCCCCAAACTCTTTAATTCACAATTTCACTTGATAATAGTCTATTATTTCCATCATTTACACCACCCTATCCCTCCATAGTCCCTCCCTTGTTATCATATATTTGGCAACAAAAACCAAAGACACCAAACTCCTCATATTCACCTCACGCAACATAGGCTAAGGAGGGCACTAAAGCGTCGCAAAAGGCATGATAGGCTTCAAATTTTGGCTGAAGATTCTTTGGCCCAGCATAGTGCTTGATGGTGGGCATTCAGCCCAAATTTCAAGAAATTTGGGAAATTTTTTGTCAATTTTGAATTTTTTGTCCTTAAAACAGATTTTCCTGCCCGACGCGTAGCGCCACTTGGCGCGCGCTTATAATTGGCAGCTCTTCAGGAGGAAAACTTTGAAATTTTTGGATTTTTCATCAAAATTTATGCATGCCTATGGATTAACTAAGGATTTAATCAAGTTTTGGGTTGCCTAAAAGGTCAAAAACACCCTAAAAATGGCCTTTCTTCCACCTTTTGCACACACACGAAGCAGTGTTGGGAGATTTGATTTTTGGAGGGGAAAATGGCA